>CM077009.1:27577451-28156618 GCA_039090855.1 Macrothele yani | reverse complement strand
TTGAAGATGGAAGACCAAACTGTGCGTTTTCGCCCTATTTTACTGTTTTACTTCCGTAAAGGGAAGAACGCGCGTCAAGCTTGGGAAAAGTTGCGTAAAGTGTACGGTGATAATGCTCTACAAGAACGTCAGTGCCAGCGGTGGTTCGTAAAATTCCGTGCTGGTGATTTTGACCTCAAAGATGCTTCTCGGTTCGTTAGGCCCAACCGAGGATGATGACGACCAAATCATAACATTGATCGAGTCAAACTCATGTTACACGACACGAGAGATTGCAAACACATTGCACATCCATCATTTAAGCGTTCACGACCACCTGAAGAAGCTGGGATACGTAAGCAAGCTCGATGTGTGGGTTCCTCGTGAACTCAAAGAAGCTCAATTGACTGCGCGTACAAACATCTGCGATATGTTCATTAAACGTGAGGAAAACGATCTTTTCGAAGCGACTGATAACTGGTGACGAAAAGTGGATTGTGTACAACAATGTGCTGCGCAAACGATCTGAGTCCCGGCGTGCTGCTTCGCCTCAAATGACATCCAAAGAAGACATTCATCAGCGGAAGGTTCTGGTCTCAGTGTGGTGGGATTTTAAAGGTGTCGTGTCGCGTTTTTCGAGCTCCTACCACGGAACCAAACAATCAATTCGAATGTATACTGTCGGCAATTGGACAGTTTGAACGAATCCATCATCCAGAAACGTCCAGAGCTCGTTCATCGTAAAGGTGTTGTGTTCTATCACGACCACGCGAGACCACACACAAGTTTGATCTCCCGCCAAAAATTATTGGAGCTTGGGTGGGATGTGTTGCCACACCCAGCATACTTGCCTGACCATGCGCCGTCAGACTTCCACTTGTTTCGCTCTCTTCAACAGTCCTTGCGTGATATAACGTTCAATTCAGATGAGGTTGTAAATCAGCACCTTCTACAGTTTTTCGCCACGAAAGACAGGTCCTTCTATGAACGTGGCATTCTGCAGCTCGCTGAAAGATGGCAAAAGGTGATCGAACAAAACGGGCATTATATCATTGATTGATCTTTGTTCTTTCTATCAATAAATGACATTTGCAAAACATGGCTAAAATACGTCATGACTTTACCGACAAACCAATAGAATCTCCTCTTAACTCTTCACTGCATTTATACACAATACTGAAACTATGTGACAGACCTAGCTTCGTGAAGGAAGTCGCTGGAATCTGACTGCCAATTCTAGCGATATCTGATTTCGTCAAAATGAGAAATGTCTTATTGACATGTGCTGTAATGTCATAAATGAAAAAATCTGTAGAAAACAGTTAACAGTTTCCAAGAAACGAACTTAAAATGTAATGTGATTTCCTCACTCAACAGTTTTAATTTTTATTTACGATTTTCTCCAAAACCAACCCTCCGGTGCTTTGAAAAGAAGTAAAGATATCAAAAGTGAACTTTATATGCCCTCATAGCATGATTTGCATTCCTTTTTTTTTTTTTTTTTTTTTTTTTTTCATTTCTAGAGAATGATTGATCTCGCATTTGGGCGGGGTCGCAGTTGCGTATCAAATTTCTCTGCCTTTTTTTTACTGTCTTGCGTTGTCAACTCGCTTTCCAATTTCTTTAGGACGAGATCGAAGAAACTGACAGATTCCTTCCCACTCATCTTAGATATTTGCATAGCAGAAAGTTCCATGATCGCAACTCTGCGTCCCACGCTTTTCTTGTCCCACTCAAAACATGAACACACCAAAGCAATTTGCCTCTTGGGCCTTTTTTAAAACCTAAAACTTTAACAGTCGCCTTTCGTCATGGTCATCAACCATTCACATTCTGTTGCTGGATGAAGGCCTTCCCAAGTCCCTTCCACCACTCTTTGTCTTGAGCAATTCTCTTCCATGTCACTCTGGAATACTTTCGAAACCACCTCCCACGTAATCTTCTTCTGGGTCTTTTCTCAGATTCTTGGTATCCAGTTTAATATTTCAATTATTTTAGTAATGTGTCCAGTCTATTGCCACTTGAAGATCTGTGCTTTGATCATAATGTACACTATATTGACAAAAGTCCCCGGACACTACTTCAACAGCAAATGAACGGATCCGCTGCGATGTTAAGATGCGCGATACAGCTGCAAACGGTATAAAAATAAGCCTGCAGCTGACCGCGATTATATCGAACTGTGAGGTTGAGTGAAAATGTCGCGGCGGGAGAGAATTGACTTTGAGAAAGGAAAGATTGTTGGGTGGTATATTAGTGGGTTGTCCACATGAGAAACCGAGAGGCATTTAAACATACTCAAGTCAACTGTTTTGGATGTAATGAATAAGTGGAAGACACATGGTGTGCCTGAAGTCACAAAACGCACCGGCAGACCAAAGCAAATCAGTGATAGAGGACGCCTAAGCCTCAGGAGAGTCGTTACAGCTAATCGACGGCGTACTGCACAAGACCTCAGTGTACATAAATAAATAAATACATCGCTCTTTCCACGTTCCAGAAACACACAGCATCCGAAAAATTATTTCTCAGCCAACCGCTGTGGAATTGAACCAACAGAACTCTCGATATCGCGCCGAGTGCGTTACATTTACGCCACGGTGGTCAACAATCCACGGGGCTATGTGTATTTAAGTCAGCTTCTGACATCATAAATCCGTAAGATGGGCTCTATATGCTCACCAGATGGATAAGTCTCAGTAGCTGAGCCCATCTTACGGATTTATGATGTCAGAAGCTGACTTAAATGCACATAGCACCGTGGATTGTTGGCCACCGTGGCGTAAATGTAACGCACTCGGCGCGATATCGAGAGTTCTGTTGTTTCAATTCCACAGCGGTTGCCTGAAAAACAATTTTTCGGATGCTGTGTTTCTGGAACGTGGAAAGAGCGATGTATTTATTTATTTATTAACTGCCGCCACGTATTTGGAGTATTTTCACCTCAGTGTACAGGTGAGGAGAAATGCTGGAACCTCGGTATGTACACGTACCATTCGCAAAGAATTTAATTCTACGGATTACCGTTTTCGTGCGGATGCTCATAAGCCTTTCACCTCCACTCGGAATGCTACTTGTCGTTTAGCATAGTGTAAGGAACATTTATCGTGAACCGTAGATCAATGGAAACGGGTCCTATGTACTGATTAATCTAGATACACGATCCATCAGGCGTATTGAGAGGAAAAGAGTTGCGTAAGTTGCTGCTGATGGCCGTGTGTGGGTATGGCGACAGCCGGGGAGCGCTATTTACCACTGTGTACTGTTCCTATACCGTTAAGTTTGGAGCTGGCAGTGTACACGTGTGGGGATGTTTTTCGTAGTATGGTCCCGGTTATCGTGGACAAACCTGTTAACCAGCAGATCTATCTGGATATTCTGGACAATTATGCACTACCAACTCTGTGGCAATACTATGGAATCGAACCTTGTTGGTACCGCAGGATAATGCACCGAGCCGTAAAGCAAGGACTGTTACGGCGTGGTTTGACGAAAAGTCCGTATCGTGTGTAGAATGGCCAGCACAGAACCCTGATCTTAATCCCACAGAGCACCTATGGGATGAATTAGAGTGCCGCATAAGAAGTTTCGGACCAAGGCCGATCACTAAGCAACAGTTAGCGGCAGTATTATGTACTGAATGGAAGCGCATGCCTATTGCTGTGTTTCAAAACCTTGTGAAAAGCATGTCTCGAAGGGTCGCGTATGCATTAAGGGTGGACCGACACCGTACTAATATATGTCAATAAATGCTATGTTGTGTTTCTATTCTAGGTGTCAGGTGACTTTTGTCAAAAGAGAGTATATGGCCATCAGCCATTCTCAATCCACTGCTGGATGAACGTCTCCCGAAGTCTTCCCCGCAACTCTCTGTCTTGAGCTATTCTCTTTCATGTCACTCCGGTAATCTTTCGAAGCCATCTCCCACGTAGTCTTCTTCTGGGTCTTTTCCTGTTTCTTGGTATCCAGTCTGATATTTCAGTTCTTTTAGTAATATGCCCAGTTTACTGCCATTTAAAGATCTGTGCTATGATCATAATATTGTAGAACTGTGCTTTGATCATAATGGCCAACAGCAATTCTCATTCCACTGCTGGATGCAGGTCTCCCCAAGTCTCTTCCGCAAATCTGTCTTGAGCAATTCTCTTCTATGTCATTCTGGTATGCTCCGAATTTCTTTCGTCCAACTTTAACCTGGTCCCTTTCTGGGTCTTTTCCCGCCCGTTGGCATCGAATCAGTTGTACAACGGCGGTCAGTTTTATAGTAATCTCAGTAGACAAAACATAAGAGATAGGGGTGATGCGCAGTTGATATAAAATCCTCGCGCAGAGTGGAACAGGCCTAAACCGAGCGCAAGCGATAAATAGGCTGACAACAGTGCTTATCAACAGTGTATAGCAGTCGACGAACGTGGGTAAACGTGGGGATATGAACGGCTTTGACCATGGACGCATTGTCTGCAAGACAGACGGGTAATTCTATCGCTCAAATGGTAAGAATCCAAGGGTTCCCGAGGGACTGTATCAAGGGTGTACTGCAAGTATACAATCGACGGATATAGCAGCTTCCATACAACAAGTAGTGGCCGACCACTCGCTATTGATGACCAGGTCGACGTAGGCTATTCAGGCTAGTACAGATAGATTGCTTGGCAACAGCGACGGAAATCACACCCAGGTTAAATATCAAGGGCCCTAGCAGCGTCAGCGAGCAAATAGTATGACGCACGCTTCATACCATGAGCTACGGGAGGCGGTGTCCTACTCGCGTGCCACTGTTGACTACTCATCATCGGAAATTACGCCTTGCCTGGTGCAGGGAACATAAAAATTGAACCTCAGTGTCTCCTCCTCGTGTGGTCAAATGAATCCCGTTTTCAGCTGTACCGATCTGACGGGAGAATGCGGGTGTGCAGTCGACCAGCATGAGGCCATGGCTCCCGTCGTGCGAAGTCGGCTCTGTTCAAGGCTGTGGTGGAGGTTGGATGGTTCTCAGCTAGAGATGGCTAATCACCTGCACGTTTTCATGGCCTTTGCAACATCCTGCGGCCGAAGGTCTGTTCCTACAAGACAGTGCCGCACCGCAACCACCCAGACATGGGTCGAGGAACACTCATCTGAGTGTGGAACCATCCAGTCTCCCCCATGGTCCCCGGATTGAAACCCAGTTGAAACTGCCTGAGATGCAGTGGAGCGAAACATCAGATCCATGGATCGTGGACAGAAGTACCGGGCGATGTTGTGGACAACAGGCATGACTCGCATTACCTCCGGCATTTAGTGGAGTCGATGCCCTCTGCGTGTACAGGCAGAGGCATCGACATGGCATTCGCGCTAGAGGCGAACCAGCACACTATTATGTAGGTGTCTCTAATGTTTAGTTCATATGGAGTCCATTTTCACGTGAGGGTGTTTATTTTGATGACGATACCATCCACTTTTGTCATTTTCTTAATCCATGTGTACCTCTTCCTATCTTTCTTGGGTATACCAAGCATGCATCTCTCCATGCTTCTTTGAGTTACCGTAGCCACTGTCCGTCTCTTTTAATTAAGGTCAGGGCCTGTTGCGTAAAACCTTTTTTGCCAGTGGTGATTTCGAACGTACGTCTTCTTACTCCAGAGGAGAGCATTATCCCAACTATTGCAGCGCCTGTAACACCACATTCAGCGTACATGGCCCCAAATCTCTGAGCCTCTGTTTGATGTTCATATCTACCAGGCGCATACGGTGTTGCCAACTCTTAAAAAGAACCAATCACTGAAAAGTAAACAAGAAAGTTGGCATCGAGTTTTCGGTTGTAATGAGCACGTCTTTTGAATTCTTTCGGGCACGAATAAAATTTATCGAAGTTATTCAAAGTCAATGGAACTGGTTAGAAAAACAAGCAAGTGGATATTTACAATCCATAAAACATCCAAAAATAGAAACCAGGTACTCCCAGAAGCGTCTAAAAAGTATGTTACGAAATTAATAAATGCCACGCAAAACGTTTCTCATAGCAGAAGGTATCAGAGACAAAGAGATTTTCAAATCAAGCATTTAAGTTTGCCTTCGAATGAGTGTAAGAGAAATTCTATTATGTAAATTCTTTTGTACACATTTTCTCGAAGACTTTGTAGTGTTTGAAGTTTTGAGCACAAATAAAAACGATCTACAGCTAATATGTGCCACAGTTATTATTCTGAAAAAAATGTTAGAACTTTTTTTTTTTAAATTCAATTTATCTGATTCGAAAGTATTCCAATTTGTGCGCTAGATGGCGCGATGAGTTAGCTTAGCAGTGTTTCTGTCTGGAAGAAACGAAATCTCTCATTTCTCTCTGATTTTTTTTTTGTTTTTGTTTTTTAATTATCTAGTCCAAATAGATATAATTAAATGGGGCCAGAAATGAGATTGGAAACTTTTCTCCCATAAATCGTCTTAAATCCTACTTACTGTACGTTCATTTTTTTTAAAGAGAAAATGTGTACATTAGCAGAGAACCTTTGAATCTGAGCTACAGAAGCTCCGCCTAACTACTAAGCTCCGCCCCCAAGTAACGTCATTGGTTAAAACGTAACAGTACGCGTTTCGCCTTTTCGTTGTGGAGCCAACGAGAGACCGCTTCCATTCTGAATATGGCGCGATCTGCAGTGATTGTCTGACGCCAACTTCTGGGACAGTCCCTCAAGACGCAAAAACCACGCCGAAGGAGTGATTTTGCGCCATCTATCACAGACGATGGGCCCTAACACTCATTCAAAGACAGCCTTAAAAGAACAAATGTAGAAGGAAACACAATATAGCTCTACACACGAACAACAACACCGTCTGTGTACGATATTTAATGTTAAAAGATGAAGAATACTTAAAATTTAAAAACCCACACGTACTTTCGGGGTGACATTCACCCCGTCATCAAGGGAAACAGAGGTTATGGGATACTCGTGTAAATTTATAAGAGTACAGCAATGCACCACGGGTAAAGGTCTCAAGCGTCACAAGATTGTGATTGTTACCATGGCAACCGGGCAAACACACTCCTGTAATTTCCAACATCAAAACATTCACATAGTAATACAGAGATTTTGTTACATTAATTATTAAAGGTAATTGTCAAATTCACACGTTGTTTTAAATTGCTATAATTTAAAGTTCAAATTAACCACGTGATTTGCTGGAAGACACCACGATGGACCGACCTTACAAATGGCACAACAACGGGTTGAATGATGTTGTTGATGCAGGAGGTGCTGTTTAACGTACCCGGTACAAACACTAGTTGTGTACGGGAGCGATGTTCTGCTTGACAACGCCGCTTTTCTTATGCGTCGATCGGTCCGCTCATCAGTCCGTCTGTGAGTCCCGGTTCCACGTTTTCTCATGTGGGAATGTTCCTCGGACCATCAACGTCACCATCGTAATCCCACCGATACTTCCCGTCCAATTCGCTCCGCAATACGACGATACGACCACCCGGCCTCGCGGAGTCCGACTAGACGACCTCGCTCAAAGTCCGATAACTGCTGAAATCGTACACGTCTTGCATGTCCAGGCATTGCAGCTTCTTCAGGATCTTCGCACGTGTACGTACGCCGACGACTGATTACATTCACTTCACCGTACTCCTTAAATACCACCGAAGATAATTTACATATTATGCCGTGCTGTGGCGTAAGTGCTCACCGGTTGGTCCCGAAATTAACATTACACCTACGTTCACTCGACCCCATTAACATGTGTAAATTTCATGATCGTCCGCCAATTCCTTCTTGGTGTTCTTTTTTCACTTTCCGCCAGTGTTCAGAGGGCAAGGTGGTTGCCAGTTTTCAAATTAGCATGTACTCACCCAGATATGCATAATTTCCCCGGTTTCCGGTTGTGATGGTGCTGGTAAGCTCCGGACAACTCTTTTCCAGGCATTGTGAAAGCTGCAAGGTGTTTCTTCATTACAGCTTCTCGCTTCATAGTAGGTGATCCACAATGAATCCAAAAATAATAAAGTCCGACGGGATATTAAAGGTACCACAATAGTTGAACAGTCCCAGTCCGATAAGTGCTGTCCCAACCTGAGAGTTCTTGTTACTGAGCTAGAAATATTAGGGTTCCTAGCTGTAGATCCCACATACATCAGTTATTTCGCTCCCGGTAGAGTAGGACGCAGAGGAATGGTATATACGCCTGCACGTTACTGTAAAGGAATTGAGCCACGGTCTCTATGAACCAAATTAAAAAGATTAGAAGTCCAAACACCGCAATTAAGGTCAAGACCTCTGCAAAATCCCCAAAGTAGGTTTACGAGTTCGGGGTGGTAGTCGATGGAGCCAACAAACTTGTAGGATGTTCTATCGTGGCTCAAAGTGGTTGCAAGCCTCCTAAGTTACTTTTTAAGTAAGGAAAGGACAACATGTTCAGGAAAACCATGTTGAGAAGAAATTTGAAAGATCCTAGTCAGTTCCTGTTTATACGTAATATAACGAAGTGAATTTCTCCGTCATTTTTATCCGCGCCGGGGTTCGAACCCGGGTCCACTCATTCCGGAATAAGTTGCTCTACCAATTAAGCTACGCGGACGTTTTATTCTGATTCCTATCTGCCTTTATGTCGTGTGCGTCCTTCTGGCAGGTACGTCACATCTCCTGGTACGTTACAGTAACTTGACAGAAGAAGAATGTGTGAAAGCCCTGTTTAATAAAAACCTGGGGGCAGCAAGCGTGTAGCTCAAAAGGTGGGACGAATTAAAAGGAATAATACATGGATCCGATGATGGCTTGCGGTATACTGAGAACTGAAGATTACCAGGTTGTGACTGAGAAGAAAATCCAAAAATGGAAGTGAACCTGATTCCTCCACCTCCAGAGTAAATTTAACAGACGGGTATTGAGAGGAAAACAGTTGCGTAAGTTGCGTAAGTTCGTCAAGACCATACTGCCAAAAAATCAAAATGTCATCCACATAACGCTATTCTGTGGTACACTATCTACCAACAAGTAATTGGACACCCCTGCAATTGACAATATCTGCGGTCCTGATTCACGTCACGGCCGCCGCCGTTAAATATCGTGTGGGAAAGAACAACGCAACCAGTAGCATGCAAGATGCCACGCAGTTCGGAGCTCTCTGATTTCGAAAAAGGTGTAATCGTCCGGTATCACAGAAATGGCCGATCCATACGTGACATATCCAGCGAGTTGAAGTACCCAAAATCGACAGTGGCCTACGTGATTGGCAAGTGGAAGATCAGAGGTAACTGTCGGAATGTGCCCCGACCCGGCAGACCCACAATACTGGGAGTTAGAGACCGACGGGTGCTGGACAGAGAAATTCGGAAGAACCGCACCAAATCGATGGACCACATCCGCGAGGATTTTCAACAGGCATCCGAGAGTGTTCTTTCGATGAATACCATCCGTAAGGAAGCCCATCTGCTCGGTTATTATGGACGTGCTGCAGCCCACAAGCCTTTGATCACCAAGTCCAATTGCGCTGCTCGGCTAACGTGGTGCAAAGGACGTCGACAGTGGACCGTTGAACAGTGGAAACAGGTTCTCTGGAGCGATGAATCAATCAAGGTTCACCCCCTACCGTTCGGATGGCAGGGTCTGGGTTTGGCGTCTGCCTGGAGAACACCTTCTGCCGGAATGTATTGTGCCAACTGTGAAGTTCGGCGGCGGTGGAATTATGCTATGGGGGTGTTTCTCCTGTTATGGTACGGGAACCTTGGTCGCAATTCCTGGTAGACTCAACGCCGAGACCTACTGCACCATTTTGGATGACCATGCGCTTCCTACGTTGTGGCAGTTTTGCGGGGTGGACCCATGTTACTTTCAGGATGACATTGCCACCTGTCATATTGCGAGGTCCACCATGGCTTGGTATGGTGACAATGGGGTTAATCGAATGGACTGGCCTGCGCAGAGCCCGGACCTTAATCCTATCGAGCACCTCTGGGACGAGTTGGAGCGTCGACTTAAGGGGTGCCCCCACCGTCCGAAATCGGTGAAGGAACTGACCTGTCTTCTCCAAGCCGAGTGGAAGAAAATACCGCTAGCCGTCGTACAACGCCTGGTTGAGAGTATACCCCAGAGGGTCGCAGCTATAATCGTCGCTCGTGGAGGCTCCACCAACTATTGAAGGCAAATAAACTTCGTTTTCCTTTGCTATCACAGGTGTTCAATTACTTGTTGGTAGATAGTGTACAGTTCTTGGATATCTAAGAACTTATATATATATATATATATATATATATGGGATGTAAGGTCAGGTGATGCGTAACATCACAGCCTCTCCTTGACAAATGTCAACCCCGCCTTCTCGTGGTGCATCCTGTTCCTACTAAAGGGGCTCTGACGACCGCAAATAGCGGTATAACTATACCATCGGGATCAGAGGAAATGCCTATCCCACACTCACCAACCCGCTTGGCCAGCGTGGTGAGTTATGGCCAAACACCTCCAAAAGGACTCTACAACTTAAATCTTGGCCCTCAGTCTCCGGCAGCTGGAATGTACCTGGCCAAGGCAGCGGCCAGTGCGACATGAAGGCAGAGGGTGCTAAGAATCCCCGGAGGACCGGACTAGGCTGCCATCTGATGCTGACCTTGGCAACGTACAATGGACGCTCCCTATCTTCTGATTCAAGGCTTCTTGAATTGGAAGAGGAACTACAAAGGATCAAGTGGGACATCGTGGGGCTAAGTGAGGTAAGGAGAAAAGGAGAAGATCTCATCGAACTGAAAAGTGGACATCTCTTCTACTATCGTGGGACAGATACTGGCAGAACTAGTGGTGTTGGATTTATAATAAACAAGAAACTGAAGGATAAAGTTGTAGAAGTTGAAAGTTCCTCTGACAGAGCTGCACGGCTTGTTATCCAACTCTCGAAAAGATACCAGGCTCAGATTATTCAAACTTATGCACCCACCACAAGTCATCCTGAAGAAGAAATTGAAGAATTTTATGAGGAAATTCGTGATCTAAATAATAAAGGTAAGCAGCACTTGAAAATAATTATGGGAGATTTCAATGCAAAAATAGGGCAACGGCAACAGAATGAAACTTCAGTAGGTAAATTCGGTCACGGCAACAGAAACCAGCGTGGAAATACTCTCGTTGAGTTTGCAGAGGCAGAAGGGTTTTTCATCATGAACTCCTTCTTCAAGAAAAAGCCACACAGGAAATGGACATGGAGACATCCAAATGGGACGACAAGTGAAATTGATTTTATTATGTGTAACAAAAAATTCGTCATAGAAGACTGCAGTGTGCTAAACAAGTTCAACACTGGTAGTGACCATAGATTGGTGAGATGTAAGATGCACCTCAACACTAAACTTGAACGTGGCAAGCTCATAAGACAAACAAAATCTATTGACATAACCAACCTTAAAAAACACCATAATACCTTCAAGTTGGAACTGAAGAACAGGTTCTCTGCTTTAGAAGGCCTAACATCGGAAGAAGTGGACATCTCTGAAGTTAACAGAAAAGTAACCAAAGCTCTTATGGAAACAGCAACAAAATTAGCTGGGTCTAAGAACAAGTTGCATGTAAATAAATTATCAGGAAAAACGAAAATGTTGATGCAAAAAAGAAGAGAGATGAGGACAACTAAAGAAGATGTGACTTCCAAAGTGGAATATATAGAGCTATGCAAGACAGTACGAAAAAGTATCACTGAAGACGTAAGAAAATTCAACTGTGAACTAGTGAGGAAAGCAATTGAAAACAACCAAAGCCTAAAGATAGCAAAGGGACATCTCAGTAAGGGAAGAAAACAGATTATGGCACTGAGAAAAGAAGATGGTTCTGTAACAAGAAATAGAGGCAGAAATTTTTGACAAGAGTGAAAGATTTCTACTCCAAATTATATGAAAGGGATGATACATGCACTCCAGACATCATGAAAGATACCAGTACTAGAGTTCCTCCAGTCCTTCCAGCAGAAGTTGCACATGCAATCAAGAACATGAAGCGGGGAAAAGCTCCAGGAGAAGATGGAATTACTGTAGACATCATACAAGAAGCAAGTGGAGAAATCGAAACAGTACTCGCCCAAATTTTCACTCGATGCCTTAATGAAGGAAAGATTCCTGAGGATTGGAACACCGCTACAATGATCCTGCTACATAAGAAAGGTGACATTGAGGATCTCGGAAACTACAGACCTATCAGCCTCCTATCAGTAGTTTATAAAATCTTCACTAAAGTTCTTTCACACCGCTTGAAGGTAACACTGGACATGGCTCAACCGAGAGAACAAGCTGGATTCAGGGAGTGGCTACAGCACAATAGATCATATCCATGTGCTGAGAGAACTAATTGGAAGAGCGAGGGAATATGAACTTCCATTGTGCATGGCTTTTATCGATTATGAAAAAGCCTTTGATTCGGTGAAACCATCAGCAGTTACAATGGCTCTGAAAACCTGCGGTATTGAAGATGCATACATTAATATTATTAATAACATCTATGAAAATGCAAGTGCAAAGATTAGGCTGTTTGAAAATACAACACACATAAAAATTGGAAAGGGAGTGAGACAAGGTGACACCATATCTCCGAAGCTCTTTAATGCCACATTGGAGGGTGTTTTTCAGTCACTGAGCTGGGAAAACAAGGGGATAAAGATTAATGGAGATTATCTAACCCACCTTCGTTTTGCTGATGACGTAGTCATTTTTGCAACTAGCCCATCAGAGCTGCAGAGTATGATCCAGGAACTTGCTGACAAGAGTAAAGAAGTGGGATTAAAAATGAACTTTCAGAAGACAAAAGTGATGTTCAATGCTTTTACAAGAAATGAAGATTTATCGATTGATGGAGAAAAGCTGGAGATAACAGACACGTACGTTTATCTTGGACAGCAGATATCAAGTGAGGGTCACATTGATGAAGAAATTAATCGGCGTACAAAACTTGCCTGGAGAGCTTTTGGAAGAAACAGCATAATTTTCAAGAGCAATATGCCATTATGTCTTAAAAGAAAAGTGTTTGATCAGTGCATCCTTCCAGTGCTTACGTATGGTGCAGAGACGTGGACCTTAACTAAAAGAGACATACAAAGGCTGCAGACAACTCAAAGAAGCATGGAGAGGTGCATACTTGGTGTAACCAGGAGAGATAAGAAGAGGAACTCGTGGATCCGAAAAATGACAAGAGTGGAAGACATCATGATCAGAGTTAAATCCCTGAAATGGCAATGGGCTGGACATACTGCCAGAAGGACAGATCATCGATGGACAGCCGAAATTTTAGATTGGATTCCAAGGGACAGGAAAAGACCCAGAAGAAGGCCACATGGGAGATGGGTGGATGAAATTCGAAAGTATGCAGGGGTGACATGGAGGAGACTGGCACAAGACAGACCGTTGTGGAGGAAACTTGGGGAGACCTTCGTCCAGCAGTGGATTGATAATGGTTGACAATGATGATGATGATGATGATATATATATATATATATATATATATATATATATATATATATATAAGTTCTTGGATATCCATGTTTGTCCGCCAACTCAAAAATGAACTTTATCTCAGACTGCAAATGATTTTCACTTGAAGAGTGCGTAAAGGCTCTTCTAATAAGAAAGTTGATCGCAGATAACTTTTGTGGAATTGGATGTGAAGAGTTAAACGGAATAAGACTATTGCAATCAGAGTTGGCTTGTGATAAACAGAAAAAGACAGTAAATTAGTTTCTGGATCACGGGATATGCGAAAATCCAGAAAAGGCAATGAGAAATTAGATCCAACTTCTATCGTGAGCCCGATGGTGGGAAATACTGAAGAGAGTGCGTCGGCGAATTGATTTAAGTCATACTGTGAGTGAGGCCTAAACACGAGGACGTCGACTGTGAACGCCGTTTAAGTAAACGAAGTGCGTTCATAATGGCAGAAGTTTCGGAAGTGGGAACGTGAATTTCAGTGAGTTTAGCCTCAATAATACGATGGGTGGCGTCCACAGGTACATTAGGGTACAGTGAAACTACATCCAGAGAGGCAAGTGTTAAAGGACCAGCATGTGGCTGAATCATTTTGATCCTCTCAATTTGCCCTAGTAGAGCTTTTGATGAGCTCGATGCATTCCATTGCCGTTATGCGTCATAACTTGCGCAAATATGGTCCGATTTCGATGAAATTTTAGCATGTCGTAGGAAACCACTGGGGACGAACCCTATTGAAAATGGGTGAAATGGGGTCAAATGTCAGCAAATAGGATCGGGATCCATTCCATCGCCCTTATGCGTTATAACTTACGTAAAAATGCTTCGATTGAGACAAAACTTTATCTTGTTGTTCCGGAAGTATACTTTACCGATTCTGTTGAATATCATCGAAATGGGGTCAAAGATCAGGTCATAGGAGCGATATTTATTCTACAGCCATTATCCTCATAACTTGAGTAATGATTTCTGATATGTTGGAAAGCGTATCATAATCAATGCATTGCATGATTTTACTAACTTGTTTAAAATGGGGAACAACAAAAAGTCACATGGTGAGAAGTCTGCACTATATGTTGATTGGGACATCAATTTAATATTCATTTTCTCCAAATAAGAAACGACATAACTGGACATGTGCGGCCTTGCATTGGGCTGCAAATGAAAACAAATGGGGAACTCAAGTTGAACAAACTCGTTTCATGCCCAAATGCTCGTTTAAAATTCTGTGAACTGATGATTTTGAAATGTGAACCATCTCTAATTGATAGGTATCTATCTTGCTGTATAAATACCAGTAGATAATAAAGGAGTCTTCTGGGACAATGGAGCAGCACATTACGGCACCAGCTGGAGTAGGGTTGAGCGGAAGTTGGGCGAATCAGTTACGGCTCAGCTGTCCCCCAGTGGGGTGGGTGAATCTTCAGGGAGAAGCGGGGGTAATTTATTTTTCTGGAGGATAGGAGAAATGGTTTCCTTTGTGCATGGCTCATCACCCAACCGTCCGCTTGACCCCACTCCAGCCGGTGCCGTAAGTGTGCCATAACGGTGACGTAATATGCTGCTCCATTGTCCCAGAAGACGCCTTTATTATCTACTAATAACACTAATTGTATTGATGTTTACCTCTGTAACACTCGTTGGAAAGTCTTCTTCCATGCAGGATAAAAGCCGCTGACTTACGACAATCCATAAAATCTTTATGCCATCTGTAAATTGCTTATTTTCCTAGACATTCATCTTTATAAGCCTCTTGCATAAGACGGAAAGCCTCGTTGACAGACTCTTGAGTCGCCAGCAAAATTTAATGGCGCATCTTTGTTCCTCTTTCCCATCCATTTTTTCGGAAATTACAGCGCCGAAACACTTGGGTTCACGAAACAAAGCTTATTAAACAGCGCACTACCGACGACGCATGGGCGATAAACAGGTGTGGCTTGTTGCTATGGTTGGTACAACGGCTACCTACCTTTTTCCGAGACTCGTGCCAAAGTCGAACGCAGTATTGCGCATTTTTTATAAAAATATTTCTAGTTCTTTTTGGACAAGTCATGTATGTATATAGAACTTTTCAAGACTGGTCACTGGGCACGACCCTTTTTATTTAGTTCTCCATTTATAGGACACGGTTGCGTTTCCCCTTTTTTTATCTAATATTTTAGTAATAAAAAGTTGTTTTCTGTTGATCTTTATCCGAAAAATGTTTGCAAAATAATTTCAGGTCTATTTAAAAAAACAGGGGGGGGGGGGAACGCCCCAATTGGGAGTGGAAGTGCAGACTTTTACTTTTTAAACTTGTGACGTACCTACCTAAGAGGTGACGCACTTCTCAAAAGTAGCAGCGACAAACTTCGTCGGTGTAGCTTAATTGGAAAACCATTCGGCTCCGCAATAAAAGGATGCAGGTTCGATTCCCACGACCATCAAATGGCTTTTACGCCATATTGAAACCCAGATGTAAAATGAATCTGCCGCCCCGGTGGCGCAGTGGTCTAAGGCGTTGGCCTCTGATCATTCGTCCGTAAGGGGTCCGGGTTCGAATCCCGGTCAGGCATGGATGTTGTGTTTGTCTTTCGGCACTGGCTCTCTCCCTTCCCTGGAACCAGTGACCCTAAATTAGGGACGGGCGACTGCTTATAGCCCATTTGAGTTGCTCACGGTGGTCGTTAAACCTCCAATCAAAAAAAAAAAAAAATGAATCTCCTGTCAGCTGAATTCTTCGAAAAATGTGGGATATTAGTTCCACACATCGTTTGGAATTACTTTTATTTTTTGTTCTACAGTGATCTCTACTTCAAGCGTAGTTTGGCGGCTGACCCGGAAACCTACGATTACGTCTCAGCCCTTTTTCAGGAAGTGGGTGGGGGATATATGACGTACCTACCTCCAAGATGACTCATCCGCTATATTGACAGAAGTCACCGGACACCTACAAGAGAAACTCAACATAGCATTTGTTGACATACATTAATATGGCGACGGCCCACCTTTAAGCCTTAATGCATACACTGACCCTTCGAGACATGCTTTCGACAAATTTTTGGAACACAATGATAGGTATGCGCTTCCATTCAGTGCATAATACTGCCGCTAACTGTTGCTTCGTAGTAGGCATTGGTTCCAAACATCTTATGTGGCGCTCTAATTCATCCCATAGGTGCTCTATGGGATTAAGATCAGGGCTCTGTGCTGGCCAGTCCACACACGATAGGGAATTATTGTCAAACCACGCCGTAACAGTCCTTTCTTTTTGGCTCGGTGCATTATCCTGCTGGTACCAACAAGGCTCGGTTCCATAGTATCGACACAGAGTTGGTAGGGCATAATTGTCTAGAATATCGAGGTAGACCTGCTGGTTAACAGGTTTGTCCACGATAACCAATGGGCCGGGACCATACCACGAAAAACACCCGCACACGCGTAAACTGCCAGCTCCAAACGCGACCGTAGGAACAGTGCACTGTGGTGAATAGCGTTCCCACGGCTGTCGCCGTACCCACACATGGCCATCAGACTGATGGATCGTGTATCTGAATTCATCAGTTCATAAAACCCGTTTCCATTGATCTTCGGTCCACGATATATGTTCTTTACACCATGCTAAACGACGAGTAACATTCCGAGTGGAGATGAAAGGCTTATGAGCCACCTCACGACCACGGTAACCCATGGAATGAAGTTCTCTGCGAATGGTACGTATACATACCGGGGTTCCACCATTTTTACTCACCTTCACACTGAGGTCTTGCGCAGTACTCCGTCGATTGGCTGTAACGACTCTCCTGAGGCTTCGACGTCCTCTGCCACTGATTTTCTTTGGTCTACCGGTACCTTTTTGCTGCTTCAGGCATGCCATGGGTCTTCCTCTTATTCAGTACATCCAGAACAGTTGACTTGGGTATGTTTAAACGCCTTTCAGTTTCTCTTATGGACAACTCACTAATATAACACCCAACAACCTTTCCTTTCTCAAAGTCAGTTTTCTTCCGCTGCGACATTTTCACTCAACCTCACAGTGCGATATGATCGTGGTCAGCTGTAGGCTTGTTTTTATACCGTTTGCTCGGTTCCATAGTACCACGTATCTTAACAACGCAGCGAATCCGTTCATTTGCTTTTGAAGGAATGTTCTGTGACTTTTGTCAATATAGTGTATGTCAAGACGGCAAAGTTTCAGCGACAAACTTCGTCGGCGTAGCGTGATTAAAAAACTCGGAAGACTACCTATCCGTCCCAGCCCTTTCTCAGGAAGGGCTGGGACGGAATATATGACGTACCTACCACGAAGATGAAGCATATGTAAGGACGGCAAAGTTGCAGCGACAAACTTCGTCATTGTAGCTTGATTTAAAAAACCTTAGGCTCCGGAGCGGAAGAATGATGGTTCAGTTCTAGCAACCTGCAAATACACTGCTGGCCACCCAAAATGCAACACCAAGAAGGAAGCATCCGATTGGCCTGAAATTCCCACCATGCGTCGCCCGCGAGAGGACATGCAAACGATTAGCATTGCAGGGCATATGAAAATCATGTGCGCCCGGCACGCCACCGTGAAGCACTACAAGAAGGATGCACAAAAGGCTGGGTGTAAGTAGTGGAAGTGTGTTGCGCTGCCAGACCTGTCCGTGGAAAGCTTCCTGATGCCTCGTCGCAGAATACGGCAGTCATTCCAGCACGTTTCGGGGTTCGACAGAGGACAATTAGTGGCTTATCGCGAAAGCGGTTTATCGTACCGATATATCGGCGCCCGTGTGGGACGACATCCAGCCACAGTTAGGCGAGTATGGATTCGGTGGGTACAGGAGGATACAGCACCGAACGAGAAGACCGGCATGTTGTGCAGCGGATATTGACAGCTCGCACCGACAGATTACGAACGTTGGGGCAGGAATTAAGGTATGTTGCGCAACAAATCTGTGTCAACACGTACCGTTCGACGCCGTCTACAGGAGCGGGGACTTGTCGCACGGCGCCCGTTGCTCCGATTACCATTAACGTTGCTCCACCGGCGAGTGCGGCGGCAGTGGGCCGTTGAACGCCACCCCTGGACTACGGAATGGCACGACATTGTCTCCTCCGACGAATCCCGCTTCTGCCTGCATCACCACGATGATTGGATCCGCGTGTGGCGGCACCACGGCGAGAGACTGTATGACGCCTGCATTATGCATCACCATACCCGTCCGTCGCCTGGCGTTATGTTTTAGGGCGCAATTGGGTATGACACACGCACCCCTCTGGTACGCATCGCCTGTACACTCAACAGCCACAGCTACATCTCCGACGTTTTGGAGCCTGTAGTCCTCCTTTACCTGCAGGACCTTCCAGCGGCCACGTTTCAACAGGACAATCCGCACCCTCACGTGGCACGCATCGGGCAGCAATTCTTCATGGCCCACCAGGTGTCACTGCTGCCGTGGACCGCCTGTTCTCCCGATATGTCGCCCATCGAACACGTCTGGTCGCTGATCGGCAACCGAGTGGCCCGGCAAGCACCACCCGCGGCTACGCCTGATGAACTGTGGCAAAGTGTGGAAGCAGCCTGGACTGACATACCCCAAGCCCACATTCAAAGCCTCTTTCGTTCGATGCCGCGGCGTGTAGCGGCCGTTATTGCCAGCCATGGGGGGCCACGCGAACTATTGATGTCTGCGTGTTCGGCAAGTCGCACGGGCCTGTAAGCTCAATCGTTTCATCTTTGTATCTGTTGTTATGTGTCCAGTAAATCTGGCTTTGCTATCTCGTTTCCTCTTTGGTGTTGCATTTTGGGTGGCCAGCAGTGTAGATTTTACGCTACAAACTCAATAGGGCGTAATTTCAAGTCTCACCCCACCCCCGCCCACCCAACGCGTTTTGCGGGGGGAGGGGGGCTCACGCCTAGCAGGGCTTCTAGCGTTAGCAAAAACATTGTACGGAAACTTTTGCCGAAACTTTATATGAATAACGAAAGCACCAGCAATTTTTACGGCAGCTTTGAAAAAAGTAGTAAAAAGAAAAGTAATTTTTTGTTGCTTTTTTCGCAGTTGAAATTTATAAAAACTGGATTACGGGAAAGCCATGATTTCAGAGGACCTGAGGCCCCTTTTCATAGTCATAGCAATAATTCTTATACATGCATATTAACAAGAGAATATGAAAGAAATATCAATTCCCCCGCACGGGGATAACTGGTTTTACAGTTATTTGGGGAGCGGCGCCCCCACGGCCCGAGCTGACCTTGTGACTGGTCAACATCTGATGTCAAGCCACCGCTTGTTTTTTATTTCGGTGCTGTTGAAGTTTGCAGGGACGGCTGTTCATCCAGCTGTTGGGGAGTCGCGGCCCCACGATCCCGAGCTGGTCTTGTGTCTCGCTTTTTCGTTTTTATTTATTTTCTCCACTGGCTAGTTGCCCGTGTTGTATATTCTACCTAATCGCTACCACGCTATGTATTAACACCCCGGTCTTGTGGTTTTGTTACCCTCCACCACTAACTGATTTATATTAACCGCTCAGTTCGTAGGTTGCTGAGATTCAGTTTAGGTTCCCTGCCAGGATTTGTCTTCTTTGGATTTCTTTTTTTTTTCCTTTTAAGCTGGTTTGGGTGCTAGACCTACCTGCATGTTTGCCGCGTGCGGAGACCCGTGAGGCGGAAATGGGATGTCTGGCGGCTGAGGTCGCAGGAGACCGGATAAGTGCCTCCTGTGTACCAACACTCCTCTTCGACCCCGGCTTCGCTGTAAACGGGAGGCTAGAGACTAACCCACCTCTAGTCAGAAGTCTTGTACTAAGTTGTGTACAGGGCTTTAGCGGCTTTTTTGTCGTATAGCACGGCAGGGTAAGCCCGGGGGCTGTGGGATCATGCCAAAGGCGTTGGCATGACTGTACCCGGAGGCCGAAGTGTCCGCCGAGTGCATGTGATCACAGCCAACGGACTATATCTGCAGCGTATAAGCTCCAGAACTGTGTCCAGCGTCATTTTCTTGGCTTGCAGACCTCCAGTTCTCCCTTGTAGGGCTCGGTGGTGGGTGGAGTAGTCTGCAGACGAATCCTCCTCCTTTTTTCCATGGGTAAAAACAAAAACAAAAACTCCAAATTCAAGTCACCTGAGAAAATGATAGTTGACAACGACTCTCCTTCGTCTTCTCAACCTACCAAGTCTCATAACCTTAAACGATCTTTAGACCATGACCTGGAATGTGGAACCTCTTCTTCGGCAGCTGTACCAGTCGCTCCGAAGCGTCGTCTTCCCTCGATTGCTGTGAATACGCATGCTACACTCTTAGTTGTAGAATCCATCGATCCGAATTAGAGACTGTCCACCAGATCTCCCTTTTTCATTTCTAAAGCTTTGGACGCTGCGGTTGGCCCCTTGAAGTCTGAGAGGAATCTTCGCTCTGGGGACCTGCTTGTCCAAACTTGCAGTGTTTCTCAGAGTAACACTCTTCTGCACCTCACTAGTCTTCAAGGCATTCCTGTCAAAGTGACACCTCACCCGTTTCTTAACACCTCTCGGGGTGTTATTTCGGAGTTTGATCTCTTGCCATGCAGTGAGGACGAATTGGTGAGTGAACTTGCAGATCAGGGTATTATTGCTGCACGTCGTATGATGTTTCGGCGCGATGGTTCTTTGATTAAGTCTAAAAATGTAATCTTGACTTTTAACTCCCCGAAAGTTCCGACCGAAATCAAGGCTGGCTACTTGGTCTGTGGAGTTCGCCCGTACATTCCCAGTCCTCTGCGCTGTTTCAGGTGCCAGAGGTACGGGCATTCACAACGTTCATGTAACAGTTCCGCTCGTTGCGCAAATTGTGGCTCCAGTGAACATGACGGGGAAGGTTGCACTTCTGCGGCCTGCTGTGTTAACTGTGGTGAGGCCCATGCAGCTTACTCTCGCAACTGTATGAAATGGAAGGACGAGATGGCGATCCAGCGCCTCAAGACCCTGGAAGGCCTCTCGTACCCTGCTGCCAAGGCCAAGTTTGGTATTCCCAACAACCGACAGCGTACTTTTGCCGCAGTAGTTCAGCCTCTGCCACAACCCATGCAGCCCTTTGTCCCGCGCCCTGTAGCTCTCGCCGCACTTGCCAAGAGATCTATAGCTGAACAAGTAACACAGGTGGATTTCACCGAACTCCAGCTTATTCGACCAGCTGAGTCTGCGCCTTCTCTTTTGAAGAGGACCGACTCTTCCAGTTCCCAGCAGAAAACCTGCACGTGTGGAAGACCCGGCCCTAAATCCGCGAAGGTGTGCAGTGTCCATCCAACTGTCGCGGTCTAACTGACCAACATTGCAACTGTCTGAGACTCAGCGAGGTCCCCACCCTCAACCAACATTATAAAGGAACATAGGGGGGGGAGAGTGACAGTTCGTCATTACCCTCAACCAACATTATAGAGGAACATAGGGGGAGGAGAGTGACAGTTCGTCCCCCTCCTGTGACTCATTCTATGTGTAGTTGTGTTCGTTTTCGTGATGTGTTTTATCATTCTCATTCCTCAGTTTTACTTAATCGGCTAGTTTCTAACCATTGTACCATGTTTTTAGTACTGTTTGTTTCATTGTCTTTTTTGGCCCTTCCATCATTCTCATGGTTCGGTTTTACTTGGTCAGCCAGATTTGGGGATTTATGCCACGTTTTTTAATACTGTTTGTTTGTCTTGTGTCTGGCGCTCTTTGGCCAAACATGGCCCTTGCGCCATAAAAATCAACCAACCAACCAACCAACCAACCAAATATCAATTCAATGAATGGAAAGTTTTTACGAATGAGGATATGTATTAAAGTTGTTTGCACGTAACGGAAAGGTGTTATTCACGGGCAGAAGCAGAGAACTGTGTCATTTTTTAAAAACAGAGTCAAGAGAACAACTTTTGCTATTTGCAAAATGGTGTAGTATTACGCCGGTGAGCCATTACATTATGACCACCTCCATCCTAGAGAAATGAGCGCGCCTGGAGACCGAACGGTGGCGCAGGTGAAGTTCACAGAGCAGTATATACTGTATATGGAAAACTTCCAAAATATCAAGTTTGGTGGTTGAGTCTGGCTTGTCAATTAGTTTTGCTTCTTCAAAGAGAAATTTATGGTCCTTTTCGTAACAGTGTTTAGCCAACGATGACTTCTTTAGGTCACAGTTCCGAATGTAGTATAATGAATTAGCTTTATTTTGCTTTACGCTAAGCTAATTAATATGAATTATTCTCTTCCTACCAGCTAGCTAATGATATACTTGTACTAAGCTTCAAAATAGTGAATTCAAAAGGGTGTTGTTACTAGTTAATTACGAACGTAAACAAAGTCTTAACGCTGGTTATTTATGGTAATAAATAAATGTTATAAACCTAACAGCCAGACAGAGGTCTGACAAAAACTATGAATTTAGAAAGATTAACTTACGGTAACTTCTTTATTATAAGACTCTTGGTCAACTAAAGCACACACACAACTTGTTTTACAATAATGAAGAATCTCTCCTCATAACAACACAATCTCTCCTCGTATTACAAACGCTCTCCGTAAACAACAACGCTCTCTCATAACAACAACAAAAGCTCTACCTAAGTCTCGATGAACGCGCCTATATACTAGCTACCACCACGTCATGACTTACACTCATTGCCAGATCTCATTCAGCGGGTGAAATAATATTTCGTTCAGTAAGAAGATAATTTACATAGTAAAATAAAATAACCAGAGATAGTAAAATCAAAAGGAAAGTGAATATAGAGTATACGTTACAGTAGGTCTTGCGCTCCTTCAATCGAACACGCAAGGCACAACGGGTCTGTCCTATACACGAAGCGTCACATGCACATGAAATTTGACAAATTCCACATGAGCTTTTATCTTCAATATAGTCCTTTGATCCTGAAAAGCTCATTTTGTTTATGGATTTAAGAATCACTTTAAAATTAAAGGTTTTGAAAATTTTTGAAATTTCGGAGGCAATGCCATGGGAAAATGGAATAATGGCAAAATTCTCTCGCATCACAGGAGTTGACGTGGATAAAACTTTAGTTAAGTTTATTTCCTTAAACGTGTTGCAGTACAGCAAGGATACAACATTTCCATTATAGACAAGGCTTTAACAAAATTCCGGAAACCGAAGCCTATCTCCACGTTAACTCCTGTGATGCGCCCATTGCGAGAGATTTTGTCATTATTCCATTTCCACGTGACATTGCCTCCAAAATTTCAAAAATTCTCAAAACCTTTCATTTTAAAGTGATTTTTGAACCCATTAACAAAATGAACTTTTTAGGATCAGAGGACTATGTTGAAGACAAAAACTCGTGGCGAATTTACCAAATTCCATGTGAATGTGGCGCTTCGTATATAGGACAGACACGGCCTTGTGTTTTCTATTGAAGGAGCATAAGACCTACATTAGGAACTGCGACCTAAAGAAGTCGTCGATGGCTAAACACTGTTACGAAAAGGACCATAAATTTCTCTTTGAAGAAGCAAAACTAATTGACAAGCCAGATTCAACCACCAAGCTTAGAAGCTTTCCATATACGTATATCAGAAGTCTTCGCAACTTTTTAATGACATGGCATCCGCCCACTTCTATCAAGCGTGTGGAAGCAACTAACCAAAACCTGTGAATGTAAACACCATTTATGATATCATATACAATTTGAATATTTACGTGTATAACGGAGTAAATTTCTCCGTCATTTCTGGTCTACGCCGGAATTCGAACCCGAGTCCGCTTATTCCGGAACAAGTCGCTCTACCAACTGAGCTACGCAGACGTTCATTTTGATTGCTATCTGCCTTTATGTCGTGTGCGTCCTGCTGGCAGATACGTCACATCTCCCCCCGAAAGAGGGCCGGGGGCATGGCCCACGGGTCAGCCGTGACCATGAATCGTTGCAGGCAGCCATCCACTGTAGAACGTGCACTTGAGAACTCCCAGTCCATCTGGTGTGTGGAATGCAACGTCACACACATTTATTTTTCGAAGCGCTGAAGAAGGGATTCTCTGATTTTTCCTATCTCGCGGTGTGGAAATAACATCACACGTGTCATTCGTCCTGATGAAGCTAGGTCAATACCCAGCGAAACCATGGTTGACTTGAAAAAATAAATATTTGTAACAAACCACGTTGCATTATCTTAATGTACGCACTTTTCTTGTCCAAAAGACGTGCTGAGAGAGAGAGAGAGAGAGAGAGAGAGAGAGAGAGAGAGAGAGAGAGAGAGAGAGAGAGGTAAAAAAGCCTAAGTTACCTGAAAAAATTCTCCCTGAAAAAAAGGAGAGAAATCATTTGCAAGAACAAATATCATTTGGTCGGTCAGCAGTAAGAATTTTAAATCAAGAAGACATGTACGCAAACAGAAATACGCGTTCGTTAGAACACGCCACATTTTGAAAACTTGTTGGTGCATTTTCGTGAGTCAGACTAGGTTTTTTGTGACAACATAATTTCGCCTTTTTTGTGCAGTGTTTCCTGTTATCAGTACAAAAATAATTTTGCTTTCTCTATTTGATGAATTTCTAGTAACAGGTAATGAATGTCGCCGTCATTCATACTAAATTTCCTTCTAGCTAATAAACGTTTGTGTCATTTCTCCCTGCTGTGCAATTCTTCGCGGCATTTCAATCTAATTATTCGTCGTCCGATGTCATTTCAAAATGCAAAGCTACGCCATTTTAATTACAATCAATCATATACACAAAAGATCCAAAATATTATCACCACTTGCATAATAAATTTATGATGTTGGTCATCCACGTGCCGCAAAAACAGCTCTTTCTCGGAATTGGCGCTACAAGATTTCTAAGGGTGTCTTGTGGGATTCTCGTATCAACACGCTACCAGGAAATCCTTTAAATCTTCTAAGTCACATAATTGAGCCTGCGCAGAACGGATTTGCTGTTCCAACATTAGCCTCCTTAATATTAAATCCATCCATATTAACAAATAAGGAGTTAATTTCGACATGACCTGTCATGCGAAAGGGGATGTTAGCACATCAATCGAAAACCTCTGAATGCTCAATGTAAAAGATGCGATGTGAAAAGTAACTCTTAGTCATATAGTGAACTTCGTACGGAGAGAATGAATCAGCTGAGAAGCAGGCGAATGGCGTTTGCCTGTACCTTGCCCTGGACAATCGCACTGTAAAAGAACGCAAAGGAAGTATCTTTTATACGCTTTCCAACCATAGGTTGAAGAAGCGTATATGCTCCAGCTTTGTCCGTCCATCTGTCCGTCCGTCTGTCAGCACGATAACTCGCATAAAAATGGTTCGATTTCGATGAAATTTCAGTATGTGGTAGGGGACCACCTGGGGACGAACCTTATTGAAAATGGACGAAATGGGGTCAAACGTCACGGCATAGGAGCGAGATCCATTCCATAGCCCTTATGCGTCATAACTTGCGTAAATATGGTTCGATGTCGCTGAAATTTTAGCATATTGTAGGGGACCACCTGAGAATGACCACTATTGAAAATGGGTTAGGTGGGGTCAAAGGTTACGGCAAAGGAGCGGGATCCATTCCACTGCCCTTATGCGTCATAACTTGCGTAAATATGGTTCGATGTCGATGAAATTTCGGCATATTCTAGGGGACTAACTGGGAATGAACCCTATTGAAAATTGGTGGTGGGGTCAAAGGTCAGGACATAGGAGCGGGATGCATTCCATTGCTTTTATGTGTCCTAACGTGCGTAAAAATGGTTCGATTTCGATGAAATTTTATTATGTGGTAGGGGATCACCTGGGGATGATCTTATGACGTCACAATCTCACGCTTGATATGTTGGCGCGCGGTCACGCCATCTGTCTCACTACGTCACCTATTAAAGTTTTATGACGTCACACTCTTGCGAGCAGATGGTCGCGATTCCCATCCGCCTCATTACGTCACGCTTTATGTGCGTATATTCGTCCGCACGATAACTCGCGTAAAAATCGTTCGATTTCGATGAACTTTTAGTATGTGGGAAGGGGGTCACTTGGGAAGGAACCCTATTGAACGTGAACGAAATGGGGTCAAAGGTTAGCACATAGGAGCGGGATCCATTCCACTGCTCTTATGCGTCATAACTAACGTAAAAACGGTTCGATTTCGATTAAATTTTAGTGTATGGTAGGGGACCACCTGGGGACAAACCCTATTGAAAATGGGCGAAATGGGGTCAAAGGTCAGGACATAGGAGCGGAATCACTTCCATCGTCATTATGCGTCATAATTTACGTAAAAATTCTTCGATCTGGATGAAATGTTAGTATGTTGTAGGGGCCTGCCTATTAAATGGACGAAATGGGGTCAACGAATCCTATTGAAAATGGGCGAAATAGGGTCAAAGGTTAGGACACAGTAGCGGAATCTATTCCATAGCCCTTATGCACCATAACTTACGTAAAAATGCTTCCAGTCCGACAAAACTTTATCATGCTATTTCGGAGGTATACTGAACAGGTTCTGTAGAATATCATCGAAATGGAATCAAAGTTCAGGGCACAAGACCGAGATTTATTCCACAGCCATTATCCTCATACCTTGAGTGATAACTTGAGTAATGATTTCTGGTATGTTGGAAAGCGTATCATAATCAATGCATTGCATGATTTTACTAATTTGTTACGATATAGTGTTGGTGTGTCTGACGTCGGTCGGTGGAAATCTTCGTTGCTTTAAGAAAGAGACGACAATATTTTTCCATGGCAAATCATTATTCTCTCCGTGGGCACCAATATCGACTACAGAATTCCACAACGCGCATTTTTCTTTGGAATATATTTTTCTCTTTTCAAAAATAAAACGGGAATAAAACCGGGTCAGAATCGGGTCAGGAACACCTTGACCCGACCCGTTGGACCCGCAAGAAATTGTCGACCCGTTGACCCGTGACCCGTTTCCATCTCTGATCTTGATAAAGAAATTCAAAATCATATCGACCGACAGACGACTGAAAGTATTCTCGCGAATGGCTCCTATTACTGTAAATTTTTCGTCATACGGACTGGGAAAATGTACAGAGTTTTCTCGTTTTAAATAAAAAAGGAATTGCCGAAAGGTTTTTGAAAATTCAGAATTTTCCGATAACGCATCTTAAAATAATAGTTTACCGTCAATATAAGAATGGCATTGCATAAAGGTTTCTGAGCATTTTCCTAGAGTACGAAAAATCCGTGAAATTCAGGTTTCTTTCCGTCATTTCACTGTGATGTACTATACAGGTGAAGCACGTGTCACGACTGCAGTGATAGATTCCGTCGGTGTAGCTTAGTCGGTTAGAGCAACTCACTTTTTTTTTTTTTGGATTGGAGATTTAACGACCACCGTGAGCAACTCAATGGGCTATAAGCAGTCGCCCGTCCCTAATTTAGGGTCACTGGTTCCAGGGAAGGGAGAGAGCCAGTGCCGTAAGACAAACACAACATCCATGCCTGACCGGGATTCGAACCCGGACCCCTTACGGACGAATGATCAGAGGCCAATGCCTTAGACCACTGCGCCACCGGGGCGGCACCAACTCACTTGGAGAGAGGAAACTCGGATTCGACAAATTCCTGTTTTTACATTAGCGCCCGAATGTAAAAATGGACTTACTATTCTTCGAAAAAATGTATGATGTTCGTTCCATGCATCGTTTGGAATTAATGAAAGGTTCCTTCTTCGCTTAAAAAGTGACGCACATGTACCTACTCAAAGGTGGAACACATGTCAAGACCCGAAGTAGCAGTGGCCGCCCCGGTGGCGCAGTGGTCTAAGGCACTAGCCTCTGATCATTCGTCCGTAAGGGGTCCGGGTTCGAATCCCGGTCAGGCATGGATGTTGTGTTTGTCTTACGGCATTGGCTCCCTCCCTTCCCTGGAACCAGTGACCCTAAATTAGGGACGGGCGGCCGCCCCGGTGGCGCAGTGGTTTAAGGCGCTGGCCTTTGATCATTCGTCCGTAAGGGGTCCGGGTTCGAATTCCGGTGAGGCATGGATGTTGTGTTTGTCTTACGGCACTGGCTCTCTCCCTTCCCTGGAACCAGTGACCCTAAATTAGGGACGGGCGACTGCTTGTAGCCCATTGAGTTGCTCACGGTGGCTCGTTAAACCTCCAATCAAAAAAAAAAAAAAAAAAAAGTAGCAGTTATAAGCCCTTGTCGGCGTAGCGCAATTGGGAAAGCATTCGGCTCCGGAGCAGACGTTTGTGGGTTCGAGTTCTCCACTTGCAAAATTCGGGTTTCACAATGGCGCCCGAACGTGAAATGAATCTAATCTCCGTTAGGGTCTTCAAAAAATGTGTGACGCTTCTTCCATTAATCGTCTGGAGTTAGTCCGAATTCCTTCTTCTACGGCGAGCTCTCCTTTAAGAATGGTTTGCCGGTTGACCCGGAAACGTAGGATTCCGTCCCATTGTGACGTACTACAGAGGCGAAGACCACTGAAATGAATCTAATCTCCGTTAGGGTCTTCAAAAAATGTGTGACGCTTCTTCCATTAATCGTCTGGAGTTAGTCCGAATTCCTTCTTCTACGGCGAGCTCTCTTTTAAGAATGGTTTGCCGGTTGACCCGGAAACGTAGGATTCCGTCCCATTGTGACGTACTACAGAGGCGAAGACCACAGATCTGCAGCGATACGTTCCGTCGGCGTAGCTTAGTCGATTAGAACGACTCCTCCGGGCCGAAGAGACGCGGTTTCGATCTCCGTCACCGACAAACTCCTAACAACCACCGTGTGCAACTCAATGGGCTATAAGCTGTTGCCCTTCCCTAATTTAGGGTAACTGGTTCCAGCGAAGGGAGAGAACCAATGTCGTATGACAAGCACAACATCCATGCCTAACCGGGATTCGAACCCAAACTCCTTCACGGACGAATGGTCATAAGCTAGCCCTTATACCACGGCGCCATCGGTGCGGCCGCACGTCTTTTGAATCCGTTCTGAGGAGAATTAAATCTATTAAAGCTATTCAAAATCAATGGAACCGGTATAGAAAACAGTAATAATATCTGACCGAAGAAAAAGTTTTTTAATTGGGGTTTTAATGGTGGCAGACTTGTGCGTTAAGAAAAATTTGAAATTATATCAGAATTATTTCGCAGCGGAGATGCTCTACAACAAAGAAAGAATTTTTCAAATCGGACTCTTAGAAGCAGAGATATCGACAAATATAAGACATGCATCTACGCCCCCTGGCGGGGGAAATATTCATTATTTCAAAAATAAAGTATTCTCAAAAGGTTTTTCGATGTGAGCGGTATCGGTCTAGGAAATAATTTTTTCAGTCGAGTTTCCAGGAGCTCAGATTTTGCTGCAAATACATGAGAAGCAGAAATTCACACTTTCGCCCACTGATGGCCAAACCATTCTTTACCAAATATTAGAAATCATATGAAAATATTTCCCATCAGGAGCTGTATGTGATACCGGAAGAATTTTTCAAATCGAAGTTTTAGAAGCAGAAATATTGGGAAAAACTCAATTTACCTCAACACCCGTAGCGGAAAATCTGTGAAAATTATTTCCCATCAGGAGCTGTATGCGCTATCGGAAGAATTTTTCAAATCGAAGTTTTAGAAGCAGAAATATCGGGGAAAACGCAATTTACCTTTACGCCCCCTAGCGGAAAGTCTATGAGCTGTTGTTTATGAGTTACTTGAAAATTTTGAAATGTATTTCACACGGGAATCGCTATCCAACAAAGAAGGAATTTTTTAAATCGTACTACACTGCTGGCCACCCAAAATGCAACACCAAGAAGGACACGAGATAGCAAAGCCAGATTTACTGCACACATAACAACAGATACAAAGATGAAACGATTGAGCTTACAGGCCCGTGCGACTTGCGGAACACGCAGACAACAATAGTTCGAGTGGCCCCCATGGCTGACAATAACGGCCGCTACTCGCCGCGGCATCGAACGAAAGAGGCTTTGAATGTGGGCTTGGGGTATGTCGGTCCAGGCTGCTTCCACACGTTGCCACAGTTCATCAGGCGTAGCCGCGGGTGGTGCTTGCCGGGCCACTCGATTGCCGATCAGTGACCAGACGTGTTCGATAGGAGACATATCGGGAGAACAGGCGGGCCACGGCAGCAGTGACACCTGTTGGGCCGTGAAGAATTGTTGCACGATGCGTGCCACTTGCGGGCGCGCATTGTTCTGTTCAAACGTGGCCACTGGCAGGTCCTGCAGGTAAGGGAGGACTTCAGGCTCCAAAACGTCGGAAATGTAGTGGTGGCTGTTGAGTGTACAGGCTATGTGTACCAGAGGGGTGCGGGTGTCATATCCAATTGCGCCCCAAAACATAACGCCAGGCGACGGACCGGTATGGCGATGCATAATGCAGGCGTCATACAGTCTCTCGCCGCGGTGCCGCCACACGTGGATCTAACCATCGTGGTGTTGCAGGCAGAAGCGGGATTCGTCGGAGAAGACAATGTCGTGCCATTCTGTAGTCCAGGTGCGGCGTTCAAAGGCCCACTGCCACCGCACTAGCCGGTGGTGTAATGTCAATGGTAATCGGAGCAATGGGCGCCGTGCGACAAGTCCCCGCTCCTACAGACGACATTGAACGGTACGTGCTGACACAGGTTGTTACGCAACACACCCTAATTCCTGCGCTAACACTCGTGATGTGGCGGTGTGAGCCGTCAATGCCCCCGCACAACATGCATGTCCTCTCGTTCGGTGGTGTGCCGCTTCTGCGGCAATCGCTCACGTCGGTCCATCCGTTCCTCTTGCACCCACTGAATCCATACTCGCCTCACTGTGGCTGGATGTCGTCCCACACGGGCGCCGATGTCTCGGTACGATAAACCGCTGTAGCGATAAGCCACTATTCGTCCTCTGTCGAACTCCGAAACGTGCTGGAATGACTGCCGTATTCTGCGACGAGACATCAGAAAGCTTCCCACGCACAGGTCTGGCAGCACAGCACACTTCCACTACTTACACCCCGCCTTCTCTGCACTATTCTTATAGTGCTTCTCGGTGGCGTGCCGGGCGCACATGATTTGCATATGCCCTGCAATGCTAATCGTTTGCATGTCCTCTCGCGGGCGACGCATGCTGGGAACTTCAGGCCAATCGGATGCTTCCTTCTTGGTGTTGCATTTTTGGTGGCCAGAAGTGTATTAGAAGCAGAGATATAAAAAAAAATAAGATATACATCTACGCCCCCTGGCGGAGAAATCATGCATTGTTTTATGAAATTCGATTTGAAAAATTTTTTTATGAAGAAAATATTCTGAAAATATTTATCGATGTGAGTGGTATCGATCCACAGCGAATTTTTGAATCGAAATTTTAGAAACTCAGATTTTGCTGCAAATACATCAGAAACAGAAATGAACTCTTACACCCTCTGGTGGTCAGACCATTTTAACCAAAAATGGCAAATTATATGCAAAAGATTTCCTATCAGGAGCTGTACCCGCTTCAGAAAGAATTTTTCAAATCGGAGTTTTAGAAGCAGAGATATCGAGAAAAACGTAGTTTACCTTTACGCCCCCTATCGGAAAATCTATGCGTAACTTAAAAGCGTGACTACACCTAAATTAGTCTTCGACGTAAATGGAATCAAAAGGTAGAATTTTTTTTCAATCGGTTGTTTAGAAGCAAATATATGGAATAAAATGTATTTTGAATTTCATACCATGTATACTTACGCCCTCTAGCGGCGAAATTGTGCATCGTAAAGCTAAACGAAATGGATGATCAGCATTCCCACATTTCAATCTTCCTAATGCAAAAATTATTTTTCAAATCGGACTGATAGTAGCAGAGACATGTTGTCCACAGACAGACGACATATCCTCTTAATTTTTAGCAAGTTCTTTTTTTACAGACTTGCTAAAAATTAAGATTGAGATGATGTGACGTACTACGGAGGTGAAGCACGTGTCAAGACGACAGATCTGCAGCGATACATTCCGTCGGTGTAGCTTAGTTGGTTAGAGCAACTGTAACGTACCAGGAGATGTGACGTACCTGCCAGAAGGACGCACACGACATAAAGGCAGATAGGAATCAGAATAAAATGTCCGCGTAGCTCAATTGGTAGAGCAACTTATTCCGGAATGAGGGGATCCGGGTTCGAATCCTGGCGTAGGACAGAAATGACGGAGAAATTTACTTCGTTATACAACTCACTCCGGAGGGAGGAGATTCGATCTTCGTCACCGACATGAATTTCACATCACAGAAAAAGTAGTGTCAGAAATATGCTTGTTAATTCACGAAAAGAATCAGGGCGAAGTGGCTCGAGGATTTCAGAATAATTTTTTACAGTTTACACGTGCTTTCGCCTCTGAAATCACTCCGATGGAGTTATCCGCACACCCAAGTGAAGATGACCAAACTTAGCAACGCCAAGCCGTTTCACCCTTTTATCTCCTTCATCTATCACGTGACTGGTTCGCAACTGCGATTATTTACATAACCCAACTGTCAACACGTACCCTCCAACTTGCATGGCGCGCAGATTGTATATACTTTGTGATGTCGCATTTTTCATGTGAAGCAGTGTATGCAAAAATGTTGCGACTTTATTCTCTTGCATCTCATTCAAAATACAGGGTGTCCGAGAATTATTAGACGCATTACAAAATTATGTACAAAATAACTATCAGCATTGTCTGTTTTTCTATGTCACGTATTACTAACACCGTTTCTATATTTTTGTTTTGCAGAATTGTTATTCCCAGAATCCGATAGATGGCGCTAGGTGTGGCCTGATGAGGAATGTATGAGAAATGCGCAATCAGTAGTCAGGTCATCCGTACAGCAGAAGGCGATGTGTGTGTGTTATGGCTTGCGGACTTAAAGTCTGTCATTAAAATTAAAAGACGGTACCGTTTAGAGTATGGTTGTAACCCTCCGTCAACGAATTCAATTAAGCGGTGGATGAAAGAGTCTGGCAATGAGGAACATCGTGCAGGAGGCGGTACGCCTAGCGTCAGCGGTGAGACGGTTGAGCAAGTTAATGAAAGTTTCCGACGAAGCCCCAGGAAATCCTTTCTTAAAGCAAGCAGAGAACTGTGCATTCCGATATCGACAGTTCACGATATCTTGCACAAGAAATTAAAGTTTCATGCTTATAAAATTCAAATAGTGCAAAAGATGCATGAAAATGTTCATACTCTATAATACGATTTCGCTGTGGATATGCTGAATCGAGTGGAAAACGACGAAAACTTTCTCAGTACTGTAATGTTTAGTGATGAATCCACATTTCATGTATCAGATATTGTGAATCGTCACAACTGTAGGATATGGGGCAGTGAACCGCCTCATGTTGCTATTGAACTGGAACGTGATTCTACAAAAGTTAATGTGCGGTGCGCCCTATCAAAAAGAGAAGTAATTGGTCCTTTCTTCTGCGGAAAAAACATAAATTGTGACATTCACTTGGATATGCTAGAAAATTTCGCTATACCCCAGATTTTTTTTTTTTTTTTTTTGATTGGAGGTTTAACGACCACCGTGAGCAACTCAATGGGCTATAAGCAGTCGCCCGTCCCTAATTTAGGGTCACTGGTTCCAGGGAAGGGAGAGAGCCAGTGCCGTAAGACAAACACAACATCCATGCCTCACCGGGATTCGAACCCGGACCCCAGACGGACGAATGATCAGAGGCCAGCGCCTTAGACCACTGCGCCACCGGGGCGGCATACCCCAGATTAAAAGATATGACAACGTCGTTTTCCAACAAGACTTGTGTAGTTACATTGTAAGTTAGTTCAGTCAGTTTCTTTCTATCTGTCCTCCGCATTGGTCAACGTGTGTACGTAAGTGTCTAAATGAGCATTTCCCCAATAGATGGATTGGGCGTGGTGGTCCCATTCCGTGGCCTCCTCGCTCTCCAGATCTAACTCCATTGGATTATTTCGTGTGGGGTTATATGAAGGATCGTGTCTGTCACACGCCTTGTACTGATTTGCAGGAACTGAAGCAACGTATCACAGCTGCTATTAATTCCATAACTCCTCAGATGCTTGCCAATACATGGCATGAAATAGAGTATCGCTTGGACGTACTACGAGCAACCAAGGGCTCTCACATAGAAATTTATTAACTTGTGTTGTTACATTGTTAGTTAGTTCAGTCAGTTTCTTTCTATCTGTTTAATGCTTTGTTTTACATAATTTTGTAATGTGTTCACTAATTCTAGGACACCCTGTTTATTGATAGTCATTATCTCATATTCTGTTTTATCTTCTCCGTGCAATGACCCTTAAAGCACTATTTAATTCTGGGAATGCGGCACAGTGCCAGATCTGAGGAATAAGCTGGGAATATGTATGCATGATTTTCCTCTCCTCCTGTTGAAGTAAGAAACGCCCTTCTGAAATGTTGTCGTCGGTTTGCATAGGGCGTTGTACTAAATTGCATTTTATAACGAAGTGAATTTCTCCGTCATTTTTATCCGCGCCGGGGTTCGAACCCGGGTCCACTCATTCCGGAATAAGTTGCTCTACCAATTAAGCTACGCGGACTTTTATTCTGATTCCTATCTGCCTTTATGTCGTGTGCGTCCTTCTGGCAGGTACGTCACATCTCCTGGTACGTTACATCATCTCCCCCTTATTTTTTTTTTTTTTCTAATTTTTTTTTTTTTTCGAAGTGCTGGAGAAGAGATTCTCTTATTTTTCCTATCTCGCGGTGTGGAAATAACATCACACCAATGCGAAATTTTGAACAGCCGAGTCATCCGGAAAGTTCGGGCGCCATTATAACGAAGTGAATTTCTCCGTCATTTTTGGTCTACCCCAGGATTCGAACCCGGGTCCACTCATTCCGGAATAAGTTGCTCTACCAATTGAGCTACGCGGACATGTATTCTGATTCCTATCTGCCTTTATGTCGTGTGCGTCCTTCTGGCAGGTACGTCACATCTCCTGGTACGTTACAATTTCATTGACCAGACTGTGTTATCGTTGCCAAATGGAGATCGGTTGAACTTCAAGACCTAATTTGTCGGTTTGTGCCTTTCACAGATCAATACAAAAACATTTTGTAATTCTTTCGGTAAATATTTCCTCCTCACAATCACAACTTGAGAAAACAAGATGACACGGCATTTTGTGGTGTGATGAGCCCATTTTATGATGAAGGATTCAAACAAATTTTACGCTTGAAGGTACCTTTTCAGCTCGTCTTTTGTAAAAAAAAAAAAAAAAAAAGGTACGCACCTATCGTATCATATTGTCAGTCCGTACATCTGTGAACAACGTACGCGTAGGTCTGCAACGATTAGTGGAATCTGAAGAATTTATTTTGCATTGGGTGCGAAAACAGGAATTTGTCGCCGGGATCAAAATCACTTCTTCTCGCTCCGGAGTGAGTTGCTCTACCTGATTGAGCTACATCGACGGAATGCATCGTTGCAGATTTGTCGTCATGACACGTGCTTCACTTCTGTAGTACATCTCATGAGAAGACTGAAATTTGATACCCATGATCCTTGTAGTGTTTCTCTTTCGGATTCATGCATTCACTCCTTATGTCTGTGCAAGTGCGTAATCAGTTCGCATGAAAACTGTTTATTACATTGCAATCACTAAGCAGCTCTTGAATTGTGTGAAGAGCTTCTCTTTCGGATTGATTCATTCGCTCCTTACGTCTGTTCAAGTGCATAATCAGTTCGTATGAAAACTGTTCATTACATTGCAATCACTAAGCAGCTCTTGAATTGTGTGAAGAGCTTATCTTTCGGATTCATGCATTCACTCCTTACGTCTGTGCAAGTGCGTAATCAGTTCGTATGAAAAATGTTCATTACATTTCAATTACTAAGTAGCTCTTGAATTGTGTGAAGAGCTTCTCTTTTGGATTGATGCATTCAATCCTTACGTCCGTGCACGTGCGTAATCAGTTCGTATGAAAACTGTTCATTACATTCCAATCACTAAGTAGCTCTTGAATTGTGGAAGAGCTTCTCTTTCGGATTGATGCATTCACTCCTTACGTCTGTGCAAGTGCGTAATCAGTTCGTATGAAAACTGTTCATTACATTGCAATCACTAAGCAGCTCTTGAATTGTGTGAAGAGCTTCTCTTTCGGATTCATGCATTCACTCCTTACGTCCGTGCACGTGCTTAATCAGTTCGTATGAAAACTGTTCATTACATTCCAATCACTAAGTAGCTCTTGAATTGTGTGAAGAGCTTCTCTTTCGGATTGATGCATTCACTCCTTACGTCTGTGCAAGTGCGTAATCAGTTCGTATGAAAACTGTTCATTACATTGCAATCACTAAGCAGCTCTTGAATTGTGTGAAGAGCTTCTCTTTCGGATTCATGCATTCACTCCTTACGTCTGTGCAAGTGCGTAATCAGTTCGTATGAAAAATGTTCATTACATTTCAATTACTAAGTAGCTCTTGAATTGTGTGAAGAGCTTCTCTTTTGGATTGATGCATTCAATCCTTACGTCCGTGCACGTGCGTAATCAGTTCGTATGAAAACTGTTCATTACATTCCAATCACTAAGTAGCTCTTGAATTGTGGAAGAGCTTCTCTTTCGGATTGATGCATTCACTCCTTACGTCTGTGCAAGTGCGTAATCAGTTCGTATGAAAACTGTTCATTACATTGCAATCACTAAGCAGCTCTTGAATTGTGTGAAGAGCTTCTCTTTCGGATTGATGCATTCACTCCTTACGTCTGTGCAAGTGCGTAATCAGTTCGTATGAAAAATGTTCATTACATTTCAATTACTAAGTAGCTCTTGAATTGTGTGAAGAGCTTCTGTTTGGGATTCATGCATTCACTCCTTACGTCTGTGCAAGTGCGTAATCAGTTCGTATGAAAACTGTTCATTACATTCCAATCACTAAGTAGCTCTTGAATTGTGTGAAGAGCTTCTCTTTCTGATTCATGCATTTACTTCTTACGTCTGTGCAAGTGCGTAAAAAGTTCGTATGAAAAATGTTCATTACATTTCAATTACTAAGTAGCTCTTGAACTGTGTGAAGAGCTTCTCTTTCGGATTGATGCATTCACTCCTTACGTCTGTGCAAGTGCGTAATCAGTTCGTATGAAAAATGTTCATTACATTTCAATTACTAAGTAGCTCTTGAATTGTGTGAAGAGCTTCTCTTTCGGATTGATGCATTCACTCCTTACGTCTATGCAAGTGCGTAATCAGTTCGTATGAAAACTGTTCATTACATTCCAATCACTAAGTAGCTCTTGAATTGTGTGAAGAGCTTCTCTTTCTGATTCATGCATTTACTTCTTACGTCTGTGCAAGTGCGTAAAAAGTTCGTATGAAAAATGTTCATTACATTTCAATTACTAAGTAGCTCTTGAACTGTGTGAAGAGCTTCTCTTTCGGATTCATGCATTCACTCCTTACGTCTGTGCAAGTGCGTAATCAGTTCGTATGAAAACTGTTCATTACATTCCAATCACTAAGTAGCTCTTGAATTGTGTGAAGAGCTTCCCTTTCGGATTGATGCATTTACTCCTTACGTCTGTGCAAGTGCGTAATCAGTTCGTATGAAAACTGTTCATTACATTCCAATCACTAAGTAGCTCTTGAATTGTGTGAAGAGCTTCTCTTTCGGATTGATGCATTCAATCCTTACGTCCGTGCACGTGCTTAATCAGTTCGTATGAAAACTGTTCATTACATTCCAATCACTAAGTAGCTCTTGAATTGTGTGAAGAGCTTCTCTTTCGGATTGATGCATTCAATCCTTACGTCCGTGCACGTGCGTAATCAGTTCGTATGAAAACTGTTCATTACATTCCAATCACTAAGTAGCTCTTGAATTGTGTGAAGAGCTTCTCTTTTGGATTGATGCATTCAATCCTTACGTCCGTGCACGTGCGTAATCAGTTCGTATGAAAACTGTTCATTACATTCCAATCACTAAGTAGCTCTTGAATTGTGTGAAGAGCTTCTCTTTTGGATTGATGCATTCAATCCTTACGTCCGTGCACGTGCGTAATCAGTTCGTATGAAAACTGTTCATTACATTCCAATCACTAAGTAGCTCTTGAATTGTGGAAGAGCTTCTCTCTCGGATTGATGCATTCACTCCTTACGTCTGTGCAAGTGCGTAATCAGTTCGTATGAAAACTGTTCATTACATTGCAATCACTAAGCAGCTCTTGAATTGTGTGAAGAGCTTCTCTTTCGGATTCATGCATTCACTCCTTACGTCTGTGCAAGTGCGTAATCAGTTCGTATGAAAAATGTTCATTACATTTCAATTACTAAGTAGCTCTTGAATTGTGTGAAGAGCTTCTGTTTCGGATTCATGCATTCACTCCTTACGTCTGTGCAAGTGCGTAATCAGTTCGTATGAAAACTGTTCATTACATTCCAATCACTAAGTAGCTCTTGAATTGTGTGAAGAGCTTCTCTTTCTGATTCATGCATTTACTTCTTACGTCTGTGCAAGTGCGTAAAAAGTTCGTATGAAAAATGTTCATTACATTTCAATTACTAAGTAGCTCTTGAACTGTGTGAAGAGCTTCTGTTTCGGATTCATGCATTCACTCCTTACGTCTGTGCAAGTGCGTAATCAGTTCGTATGAAAACTGTTCATTACATTCCAATCACTAAGTAGCTCTTGAATTGTGTGAAGAGCTTCCCTTTCGGATTGATGCATTTACTCCTTACGTCTGTGCAAGTGCGTAATCAGTTCGTATGAAAACTGTTCATTACATTCCAATCACTAAGTAGCTCTTGAATTGTGTGAAGAGCTTCTCTTTCGGATTGATGCATTCAATCCTTACGTCCGTGCACGTGCTTAATCAGTTCGTATGAAAACTGTTCATTACATTCCAATCACTAAGTAGCTCTTGAATTGTGTGAAGAGCTTCTCTTTCGGATTGATGCATTCAATCCTTACGTCTATGCAAGTGCGTAATCAGTTCGTATGAAAACTGTTCATTACATTCCAATCACTAAGTAGCTCTTGAATTGTGTGAAGAGCTTCTCTTTCGGATTGATGCATTCAATCCTTACGTCCTGTGCACGTGCGTAATCAGTTCGTATGAAAACTGTTCATTACATTCCAATCACTAAGTAGCTCTTGAATTGTGTGAAGAGCTTCCCTTTCGGATTGATGCATTTACTCCTTACGTCTGTGCAAGTGCGTAATCAGTTCGTATGAAAACTGTTCATTACATTCCAATCACTAAGTAGCTCTTGAATTGTGTGAAGAGCTTCTCTTTCGGATTGATGCATTCAATCCTTACGTCCGTGCACGTGCTTAATCAGTTCGTATGAAAACTGTTCATTACATTCCAATCACTAAGTAGCTCTTGAATTGTGTGAAGAGCTTCTCTTTCGGATTGATGCATTCACTCCTTACGTCTATGCAAGTGCGTAATCAGTTCGTATGAAAACTGTTCATTACATTCCAATCACTAAGTAGCTCTTGAATTGTGTGAAGAGCTTCTGTTTCGGATTGATGCATTCACTCCTTACGTCTATGCAAGTGCGTAATCAGTTCGTATGAAAACTGTTCATTACATTCCAATCACTAAGTAGCTCTTGAATTGTGTGAAGAGCTTCCTCTTTCGGATTGATGCATTTACTCCTTACGTCTGTGCAAGTGCGTAATCAGTTCGTATGAAAACTGTTCATTACATTCCAATCACTAAGTAGCTCTTGAATTGTGTGAAGAGCTTCTCTTTCGGATTGATGCATTCAATCCTTACGTCCGTGCACGTGCTTAATCAGTTCGTATGAAAACTGTTCATTACATTCCAATCACTAAGTAGCTCTTGAATTGTGTGAAGAGCTTCTCTTTCGGATTGATGCATTCACTCCTTACGTCTATGCAAGTGCGTAATCAGTTCGTATGAAAACTGTTCATTACATTGCAATCACTAAGCAGCTCTTGAATTGTGTGAAGAGCTTCTCTTTCGGATTGATGCATTCACTCCTTACGTCTATGCAAGTGCGTAATCAGTTCGTATGAAAACTGTTCATTACATTCCAATCACTAAGTAGCTCTTGAATTGTGTGAAGAGCTTCTCTTTCGGATTGATGCATTCACTCCTTACGTCTATGCAAGTGCGTAATCAGTTCGTATGAAAACTGTTCATTACATTCCAATCACTAAGTAGCTCTTGAATTGTGTGAAGAGCTTCTGTTTCGGATTGATGCATTCACTCCTTACGTCTATGCAAGTGCGTAATCAGTTCGTATGAAAACTGTTCATTACATTCCAATCACTAAGTAGCTCTTGAATTGTGTGAAGAGCTTCCTCTTTCGGATTGATGCATTTACTCCTTACGTCTGTGCAAGTGCGTAATCAGTTCGTATGAAAACTGTTCATTACATTCCAATCACTAAGTAGCTCTTGAATTGTGTGAAGAGCTTCTCTTTCGGATTGATGCATTCACTCCTTACGTCTGTGCAAGTGCGTAATCAGTTCGTATGAAAACTGTTCATTACATTCCAATCACTAAGTAGCTCTTGAATTGTGTGAAGAGCTTCTCTTTCGGATTGATGCATTCAATCCTTACGTCCGTGCACGTGCTTAATCAGTTCGTATGAAAACTGTTCATTACATTCCAATCACTAAGTAGCTCTTGAATTGTGTGAAGAGCTTCTCTTTCGGATTGATGCATTCACTCCTTACGTCTATGCAAGTGCGTAATCAGTTCGTATGAAAACTGTTCATTACATTCCAATCACTAAGTAGCTCTTGAATTGTGTGAAGAGCTTCTCTTTCGGATTGATGCATTGAATCCTTACGTCCGTGCACGTGCGTAATCAGTTCGTATGAAAACTGTTCATTACATTCCAATCACTAAGTAGCTCTTGAATTGTGTGAAGAGCTTCTCTTTCGGATTGATGCATTTACTCCTTACGTCTGTGCAAGTGCGTAATCAGTTCGTATGAAAACTGTTCATTACATTCCAATCACTAAGTAGCTCTTGAATTGTGTGAAGAGCTTCTCTTTCGGATTGATGCATTCACTCCTTACGTCTGTGCAAGTGCGTAATCAGTTCGTATGAAAAACTGTTCATTACATTTCAATCACTAAGTAGCTCTTGAATTGTGTGAAGAGCTTCTGTTTCGGATTCATGCATTCACTCCTTACGTCTGTGCAAGTGCGTAATCAGTTCGTATGAAAACTGTTCATTACATTCCAATCACTAAGTAGCTCTTGAATTGTGTGAAGAGCTTCTCTTTCGGATTCATGCATTCACTCCTTACGTCTGTGCAAGTGCGTAATCAGTTCGTATGAAAAATGTTCATTACATTTCAATTACTAAGTAGCTCTTGAATTGTGTGAAGAGCTTCTGTTTCGGATTGATGCATTCACTCCTTACGTCTGTGCAAGTGCGTAATCAGTTCGTATGAAAACTGTTCATTACATTCCAATCACTAAGTAGCTCTTGAATTGTGTGAAGAGCTTCTCTTTCGGATTGATGCATTTACTCCTTACGTCTGTGCAAGTGCGTAATCAGTTCGTATGAAAACTGTTCATTACATTCCAATCACTAAGTAGCTCTTGAATTGTGTGAAGAGCTTCTCTTTCGGATTGATGCATTCAATCCTTACGTCTGTGCAAGTGCGTAATCAGTTCGTATGAAAACTGTTCATTACATTCCAATCACTAAGTAGCTCTTGAATTGTGTGAAGAGCTTCTCTTTCGGATTGATGCATTCACTCCTTACGTCTATGCAAGTGCGTAATCAGTTCGTATGAAAACTGTTCATTACATTCCAATCACTAAGTAGCTCTTGAATTGTGTGAAGAGCTTCTCTTTCGGATTGATGCATTCACTCCTTACGTCTGTGCAAGTGCGTAATCAGTTCGTATGAAAACTGTTCATTACATTCCAATCACTAAGTAGCTCTTGAATTGTGTGAAGAGCTTCTCTTTCGGATTGATGCATTTACTCCTTACGTCTGTGCAAGTGCGTAATCAGTTCGTATGAAAACTGTTCATTACATTCCAATCACTAAGTAGCTCTTGAATTGTGTGAAGAGCTTCTCTTTCGGATTGATGCATTCACTCCTTACGTCTGTGCAAGTGCGTAATCAGTTCGTATGAAAACTGTTCATTACATTCCAATCACTAAGTAGCTCTTGAATTGTGTGAAGAGCTTCTCTTTCGGATTGATGCATTCAATCCTTACGTCTGTGCAAGTGCGTAATCAGTTCGTATGAAAACTGTTCATTACATTCCAATCACTAAGTAGCTCTTGAATTGTGTGAAGAGCTTCTCTTTCGGATTGATGCATTCACTCCTTACGTCTGTGCAAGTGCGTAATCAGTTCGTATGAAAACTGTTCATTACATTCCAATCACTAAGTAGCTCTTGAATTGTGTGAAGAGCTTCTGTTTCGGATTGATGCATTCACTCCTTACGTCTATGCAAGTGCGTAATCAGTTCGTATGAAAACTGTTCATTACATTCCAATCACTAAGTAGCTCTTGAATTGTGTGAAGAGCTTCTCTTTCGGATTGATGCATTTACTCCTTACGTCTGTGCAAGTGCGTAATCAGTTCGTATGAAAACTGTTCATTACATTCCAATCACTAAGTAGCTCTTGAATTGTGTGAAGAGCTTCTCTTTCGGATTGATGCATTCAATCCTTACGTCCGTGCACGTGCTTAATCAGTTCGTATGAAAACTGTTCATTACATTCCAATCACTAAGTAGCTCTTGAATTGTGTGAAGAGCTTCTCTTTCGGATTGATGCATTCAATCCTTACGTCTGTGCAAGTGCGTAATCAGTTCGTATGAAAACTGTTCATTACATTCCAATCACTAAGTAGCTCTTGAATTGTGTGAAGAGCTTCTCTTTTGGATTGATGCATTCAATCCTTACGTCCGTGCACGTGCGTAATCAGTTCGTATGAAAACTGTTCATTACATTCCAATCACTAAGTAGCTCTTGAATTGTGTGAAGAGCTTCTCTTTCGGATTGATGCATTCAATCCTTACGTCCGTGCACGTGCGTAATCAGTTCGTATGAAAACTGTTCATTACATTCCAATCACTAAGTAGCTCTTGAATTGTGTGAAGAGCTTCTCTTTCGGATTGATGCATTTACTCCTTACGTCTGTGCAAGTGCGTAAAAAGTTCGTATGAAAAATGTTCATTACATTTCAATTACTAAGTAGCTCTTGAATTGTGTGAAGAGCTTCTCTTTCGGATTGATGCATTCAATCCTTACGTCTGTGCAAGTGCGTAATCAGTTCGTATGAAAACTGTTCATTACATTCCAATCACTAAGTAGCTCTTGAATTGTGTGAAGAGCTTCTCTTTCAGATTGATGCATTCAATCCTTACGTCTGTGCAAGTGCGTAATCAGTTCGTATGAAAACTGTTCATTACATTCCAATCACTAAGTAGCTCTTGAATTGTGTGAAGAGCTTCTCTTTCGGATTGATGCATTTACTCCTTACGTCTGTGCAAGTGCGTAAAAAGTTCGTATGAAAAATGTTCATTACATTTCAATTACTAAGTAGCTCTTGAATTGTGTGAAGAGCTTCTCTTTCGGATTGATGCATTCAATCCTTACGTCCGTGCACGTGCGTAATCAGTTCGTATGAAAACTGTTCATTACATTCCAATCACTAAGTAGCTCTTGAATTGTGTGAAGAGCTTCTCTTTCGGATTGATGCATTCAATCCTTACGTCCGTGCACGTGCGTAATCAGTTCGTATGAAAACTGTTCATTACATTCCAATCACAAAGTAGCTCTTGAATTGTGTGAAGAGCTTCTCTTTCGGATTGATGCATTCAATCCTTACGTCTGCGCAATTGTGTAATCCGTTCGTATGAAAACTGTTCATTCCACTGCAATTACTAAGTATCTTTTGAATTATGTGAAGAGCTTTTCTATCGGATTCATGCATCCACACCTTACGTCGGTGAAAGTGTATAATCCGATCGTATGAAAACTGTGTTCATTCCATTCCGAATACTAAGTAGCTCTTGAATTGTGTGATGTAGTTGTTTGTATATTCTAAAATGAACTTACTCCGAGTTGCATAACTCGAACATTCTAAAACTGTTCCACTCTTACATGAACATAAAAATATTACCCAAAATTTCAAAATAGAAATGCAGAAAATCATTCCCAAATATTCGGTTGAGTCTCTGTCCTTCTCTCTTTCTCTCTCTCTCTCTCTCTCTCTCTCTCTCTCTCTCTCTCTCTCTCTCTCTCTCTCTCTCTCTCTCTCTCTCTCTCTCTCAGTGACTGACGATGTATTCACACAAAAACTTGAACAACATTGAAAGTAAATGCAATCGAAGAGTTTACATGGGGACCCGCTAAAGGGAAATTTGCAAGCAGGTAAAGAAGAGAGAGAGAACCAGACACTGAATTAAAGCGATACGAAAGCACACAAAAAATACAGAAAGAGACAGAGAAACAGACAGTCAAATAAAGAAATCATGAAGTATACACTGAGGTGCCAAACAAAACTGGAAAGGACGCTACCATTTCCATTACATGCTACCACACCCCATACGGTAATTGGTATCGTCCGCAAACAACGTATGTGTAGAGGCAGATATCTTCGCTTTCCCAGATAGTTGTAATCTGACATCTGCATTGGTAATTCAGATGACAGATTATTATGATTTAAGCGATTTCAAACGTAGTATGATAGTGGACGTCCGAAAAATGGCTGTCTCCATTTCAGAAAATACCACGAAATTTTGACACGGTCAACAATTTCAACGGTGCGTGACGTACTACAGGGGTAAATCGCGTGTCAAGACGATAAATATGCAGTGATACATTCTGTCTGTGTAGCTCAGTTGGGAGACCAACGCACTCTGGCGGGCGCGATTTCGATCTACGACCCCGACGAATTCCTGTTTTCACTGGCGTACCTGGAATACACAAACTCAGGGGGAGGAAATCCAGAATGCGAGATAGGTGCGGCCGGGAGCTAAGCTGATGACTTTAAATGCTCCGTCGAAATGCCGACTCCGCAGGGATAAATCGAAGTCTCTCAAAAGATTCTTGTGAAGACGTTGCGCGAGCAATCCAGCCAGCATCCGGCAAGTCTTTCACTCGGTCAGGAGGATAGGTCGAGTGACCAACTGGACTCTGCTGACCCGCAACGTGCTAATCGGCCGGTGTTCTTAATTTCGCGAGTGGCTGGGAGATTCACTCGCCAACGTGATGAAAGTTGGGACTAAAGTCCGTTATTGGTGTCTATGCCAAGAAGTGATACATGCACATTAATACAGTAAGGGTCCCATGATCTCGGAAATTAATCCTTTAATTTCATGAGCCGTCTCACATAGATGATGAAAAAATGGTATTTATTATGAGTAGGTCGGAGTCATCGCTCTCCACTTCGTGTCTTCCGTCGTTCGTCGTCAGCAACTTTTCCTGCCTCGTAACAAAGTCTTTGACCACCTCGATGAGTCCCTGCCTCGGAACAAAGTCTTTGATCACCTCGATGAGTCCCTGCCTCGAGAACAAAGTCTTTATCTATCTCGGATGCGTCCCTGACCCAGAACAAAGTTTTTGATCATCTCGATGAGTACCTGCCTCGGAACAAAGTCTTTGACCATCTCGATGAGTCCCTGCCTCGGAAAACATTCTTTGACCATCTCGATGAGTCCCTGCCTCGGAACAAAGTCTTTGACCATCTCGATGAGTACCTGCCTCGGAACAAAGTCTTTGACCATCTCGACGAGTCCCTGCCTCGGAACAAATTCTTTGACCATCTCGATGAGTCCCTGCCTCGGAACAAAGTCTTTGACCATCTCGATGAGTCCCTGCCTCGGAACAAATTCTTTGACCATCTCGATGAGTCCCTGCCTCGGAACAAATTCTTTGACCATCTCGACGAGTTCCTGCCTCGGAACAAAGTCTTTGACCATCTCGATGAGTCCCTGCCTCTGAACAAATTCTTTGACCATCTCGATGAGTTCCTGCCTCGGAACAAATTCTTTGACCATCTCGATGAGTCCCTGCCTCGGAACAAATTCTTTGACCATCTCAATGAGTCCCTGCCTCGGAACAAATTCTTTGACCATCTCGATGAGTTCCTGCCTCGGAACAAATTCTTTGACCATCTCGATGAGTCCCTGCCTCGGAACAAAGTCTTTGACCATCTCGATGAGTCCCTGTCTCGGAACAAATTCTTTGACCATCTCGATGAGTCCCTGCCTCGGAACAAAGTCTTTGACCATCTCGATGAGTCCCTGCCTCGGAACAAATTCTTTGACCATCTCGATGAGTCCCTGCCTCGGAACAAAGTCTTTGACCATCTCGATGAGTCCCTGCCTCGTAACAAATTCTTTGACCATCTCGATGAGTCCAGCAGGATCCAGAGGTCTTTCGTTTTCTCCAGTTCCGGACTAAGCATTTTCCTTCTTCCTGAAAGGGAAACATAGTCCAAAATCATGTGGGCGACGTCTGCGGACTGAGCACCGCATCCACACGCCCGTTCCTTCACCGCAAAACGGCGGAAACACTCCTGCGATTCGCCATGACCTGTGAGTATTCGATTCAGGAACCCACCTGACTCTACTCTCCTGATGGAAACTCTTGGAAAGATACGGTTCGTTTTCCTCCCCGTATCCCCCTCGTGTTACCTTCTTTGCAACTCCACCAACGTGGCTTTTTTCATCCGAGTTCGCATACTTTGCAGCGGCGTTCTCAAATGAAAATCAATGTCGAGTTTGCCAGCTGGTCTGCACGTTCGTTTCGACTGGTTCCGACATGGCTTCGAACCCAGTGGAAAGAAATTACAGAATCGCTTGTTGTCTCAACCAGAGACTTTATCTCTCTGTCGAGGGTAGCTTTGCATCTGAACTGGCCAAGCGCTTTTAAGGACGCCTGCCTGTCAGAAAAGACGTTTCTCACTTTCAGAGGCGCTGCTGGGCAGAGCACACAGCAACGCCTCTCTAATCGCCAACAACACTGCTTGGAAGACAGAGCAGTTAGGAGACAGCTTAATCTGTCTTACGAACGTCTCTTTGCTATCAGAGAGCTCGCAGAACGCTGCACCTACGATAGAGCCATCCGTAAATCCTCCCCACCCCTGAGGGGAGATTCCTGCCCCATTGTGTGACACATCTCATTGGTTGGATGGCGATTCCAGTCAATTCTCGGAAGTTCTGCTTCGAAGGGCAAGTATTGGTCTCCTATAGTATACCTTCATTCTTTCCCCATCTGAGGGTTTGCATTGCTGCTTCCCTCGCCACTACTAGGTCCGCCGGTTCGCACGAAAAGCCCTGAACGATTGTAGACAGCGGCGTCTGGCATACATTGTAACATTGCCCGGCGTGCAACATTGCTGCATATCACAGCGGAATTCAATGCTGGGGCAATCGGTAACATCAGCGTTGGGACAGTGCAACGTTCGCTGTCTTCTATGCGGTTCAGAAGCTGACGGCCCACCCGGGTGCCATTTCCGACCGGACGATGTGAGCATCGTCTGGGTTCGGGAACACCGCCATTAGACGCGAGATTACTGGAAACGTGTAGCCTGGTCCCACAACACACGGTAGCAACTGTTTCGGGCGGATGGCCTACTGCGGCTCTGGCGACAACCCCACGGAGCAACGGAACCCAAGAGACTGTGCAGATCGGCGGTGACTCTAACATGGTGTGGGGTGTTTTCAGGTGGCACACGTTAAGACCCCCCTTCATACGTCTGCAGACATCTCCGACCGATGGAGGTTACGTAACCATCCTTGGGGATCATTCGCACCCATTCATGTCATGCAACCACTCTGCTGGGGGCGACCTCTTTCACATGACACCTCACACGTCCACAGTTGCCCGATTATGGCTGGAGGAACATTCCAGGGAGTTTTGAATCCTGACTTGTCCCCCTCATTCGCAGGATTTAAACGCCATCGGACACATTTGGGATACCGTTCAACGTGATGATAATTCCAGGAATCCCCCACTGGCGAATATTACGGAATTCGTTGTGGGATGCTCCTCAGGATGCATAGTGTGCACTGTCTCCACAATACTACAGAGAGCTCTTGGATTCGATGTCCCATCGCGTTGCTGTTGTTATCCGATCGCGAGAGGACCAAAGCGGTATTAGAGAGACATCCCAGTTTTTTGGCACTTCAGTGTCTACTACCCTGTAGCCGAGGGGTCATGGCCCCCTGCTACGAATCAATCGTCCCTGATAGACCAGAGATTGAGTTCCGGAAGATGTATGGGTATTATGTTTGTCCAATGGCAAAGGCTCTCTCCTCTCCCTGGAGCCAGGAACCCTAAATTAGGGACGGGAGATTATTTATACCCCTCAGAATTGCTCATCTCTCTCTCTCTCTCTGTCTCTCTCCCTCTCTCGATCTCTCTCTATAACTCTCTCCCTACCTCCCTCTCTCCCTCTCTTTCTCTCTCTCCCTGCCTTCCTTCCTCCCTCTCTCTCTCTCGCCCACCGCCTCTCTCCTTCTCCCTGTCTCTCTCTATATCTCTCTCTCTCTCTATATCTATCTCTCCCTCTCTGTTTCTCTCTATTTGTTTCTCTCCGTGCCTCCCTTTTCCTCCCTCTCTCTCTCTTTCTCTCTCCCCTGCCTCCCTCCCTCTCACTCTCGGTTCCTCTCTCCCTCTCTCTGTCTCTCTATCTTCTCTATCTCTCTCCCTCACTCCCTGCCTCCCTCTCCCTCCCTTTCTCTCCCACCCCTCCCTCTCCTCTCTCCCTCTCTCTCTCTCCCTCTCTCCCTCCCTCTCGCTCCCTCCCTGCATCCCTCCCCTGCCTCTCTCGCTCTTCCTCTCTCCCTCTCCCTGTCTCTCTCCTCTCTCTCCCTGCCTCCCTCTCCCTCCCTCTCTCCCTGCCTCCCTCTCTTTCTCTCTCCCTCTCTCCCTCCCTCTCGCTCCCTCCCTGCATCCCTCCCCCTGCCTCCCTCCCTCTTCCTCTCTCCCTCTCTCTCTGTCTCTCCCTGCTCCCTCCCCTCCCTCTCTCTCCTTCCCCTCTCTCTCTCTCTTTCTCTCTCTACCTCCCTCTGTCTCTCCTCCCTCTCACTCTCTCTCTCCCTGTCTCTCTTTCTTTCTATTTCGTCTGCCTATGGTGGGTTGAGTTCCTCAAAAACGACAATGCGGCCTTTGAGGATAACGTGTAACAGAATTACTTATAGTGGTCGTTAAACCCTGGAACATGAACCAAAAAAAAATATATATATATATATATATATATATATATATAGGGTGATTCTAAACTCCTTCAACAAAACAAGAGGTGTGATAGTACACATCAAGACGAAAAATATTTGCAATGGAACCTAGGGCCGCATTCCACTCCTAGTGCCAGAAAAGAGCACGTTCGAAAAACGTCCAGCAGGCACACGGAGTTCCAACCAGTGCAGGAGAAGCACAAGATGCAAATCAGGTGCACTGAACACGTGCGTAGACGATGAGGAGGAGACATTTAAAAACGAAGCTGAACCCGTTCAGCGATATTACCGTGCGAACATCACATGAGAATTAACGTATTCGTGAAGGGCATGGCCGAGGACTACAATACGACATATCCCGGGCGGTGGATCGGACGCGGTGGACCTGTGGCTTGGCCTCCACGCTCTCCGGACCTTAACCCACTGGACTTCTTCTTCTGGCGGCAGATGAAAACATTGGTGTACGAGACACCTGTGGACTCCCTGGAAGATCTCGTCGCGCGAATCGCTGTTGCTGCGGACAAGGTCAACACCACACTGGGAGTCTACGAGAGGGTGTAACAGTCCTTCATTCGACGGTGTGGGCTGTGTAACGACGCTCTTGGGCGCCAGTTTGAGCAACTCCTTTGAGTCCTTCTCTGATGCGATTGGAATTCTGCAACTCATAAATTAGGTATGTTTTGTTTTCACCATTGAAGGCTCAACGTGGATATGTAACTTCACTCTTTTCTGGCACTAGGAATGGAATGCGGCCCTAGGTCCCATTGCAAATATTGTTCGCCTTAATGTGTACTATTACCCCTCTTGTTTTGTTGCAAGAGTTAACAATCACCATGTATTAGACTTTCCTATTCGAAGGTTAGTTTGAAACTTCATACCAAAGCTTTTTCAACAAATAATGCGACATTTGGCATTACAAATCGGAACTATCTAAAATCTAAATGATCAACAATGTGCTGTTGGGGCGACACCTGTTTTTAGATGCAATTTTGCTCACTTTGGCATCTCAAGATTTCAGTTTTTACTGTAAGTCAGAGCGTTTAGATAGTATCATATAATCAGCACTAAACTTCGGAAGAGTTAATAAAATTATTTTTTTTGTAGTCAGAGCGTTTAAAACGTATAATAAAATCAGCACTAAACTCGGAAAGTTAATAAAATTAAAAAAGTAAAAAATAATTAAAGCGTATAAATTAATGTTCGAATTGTGCTATATTAAATTAATGTACAAACTCAACTTTCGTGATATTACGATTTTAATTCGAATTTTGTAGATCGGATAAATAGAACTCGAGTCATTGATAATCCAATGTTTTTGAATTAGCACGCGATCACCTTGACATCTAAAAGTGATCGCGTGCTTTTATATAGCCCTTTTGACATCGCGAGAGCACACACGAATTGATCGATAAATGATGGCGCAACAATGCAGACGTTGCTGTGACGTCAAGCGTTCCAGAGAGACAGAGGGATCTGGGTGTTTATTATGGTAATGTTCAGTTATCAGACGCACACACACGCCATACGTTGCGACCTCAAGGTGTTGCCAATCATACTCTTGCGAGAGAAAAGGTATAAATTTAAGTTTGAGAAACGCTAAGGAGAATGAACTTAAATTTTTTTTTGATTGGAGGTTTAACGACCACCGTGAGCAACTCAAATGGGCTATTAGCAGTCGCCCGTCCCTAATTTTGGGTCACTGGTTCCAGGGAAGGGAAAGAGCCAGTGCCGTAAGACAAACACAACATCCATGCCTGACCGGGATTCGAATCCGGACCCCACGAATGATCAGAGGCCATCGCTTAGACCACTGCGACACCGGGGCGGCGAACTTATATTTACATAGAGAAAATAACTTAAAGTTAAATTAGAGTGTACATCACAGGCTTCACTGACATCTTTTCTCTCATATAGGGAGTATGTTTGGAACATAGTCTCTGAAATTTGGGCCACGGCCCTGTAAAAGAGATACGAATAGACAGAGAAAGATAGGAAAAGAGAGAAAATTAGACGGTCAGAACCTAAAGATGCGACTATTTACGCAAAACTCTGCAGAAGTCTCGATTACTATGAATTGCTGCGTGTTTCCTCTATAAAGAAATGTTTTCAATAGGGTAACTACGTACGCTGACGATCCATGAAACCATTATGACGCACAAGCATGAAAATCGGGATTATCACCTCTCATTACCCGTAAGAGCGAGCTGAATTCCATACGAAAGAAAAAAATGGCATATGATGATCAACAGGAAATGACGAAATACATTAGCGCTTCCTAAATGCCATCCATGTGTAGAATTCCTACTTTCTTCGCAATTTATTGTTGCTCTAAATCTTTCCGGTTGGACAGCCCCTCTAAACCTTCGATCTGCACATTAGCTATTTTTCGCCGTTGGTCCCGAAGGGCAGATGATTCATTCGTGAGCGAGCGTCTCCTTGGCCGTCCAGTTCTGTTTAGAAGAATAAAGAGGCAAGGCAATGCGCTAAACTATCTTGATCTTAATTTCGAACTACGCATTTTCCTTGTTTCTCTGTATCATGTTCAGTTTTTGCTGTTGCGCAATTAACCTCGTTTAATGACGGAACAAATTTACACGTACGAGTTTCATTTTTCATTACATCACAGAATTTCAGACAACCTTGCCAGCAATTTTCACGTCATCCCGGCGCCTGAAAACTTGATCTTCCGGGAATTCATGTTTTCTGACATTACATAAATTTATCATCTACCATTCTGAGCCGATTGTCGAATAAAGGTGCCTTCAAGTGTTTTCTAGAACTCTCTGCCTTGAGTTATTCCCTTCTATATCCTGCAGCGTTTGTGTGTACCTGACTTGCTAAAACACTACATAAATCAAAATGTGAGCCACTCAAATAAAGTTCAAGAGGTTTTACTTACAGCTAACCCTATATTGCTGTTCACTTCAACACGGTGAGATCAACTAAACGTGGGTTAATATCCACAATGATAATCAACTATGAAACACAACACTGGGACTTGAGTTATTGGGTGTGCAACTTAATTCTCGGCCACAGGCACGACACGTTCACAGCAAATTATAGCAAATCGAATACGTACCTAATAAGGGAAATGATCCCCGTCGTGTTGGATACATTTGACCTATCGGTCAGGGAGCTGCCGAATGCCACTGCGGAAAAAAGAGGGCTGTTTCGAGTTAATAAAGTCATCACTACTTATGTGGACCTCCTCGACAGAAGTGAAGTGCGTATCACTCAGGTGATGTTGAAGGGAGCGAAAAAGGTGATAATCCCACGGGGCGAAGTCTGGAGAATACGCAGGGTGGAACAAAATCTCCCATCCCAGGTCGGTGATTGTGTTTAAAGTCATTTTCGCGCTGCGAGGACGCGTGTTATCCTGAAGCAACAGGACAAACCTTCTGCCCTTGCCGGTGTATGGCCTTTTCGCCTCCATTGCGTCACTCACACGAATGAGTTGCTGACAATAACGCTCAGTATTGACCGTTTCACCAGGTTTAAGCCACTCATAGCGTACGACACCGCGCTGATCCCACCATTTGCACAGTAACAACTTCCTGGCATAGATGGTACTGGTGGTAGGCTGACCTGGATAAACCCACGATTTGTGCAGCTTAATATTATCGTAGAGGATCCACTTCTAATCACAGATCAAAATCTTATGGAGGAAATCCTTCTTCTTGAATCTGAAGAGCAAGGACACAGCAACATCGTAGCACCTAGACTTGTTCGCAGCTGTGAATTGGTGGGGCACCCAACTGCCCTTCTTGTCAATCCGTCTAAGCTTGTGCAGGCGCTTTACAATGGCTTGCCGAGTTCCTGGGCGAGCTCTGACTGTGTGCGACAGAGATCCGCGTCCAACAGTTGTTCCAGTTACTCATCGTCCACTTTATGTGGCTGTTCCGGACGTTCTGCATCAAGGAGATCGAAAATTCCCTGCTTAAACCACTGGAACCACTTCTTACACATACTGTAGGAGACAACAGCCTCACTCAAAGCAGCATAGATCATTTACTGGGCCCTTTTCTTCAGCTGAAACGCGAACAGGAGGCAGTGCCTCAAATGTTGCTTCTCGAACGACATTGCTTTCACTGTCAACTTTCGTCCCTTCTTTCACTAGAGCTGTGAGCGGTTACGGTTGCCTGGAAAGCGGTTGGATGGCGCTGCAATTAGCCATTATTGCACACAGCTATTTGCATTTGCCGACGTTCTATGATCGCTTGCGGTTAGGGGCCGAGAATTAAGTTGCACACCTAATAATATCCGCAATAATACTTAACTACGAAACACAACACTTTCATTAAAGTAGAACACATAGCCTTCAACAATATTTTAACGGCAATTGAGCAGTCTCGTATCCAGAAAGAGTATTAGCATTCACATTCCAAATTCCCTTTTCTCACAGCTACTGCTTAGCCATTTTACAGGGTGTCCCACTCGCTACCGAATCCGTCATTTCTTTAATAATGTTAAAACCAATGAAGATATTGCAACGAAATTTGAAGTGGACTTACCTCATTTCGTGCAAAATGTGGTGACATCACAACATGTGCGGGAAGTGGCCACCATTTGCGCCCAGACAGCACTGAACCCGGCGCTGTCCGACAGCAAGCCGGAGTGCTCCTTAGTGGCAGACACATTCCTAAGTGTGGCGCCACTGAGGAGCAGTCCGCCAGCCAGCTGGACGCGCCTCTCTGCTGCTTTGTTATGCAATTTCGCTGAGTGTTTCTACACAATACGGTTGTTGATAGTGAGTGCTCGTGCTCGTGGCTGTTCGCGTACGTGTGAAAATGTATCGGTATACTCTGGAGGAGCAAGTGTTTATTGTTTGCACTTTTTGGAAAACAGAATCGATAAAGTCTTATCAACAGCAATTCCTAGAGAGGTTTGCAGGCAGACATCCGCCGAGCAAGTCCACCATTTGGGGATTCTCGAAGAAATTGGAAACCAAGGGGACTTTATTAGACGACCATGCCGGAGGTCGTCTATAAATGTCCGAGGAAACGACCCACAATGTAAACACTTCGCCGACTGTCACAGAAAGCAGGGTTGTCTAAAAGCACTTGTCAACGTGCTGTGAAAAAGGCGAAGCTTCATGCGTACCGTATCTCCGTGGTCCACGAACTGAAGGAGCCTGACCACGTGAAACGAGTGACATACTGTCAATGATTTCAGCCATTTCTTCGGGAAAATCCGGGCATTCTGTACTACACGTGGTTCTCGGACGAGGCGTGGTTTCACCTGTCCGGATACGTCAATTCTCAAAATTCCCGTATTTGGGCCGTTGAAAATCCCAACGCGATACATGAAGAACCCCTTCATTCACAGTAAATTGGTGTTTGGTGTGGGATGACCCGGCGCCGCATAATTGGTCCCATCTTCTTTGATACAACCATCACAACAGCTGCATATATGGAGATCTTCAACACCTTTGTAAATCAATTGGACGACGAAGAGCTTTACATTGGATATTACCAACATGATGGAGCGACATCACACACCAGTATGGCCGAAATTCAGTCCATTTTCGGCGACCGCGTCATTTTGAAGGGTCTATGGCCACCGCACTCGCTCGATCTGACGCCTCCTGATTACTTTTTATGGGAATATCTGAAAGGGAGTGTTTATCAAAAGAAACCGCGAACCATACATGCCTTGAAAGCAAACATCACCAATGAAATTCAGGCAGTGACGGCGGACGTACTGGCAAGGACTTCCCGCAATATGGTGAGGAGGGTTCAATGCTACTGGACTCAAATGGTGGCCACTTCCAGCACATGTTGTGATGTCATGACATTTTGCACGAAATGAGGTAAGTCTACTTCAAATTTCGTTGCAATATCTTCATTGGTGTTAACATTATTAAAGAAATGCCGGGTTTGGTTGCGAGTGGGGCACCCTGTATATCTTGTCTTGTACATATCACATATACATACATCACTTACGTACGGACCTCAAGGTGTTACCAACCTCCATTCATGTGAGAGAGAAGATGTGACGTTAAGTTTGGAAAGCGCAAAAGAGAACAACCTCAAATTTACATAGGAAAAGGAACTAAAAATGGAAGTTAAAAGAGAATGTACGTCACAATCCTTCGAGCATGTTTTCCAAGTCCATCCACCCATCTCCCACATGTTCATCTTTTGTATATTTTCTGCCCCTTGGTGCCAACCTAGTATCTCTGTTGTGCAGCGGTGGTCAGTTCTATTAAGGTTTCCAGCCCATTAACATTTCAGGGTTTTTCTTTGATCGTGATGGCATCCACTCTTGTCATTTTCATGACCATGAGTCGAGATGACTAGTGGTCAACATTCGTGGCTGCCACGGAAAAGCATTAGGATCGATTCCAGGCAGGTACGAACCCTCAAACGACTAAATATCCGCTGTGCTTCGGAGGGGCAAGTTAAGCCGTTGGATCCCGGGTATAAATAATTAGCACATCTTTCTCTCCCTATCTACCTCACTTTCCTACCGCTTTCCTGTCGGGCACTCTATCCCAAATCTCCTAGCTTCTTACTTCTAACGGTTGTTTAAAATCTGCGGTCAAATACATCCTGCTTTGCCGCCCCGGTGGCGCAGTGGTCTAAGCGCTGGGTTATGGCCACTCGTCTGAGATGGGTACGGATTCCAATTCCGGTGATGCACGGATGTTGTGTTTGTCTTACGCACTGGTTCTCTCCCTTTCCTGGAACCATTGGCCGGGCAACTGTTTGTAGCTGGGCAAGTAATTGTTTCGCGGTGGGAATTTTAGGTGTTTTTCTGTAATTCCGCGAATATCAAATATATTCGCGAATTTCAGATTTTTTCCCTATTTCTACATAATTTCCATTTTACTTTTTAAAATTGTTTTTCATATTTAAATAATTTTATTACTGCCTTCATTAGGATTTACGTGAAAAAAATACCACAAAGTAATCCTACTTCAAAGTCCAAACCAGAACTTTAAACGTTGAATTACCCCTTAAGATTGTTCGTTAGGAAGAGACTTATCAAACAAGCTCGACGGGTAATTTTAAGTCACATGCACTCTGTGAAAGAATGCGCGTATGCTCTTTCGTTATTTCCACTCCCGCTACTGTTGAATGACCTTGGTGATTTGTCGCACTAGTAAACTGTAAACCGGATGTCGTCAATTTTATTAGTAGTTTTAGCTGGGAAAAGCAGCTCACGGAAAAGAGTGTTTGAGTTTCTCAGACACTTTGCTGTGTAGCTGGAAAAAGCAGTTCACAGAAAAGGGTGTTTGAGTTTCTCAGACACTTAGCTGTGTAGCTGGTAAAAACAGTTCAAAGAAAAGAGTGTTTGAGTTTCTCATACACTTAGCTGTGTAGCTGGGAAAAGCAGTTCAAAGAAAAGAGTGTTTCAGTTCCTCAGACACTTAGCTGTGTAGCTGGGAAAAGCAGTTCACAGAAAAGAATGTTTGAGTTTCGCAGACAATTAGCTTAGGAACTTTTTGTGTTTTCGTGGGAGAATTTAGTTTATAAAGTTTCTAGATTTTGTTCGTTAATTTTGAGAAAGAGCCACGTGAGTAAGATCAGTGCATCTGAAAGATGCAAGAGCAAGGAACGTTTCATGTGAACAAAAAACCTATTGTTCTGTTCTTGTTGCAACATTTTCAAGAAAGGCTAGTTGTGAAAAGCGTTTAGTAAGCAAGCTGTACAAAAAAATTTTAAGTCTGAACAGTCAGCCAGAAATAATGCAGATATGTTTTGATGAATTAAATTAAAAAAAGAGCTAAACAAGAAGAGCATCGCTCGACTGAACTTTCGAAATTAACTGGCGCCATTTGTGCAGCTAACGTCCCACTTCCCAAACTAGATAACCCTACGTTAAAAAATCTCTTGGAAAATTCGTTGAAAGATGTTGGTGTTTTGCCAAATGAAAATTGAATTCGGAAATGTTATTTGCCGAAAATACACTATACTGACAAAAGTCACCGGACACCTAGAAGAGAAACACAACATAGCATTTATTGACATACATTAACACGGTGGCTTAATGCATGCACTAACCCTTCGAGACATGCTTTCGACAAGCTTTTGGAAAACAGCATTAGGTAAGCGCTTCCATTCAGTACATAATGCTGCCGCTAACTGTTGCTTAGTACTAGGCTTTGGCTCCAAACTTCTTACGCAGCTCTCTAATTCATCCCATCGGTTCTCTACGGAATTAAGATCAGGGCTCTGTGCTGGCCAGTCCACACTCGATACGGAATTATAATCAAACAACGCCGTAACAGTCCTTGCTTTATGGCTCGGTGCATTATCGTGCTGGTACCAACAAGGCTCCGTTCCATAGTATTGCCATAGAATTAGTAGAGCATAACTTTCCAGAATATCGAGGTATATAGACGTGCTGGTTAAAAGGTTTGTCCACGATAACCAATGGGCCGGGACCATATCACGAAAAACACCCCCACACGAGTACACTGCCAGCTCCAAACTAGACCGTAGGAACAGTACACTGTGGTAAATAGCGTTCCCTCGGCTGCCGCCATATCCACACACGGCCATCAGACTAATGGATCGTGTAGCTGGATTCATCAGTCCATAGTACCCTTTTCCATTTATCTACGGTCCACGATAATTGTTCTTTACACCATGCTAAACGACGAGTATCATTCCGAGTGGAGATGAAAGGCTTATGAGCAGCCGCACGACCACGGCAACCCATGAAATGAAGTTCTCTGCGAATGGTACGTGTACTTGCCGAGGTTCCAGCATTTTTACTCACCTGTACACTAAGGCCTTGTGCAGTACTCCGTCGATTAGCTTTAACGACTCTTCTGAGGCTTCGACGTCCTCTATCACTCATTTTCTTTAGTCTGCCGTACGTTTTGCTGCTTCAGGCACGCCATGTGTCTTCCACTTATTAAGTAAAAACAAAACAATTGACTTGGGTATGTTTAAACGCCTCTCGGTTTCTCTTATGGACAACCCACTAATACAACACCCAACAATCTTTCCTTTCTCAAAGTCAGTTCTCTCCGTCCGCGACATTTTCACTCAACCTTACAGTGCGATATGATCGCGGTCAGCTGCGGGCTTGTTTTTATACCATTTGCAGCTGTACCGCGCATCTTAACAACGCAGCGGATCCGTTCATCTGCTTTTGAAGGGCGGTCCGGTGACTTATGTCCGTATAGTGTGTCTGATATTCGCAAGCAAGCAACAAATGAAATATTTTTAAAAATCGGTATCCGGTGTAATCATCGTGGTAGATGAAACAACTGATTCTGAAGATAGGTACATTTTGAATATTCTTGCTGTGCAATGAGCTGAAACGAAATTTGAAAGCTCTAATGCTGAAACCCCCTCGAGTGCATCACTTTGGAATCTGTAAATTTTAAAGCAGTCAGCGAGGCAATAATTCAGTGCGTTAATAAGTATGAAATACTTTTTGCGAACATAACCGATTTTCAGAGGGTAAGTCGAAAGTTTTGCAATATTTGGATCACGTTTTGACTGCATACGTACCTTTACGACGAAAGCTGACTAGCATTCGAAGTATAGGCCATCGTGTTGCACCGTCTTTAACCATCGTGTTGCACCGTCTTTAGCCATCTGTCTGGCAGTTCTTCGATTCCGCGGCGGTACCAGTTCTTGTCCTTCGAGGTGAAGAACTCCTTCACCCCAGCTGCCATCTCCTCATGATTGTTGAAGTACAGCCCGCGAAGGAAGTAGGCCATGGACCGGAACAAGTAATAATCCGATGGGGCAATGTCAGGAATACACTGTGCGTTAAATAATTTTTAAGACTGGCGCTAGATTTCAGCCTACGGTGACGCCACCAGTGTAATCGCGAATGCGTTATAAACCGTGACCATCTGCTTGCTTTCTGCCAAAAGTACTGCGCAGTTGTTAAAGAAACTCAAACGAAACGGGCGTTCATTAGAGAAGTAAATTTTTTCATGTTTAATTATTAAGATGGAACAAAGGGCGGTATTAAATTTAACGCATAACTTTGTAAATATTAAATTTAACGCATAACTTTGTAAAAGTGACTATTAAAATATTAAATTTAACGCATAACTTTGTAAAAGTGAAGTATTAAATTTAACGCATAACTTTGTAAAAGTGACTCGGAAACGCACCAAATGATGAAACAAGTTTACAGTGAGTTTTGTTTAAGTAGATCAAATGTTTTCCTGTGGCACAAACGTTTCTTGGACGGAAGAGAGACGCTAGAAGATGATAAGCATACCGGAAGACCAAGTTCATCTAGGACACCTGAGATTATTGAAAAAGTGCGTAATTTCGTGGCAAACAATCGATGTGCGTCACTAAGAATGATGGAAGAGTCTTTAAACATCAACAAAGAAACGATTCGAACCATCCTGCATGAAGATTTGGGCAAAACAAAAGTCTGTGCTAAATTTGTTCCACACACGTTAACCAATGAACAAAAATCAAGGAGAAGTGCATATTGCAGAGACATCATTTCAGCTGCTGAAAATGATCCAAACTTCTTAAAATCGATTGTTACTGGTGATGAAACATGGTGTTTTCAGTATGCTCCTAAAACAAAGCGACAAAATGCGGAATGGAAGTCAAAAAACTCACCACAAGCCAAAAAAGCAAGAAAAGTTCCATCGAAAATCAAAACAATGCTCATTACATTCTTCGATAGTAAGGGTATTATCCACAAAGAATTCGTTCCAAGAAGACAAATAATTACTGGTGAGTTTTATTTAAATGTTTTGAGGTGTTTGATGGGCAGAATTCGTCGAATTCGTCCAGAATATTGGGATGAAAACAGTTGGTGTTTGTTGCACGATAATGCACCCAGTCACACCTCACTTCTTGTCCGTAGATTTTTGGCGAAAAATAACGTCTGTGTGTTGAATCATCCACCGTATTCGCCTGATTTTGCACCCTGCGACTTTTCCTTATTCCCAAAACTTAAAATGACGTTAAAGGGGTGCTATTTTGATGATATTTTGACCATACAAAGAGCTTCGACGCATGCTTTAGAGGCAATTCCGCAAAGTGAACTAGAACAGGCATTCGAATCATTATTAAATCGCTGTAACAAGTGTATTGAAGCCGGAGGGACTTATTTTGAATAATAAACCAAAACAAATTAGAATTTCTTGTTTCTAATTCATTTTATAGACCCAGTCTTAAAATTTTTTTGACGCACTGTGTATATGCTGGCTGTGGCATCAGTTTGATGCCTTCCAGTTTTGGGAGTTTTGCCCGGGTCGCTCCTGCGGTATGAGGCCGAGCGTTGTTCTGCTGTAGGAGATCGGGCTTTCAGTTCACCAGTGACGGGTACTTCTCCTCCAAAACGGCATACATCTGCTCCAGCTGTTCAGAGTAGAGGTTGGAGTTGATGGTCCAACCGTCTGGAACAAATTCGTAATGGATTATCCCATCGAAATTCCACCATGACGCAGAGCATCACCTTGTACTCGAAGCGCCCACGTTTGGCAACAGGTTCTAGAAACTGCCCCGAGCTCAACCACTGCCGTTGTGTGTTAGGATTATGGAAATAGACCCACTTTTCATCGCACGTAACAATTCTCTTGATGAAACGTTCATCGCACGGGTTTTGTAGGAGTTTCGTGCACACTTTCACACGGCGACTTGTTTCACTGGCGTCAGTTCTCGAGGGACAATGAGGCACCTCCTGTAGATATTGTCGAAGTCCTGAAGGTGACGAACCACATTGGTCTCTCCGCAAAATTTCTTGAACCATCTGGTTGAGGAGCTGTGGTCCACGGAACCTTCCCCTTTCGCATGACAAATGCTTCATGTTGCTTGAGCAGCGTTATGGCAGAGTTCAAACTCGTGAAGCAAAAGTTCCCTGATTAGCCGGTTGTGGCTGTTCATCTTTTAGGCGTCCCAACCACAGACAGAACGACGACATGCAATGCTGTTCGCAGCAACGACTACCACTTTATATCCCTTTCGACTGACTGCAGAGCGCGACATGAAATACACTAGCGGAAAGTGAAAAAAGAACACCAAGAAGGAATTGGCGGACGATCATGAAATTTACATATGCTAATGGGGTCGAGTTTACGTATAGGCGGGATGTTAATTTCGGGACCAACCGGTGAGCGCTTACGCCACAGCACGGCATAATATGCAAATTATCGCCGGTGGTATTTAAGGAGTACGGCGAAGTGAATGTAATCAGTCGTCGGCGTACGAACACGTGCGAAGACCCAGAAGAAGCTGCAATGCCTGGACATGGAAGACGTGTACGATTTCAGCAGTTATCGGACTTTCAGCGAGGTCGTCTAGTCGGACTCCGCGAGGCCGGGTGGTCGTATCGTCGTATTGCGGAGCGAATTGGACGGGAAGTATCGGTGGTGGTACGATGGTGACGTAGATGGTTTCGATGATATTTTAGTATGTGGTAGGGGACAACCTGGGGACGAACCCTATTGAAAATGGGCGAAATGGGGTCAAAGGGCATGACACAAGAGCAGGATTCATTCCAGCGCCGTTATGCATCATAACTTACGTAAAAATGCTTCTATTGCGACAAAACTTTAGTATGTTGTTCGGAGGTATATAATGAATAAAGTTCTCCGCTGTGGACGTGTAGTGCAGGGAAGTTTACGTTAAGTCACGTTAGGGTTATTGGAAGGTTACTTGACGTAGCTAAAGTGTACCTAATCTTCAAAGTGCTAGAGTTTGTTTAGGTAAGACTTGCACGTGCAATAAATTCATTGAATATGGAACTTCTTTTTACTCAGCGTTCCCCATTATCTTGACTATCAGTACTATAACTTCGGTTTTAGTACATTAGTACCTTGAAGGCTCCTTATTAGAGCGGTAAACACAATATACCCTGGACTTAATGGAGACACTTAATGAAAGAGACTTAACGGCCAGACAGAGGTCTGACAATAATATGTACTGAGAAAACGTACTCACTTTAAACCTTTTATTGGAGAACTCCTGGTATTATCAAACACACTCTCAACAAATCACACTACTACTGAATATCCGAACTTTCGTAGAATCGCATAACAATAATTAAGAAGAACCTATCACATAAAACGAAGCTCTACTTGGTATAGTTGAGCGCGCCTATATATACTGCATACCACCACGTCATGACTTACACTCGTTGCCACATATCATTCAGCGGGAGAAATAACATCTCGTTAAGTGAGAAGATAATTTGCATAGGAAAATAAAATAACAAGAGATAGTAAAATCAAAAGGAAACTGAATCTAGAGTATACGTTACAGGTATACTGAACGGGTTCTCTTGAACATCATCGAAATGGGGTCATAGGTCATTGCACAGGAGCGAGATTTATTCCACAGCCATTATCCTCAAAACTTGACTAAAAATGCTTCGATTGCGACAACACTTGAGTATGTTCTTCGGAGGTATACTGAACGGGTTCTGTTGAACATAATCGAAATGGGGTCAAAGGTCAGGGCACAGGAGCGAGATGTGTTCCACAGCTATTTATCCTCATAACTTGACTAAAAATGCTTCGATTGCGACAAAACTTTAGTATGTTGTTCGGAGGTATACTGAACGGGTTCTGTTGAACATCATCGAAATAAGGTCAAAGATCAGGGCACAGGAGCGAGATTTATTCCACAGCCATTATCTTCATATCTTGAGTAATGATTTCTGGTATGTTGGAAAGCGTATCATAATCAATGCATTGCATGATTTTACTAACTTGTTTTTTTTTTATTGAGGGCTTAACAAGCACCGTGAGCAAATCAATTGCCCACAAGCATTCGCCTTCCCCTAATTTAAGGCCACTGGTTCCGGGAAAGGGAAAGAGCCAGCTTCGTAAAACAAATACAGCATCTGTGCCTCAAGGGGATTCGAACCGGACCCATCTCGGACGAATGATCAGAAGCCATGGCTTAAACCACTGCGCCACCAGGGCGGCTGATTAAGGTTCATAGTCCAGAGAAACGGCTATCAGATAGAACATTTAAGAAAGAAATAATTTTATTTTAAACGTTAAATATATTGGGGGAAAATCGTTCTAAAAATGTATAAAAATCCTTTGTACCAAAACTCATGGATCATCGTTTTCGGAGTTGAGGCTTTCCACTACAAAAACAATTTTTCTGATCACACTAATACTTGCAGAGAAATGGTGTCCACAGACAGACCCGGGTTTGCTTGCCCCCCCTCCCCCCCAAAAGGCGTACTAAAAAACAAAGAGAGAATAGCCTAAGTTAAGCTTAGCAGAGGAAATAACATTGAAACCAAAGCACTGAAAGAGAGAAAGAGAAAGGTCACTCACTTTTGAAAACAAGAAATGCAATGAACAAAAGCTCGTTTATTCAAATTACCTTGAAGGACTCACGACCAATGAAAAATGAGTCACGAAATTAACAAAAAAATGGTGAAATAAATATTTGTTAGATAAATGCTAGATGGGTAGCTGAAACGTGATCAAGCACAAAACGCATTTAGACAAGCTGTCGAGATTTATTCCTTAGGTCTGATAACTTACGACATGCGAAAAAATAAAATAAAAACGTCTCTTGTTTCGTTGAAGCATCTGAAACCAAGATTGCTTATAAAATGTCCGAGTGCTTTGTATAGTCGTGTACGACATAAAGTGAAAGAAATCTCTTTCTAAGGGCAAATTTTGCGCTGCGACAAATCGGGAAATAGCGCAGGAGAGCTCGTAAGCTAGAGCATCACGAATTTAAAGAAACCTTGCATAACAACGCAACGAAAACATCACGAATATTTCATGTTTCATGCAAAATTAATGAGAAGACATAAAATATTTAGCAAAAGAAAGTTTTCATGAGCGTCTTCTGCGGCTAGTACCAGTACGCAGGTGCTTGCCGGGTTTGTTGTCTGACGAAGTCTCATTAAGTGAAATATCACGTGGCTATTTAAACGGTTCGTATACGCAAGCAGGGGGACAAACTGTAAAAACAATTACTGAAATTCGCCAGTCGTGATTCTTACACTTTTGATGCAAACTTTTCCGTGCAATGGAGGGAAAATATCTGAATTTCACGATTTTCCACACGCGTGAATTGACAAAAATACTTCCATTAACTTTAGTTCAAAATACGCCAGATTGTGCACGGTCAAAAAGCGTTTATAACGTTGTAAAATCTGTTAATTTACTAGCGTAAGACGGACAAAGGTCGGTCAATAAGTAAAGCACAATCGCCTGTAACTCCCCAGTTTTCAAACGTTGAATCATGAAGGTTTGTGGGTAGCAAGCAACCTTTGGCTTTGGAGATAAGTCCCTCAATGTAGGATCCATTGGCTTCACTACATTGCAGCCAAAGTTGTTTCCACGACAACAACACACGTTGGTAAAACTCCGGAGGTTGGTCATCACACCACTTCCTGACACACGCAATGAGTTATGGGTCACTCTGAAATGCTTTCCCACGTACATGTGCCTTCAGACGAGTAAAAAGATAAAAATCTGATGGTGCCAAGTCTGGGCTGTACGGTGGTTATGGCACCAGTGTCCAGCCCAGTCGAGTCACTTTCTGCACTGTCATCTGTGCAGTATGCGGTCTCACATTATCATGATGCAGTTTGATGTCCTCGGCTTGCAAGTATGGTCTCTTAGTTCTGATGGCACGCCTGAGCTTCTCCAAGGATGAACACTAACGCTCTTTGGTAATGGTGGTCCCACTTTCCTGGAAATCGATTAAGATGACGCCCTGACGATCCCCAAAAACATTTGGCCATCAATTTGTTTGATGACCTTGAAAGTCGTGGCTCCTTTTTCCGCGGTGATCCTACATGCTTCCACTCCATTGACTGACGTTTGCTCTTTGCGTCATAATGAAACAGCCATGTTTCATCACCTGTTATTACACCATGAAAACATTGTGGAAAGTTACCAGCGAAATGTTCAAGCAGATCGTCACATACCTCTTTCCAAATTCTCTTCATCGCTTTTGTGAGGAGCCGTGGTACCCAAAGAGCACAGATTTTCAGGTACCCAAAGCGTTCTACCACTGTTAAAACAATTCCCTTTGACATGCCAAGGAGAGCACAGATTTTCAAGTATCCTAAGCGTTCTACCACTGCTAAAACACTTCCCTTTGACATGCCAAGGAGAGCACAGATTTTCAGGTATCCTAAGCGTTCTACCACTGCTAAAACACTTCCCTTTGACATGCCAAGGAGAGCACAGATTTTCAGGTATCCTAAGCGTTCTACCACTGCTAAAACACTTCCCTTTGACATGCCAAGGAAAGCACAGATTTTCAGGTATCCTAAGCGTTCTACCACTGCTAAAACACTTCCCTTTGACATGCCAAGGAGAGCACAGATTTTCAGGTATCCTAAGCGTTCTACCACTGCTAAAACACTTCCCTTTGACATGCCAAGGAGAGCACAGATTTTCAGGTATCCTAAGCGTTCTACCACTGCTAAAACACTTCCCTTTGACATGCCAAGGAGAGCACAGATTTTCAGGTACCCAAAGTGTTCTACCACTGTTAAAACAATTCCCTTTGACATGCCAAGGAGAGCACAGATTTTCAGGTATCCTAAGCGTTCTACCACTGCTAAAACACTTCCCTTTGACATGCCAAGGAGAGCACAGATTTTCAGGTATCCTAAGCGTTCTACCACTGTTAAAACACTTCCCTTTGACATGCCAAGGCGAGTACAGATTTTCAGGTATCCTAAGCGTTCTACCACTGCTAAAACACTTCCCTTTGACATACCAAGGAGAGCACAGATTTTCAGGTATCGTAAGCGTCCTTTGACATGCTAAGGCGAACACAGATTTTCAGGCATCCTAAGCGTTCTACCACTGTTAAAACACTTCCCTTTGACATGCCAAGGTGGTCCATAAGTTGGGAAATGGTGATGCATCTGTTATCCTGAATCAGCTCCTCAACGCCTTCCTCAGTTGCAGTGGTTGTCACAGTGGTCGGTCTGCCCCATCGTGGTTTATCCTGAATGCTACAAATTTGTAAACTCATCTCTCTGGAACGTCTGAAACCATCGCTGCACATTAGTGCGATCCATTGTTGTCTCATCATACACTGGCAACAATTGTCTGTGGGTCGATGTGCCTGAGCTATCCCCAGATTTGTAGAGAAGCTATGTTACCGACAGTTGACGAAGTAGGGTGTCAATTTCACCATCCATTAGTCTTCACCTACAAAGAGAAGAAACAACTGTTAATGATCATTTGGAAGCTAATATAATGAAGGTCCTACCCACCAACTTTCATGATTCAACCTTTGAACATTGGAGAGTTAGAGGCGATTGTGTGTTGCTTATTGACCGACCTTTGTATACAGATTCGCAAAGCTTTCACTCTTTACTGGGAGGCTTTTTCAAGGCAATAAATAGAAATTAAATGCAGGGAATTAGAACAGGTAAGAAATAAAGATTATTTTTTATTGAAAATAACGCGTGTGACATCACCAGCAGTATTACGTGAATTTTTATCACGTAACTATACGGTGTGCAACGATCTGTTTGCATCTTTTAAGGCTGTCTTTGAATGAGTGTTAGAGTACGTCTTCTGCGATAGATGGCGCAAAAAATCATTTCTGGGGCGTGGGTTTTACGTCTTGAATGACTGTCCCAAAAGTTGGCGTCAGAATCACTGCAGATCTCAGAATGGAAACTGTCTCTCGTTGGCTCCACAATGAAAAGACAAAATACGCAGAAATTAGTAACACTATACCAGTGATCCGATTTATTGGTGTATGAATACATACATAAGCGTTTCTAAGCTTCCACACATTAACCAGATGGCTTTTTTAAGGAAGTTAGGAAGAAACTGCAAACTGAATAATAGAACGCTTTAATAATTTGAATGTGGGAACTTGACTTGACAATAAATATTAGGGGTTTGCAAAAGTTTCCGCCGTTTTAAGGAGAAAGGAACAATCAGGAAACCAGTACGCATTTATTCAACGAAATATTGGCCGTTAGCATCAATGCCCTTTTGCCATTTTTAGGCAACAAATGAATGCTCCTGTGATAGAAGGACTCGGGTTTTGAGCTGAAGAACGCAGTGACAAAAGTTTTCACCGCTAGAACTGTGGTGAACCGCTGTTGGGCTAGGAAATATTGCATAAAGCGAAACAGATGAAAGTCTGAGGGTGCAATGTCTCGAGAGTAAACCGGGTGCGATGAAGCCTCCCAGTGTAACTGTTCAAGGGTTGATTTCGTGGTGGCACCGACATGTGGTCTGGCATTATCGTGTAACAAGATGACTGGGCGGTGTCCTTTACCTGTCCATGAGAGTTTTTGCTCGATCGCAGGGTTCATTTTCATCAACTGTTCGCTATTTCGTTGTGCAGTTATTATTTCGCCCGGTTTCAACAGTTCGAAGTACAGCACTCCATGCATATCCCACCACACACACACACAACAGCACCTTTTCCCCTTGGATATCCTATTTTGCAGTGGATGTTGATGGCTGGCCTGGATTGACCCAGGATCGCTTGCGTACGGGGTTGTCGCAATAGACCAATTTTACATCTGACAACCTTCCACAAAGAATTCTTCCCTTGAAACCTCTTCAGCAACGACGTGCAGATGCCCAATCGTTCACCAATATTACGCTCGGTTTAAAGTATGCGGAACCTACTTACCAATCTTCTGGATCTTCCTCAAAGCCTGTAGATGCCGTACCACCGTCGATTAAACTACTTTCAAACGTTTCGCCAGTTGCGTGGTCGATTGTGCGGCATCCTGTTACAACAGCGATTCCAGTTCCTCGTCTTCGAGTTCCTGCGGTCTACCTGCACGTGGCTTGTCTCCCAAGCTTAGATCACCTTTCTTAAACCTGGAAAACCATTCTCGACATGTCCGCTCACCCATAACCGTTTCGCCACACGCCTGACATATTCAATCGTATGATTCACTCGCACTTTTCCCTAAATTCAACATGAATAACAAACAGTGCCGCAAATGAACTTTATCGACTGCCATGCTTGGCTTCATGTACGAACTGATAGCACAGATCGCCGGCCGGTTAGACCCCTAAAACGCCCGCTAGCTGGGGCGGCGAAAAATTTTGCATACCCCTAATAGATACGACGTTGTATTAATTTAAAGATATGAGGCATCACGTTGGTTGTGCACGCGGTATTATGGTAGGGAGAAGGCGTTACTTGAAGAACTGGTTCCAAATTCGTAGCAACTCGAGTGAGACGTTATCGTTGCAAGTACCGCTATTGGTAATGATCTCCAAGGATTCCCAAATGGCTGTACATTTAGGGGTACCTACTACTACCTACTATACCCCTAAATAAATGTACAGCCATTTGGGAATCCTTGGAGATCATTACCAATAGCGGTACTTGCAACGATAACGTCTCACTCGAGTTGCCACGAATTTGGAACCAGTTCTTCAAGTAACGCCTTCTCCCTACCATAATACCGCGTGCACAACCAACGTGATGCTTCATATCTTTAAATAAATATAACGTCGTATCTGTTTATTGTCAAGTGAAGTTCCCGCATATTCAAATTGTTAAAAAGTTCTAATATTCAGTTTGAATTTTCTGTCTAATTTCCTTACAAAAGCCATCTGGTTGATGTGCGAAATCTTGGAAACGTTTATGTATATCTTCCTACACCAATAAATCGGATTACTATTATAGTGTTACTAATTTCTACATAATTGGTGTACTGTTCTTCGTTATTAATTTGACAAAATACGCGCTGTTACGTTTTAAACAATGGCGTTATTTGGGGTGGAGCTCAGTACGTAGGAGGAGTTTTTGTAGCTCAGATTTAGGGGTTACCTGCTGATGTACACATTTTCTCTTCAAAAATTAATGTACAGTAGGATTTAAGATGATTTATCGAAGACAAGATTCCAATCTCACTTTTGGCCCCATTCAATGATTTCTATTTGGCTTAGATAAATAAAACAGTCAAACAGAAATGAGAGATTTCTTTTCTTCCAGACAGAAGCACTGCTAAGATAACTTATCGAGCCATCTAGCGCCAAATTGGAATACTTTCGAGTCAGATAAATTGAATTAAAAAAAAAATTCTAAGAAATTTTTCGGAACAATAACTGTGGCAGCTATGGGTCGTTTTTATTTGTGCTAAAAATTTCAAACACTATAAAGTAATAGTCTTCGAGAAAATGTGTAAGGAAGAATTTGCATTGCAGATATAGGATAGAATTTCTCTTACACTCATTCAAAGACAGCCTTAATACCTCATGTGAAGCCATTGGTAATTCCGTAGAGACCACATTATTGTGTGCTAGTTTGCTGGAGAGGATTTCGACTGTTTCCCTGATGGCAGTTTCTTGTAAGCTCGTGAAAAGGGCAATTCTTCTAATATTATTCCATATTATAAGAAATATAAGAAATACGGAATAATAATATTATTCCATATTGTAAGAAATATGGAAAATGTTATAATATTATTCCATATTATAAAAAAACCATATTGTTCCATATAATAAAGATATGGAATAATATTTGAAGAATATGGAATAATATTTGAGGAATATTATTCCATATTCTTTATTACACGAACTTTATGGAGACTGCCATCAGGGAAACAGTCGAAATCCTCTCCAGCAAACTAGCATGGCCGCCCCGGTGGCGCAGTGGTTTAAGTGCTGGCTTATGACAGTTCTTCCGAAATGGGTCCGTGTTCGAATCCCGGTGAGGCATGGATGTTGTGTTTGTCTTACGGCACTGCGTCTCTCTCTTTCCTGGAACCAATGGCCCTAAATTAGGGACGGGAGACAGCTTATAGACCATTAAGTTGCTCACGGAGGTCGTTAAACATTCTAACAAAAAAATAGCCTATCATACAATGATTCTATGGAACTACCAATGGTTATCTTTACTAACTAGGATAAGGACAAGAAGAAGGCTGACAAACGGGCGAGAGAAGAGGGGATACACTAAAAGACGCGACAATAGGAAGGAGAGCAGTCGCAAGAATTACAGGAAAAAGGAACGGGCCGCCCCGGTGGCGCAGTGGTCTAAGCGATGGCCTCTGATCATTCGTCCGAAAGGGGTCCGGGTTCGAATCCCGGTGAGGCATGGATGTTGTGTTTGTCTTACGGCACTGGCTCTCTCCCTTTCCTGGAACCAGTGACCCTAAATTAGGGACGGGTGACTGCTTATAGCCCATTGAGTTGCTCATGGTGGTCGTTAAACCTCCAATCAAACAAACAAAAAAAAAAAAGGAAAGGGAAGTAGAGTCACCGCAGGGGAGGGTAGAGGAAAAGATACTGAGGACAAAGAAGAAGGAAGAGAAGCAGGGAGAAGGAAAAAGAGAAGCATTAGAAAGAAAAGAAAAAGGAAGAACTGGAGACGGAGACCGAGAACGGTGTGAGGAACGTGCCTTAGCACGTTTGAACTGTGAGTTGGAGCTGTAGAAAATGAACCAGACTGTTTGACAGGGCTAAAGAAATAAAAAACATCCATGTTCCTGCCTAGAAGAATATCAACAGAGAGAAAGAAGCATCAAATTAATCAGAAAGATAACCAGAGGGCGCAGGAGAATCATACATAGGAGAAGTTTCTTTAACAGGAGAAGGAGAAAAAGAAGATGAAGTGGGAAATACGACAAGAGAGAGGTGACTGAGCAGCTGAAGTAGAAAAACGAGGAAACCAAGAAGATGCTGATGAAGAACCTGAAGGAGCAGAAATGATAAGGGGAAAATGCGAGCGCATGTGCTCCTGTTGTTAACAATGACAACACTGAACAGAAGAACTGTATGCACGCACATTAAACTGATAAAGGGAATCAAAGCTCAAACAACAGTAGAGGCGAGCCTTGGCGTCAAAGCAGTACCATTTGTCCGAGGTGGGTCCGGTTTCGAACCCCAGTGAGGCATGGATGTTGTGTTTGTCTTACGGCGCTGGCTCTAGCCCTTCCCTGGAGTCAGTGACCCTAAATTAGGGACGGGCGACTGCTTATAGCCCATTTAGTTGCTCACAGTGGTCGTTAAACCTTCAATCAATAAAAAGAACTGCAGGTACAAACAGCACCGGACTGACAATGTTCCAGAAGGACCTAAAGTCAAGAGCTCCGGAGAGACAGGATAAACAGAGAGCGTAGTGGAGGTCTGTCTAACGGAGACAGAAATAAGAAAGTATAATTGACTACTGAGCCATGTTTGAGAATCAGAGTCGCAAAAGCAGGTGGAACAAGGATAGCTGTAATACCTCTAGGAGAGCAAGTTAATCGCTCAACAGCTCTTGAAGAAAGCATAGATGTAACGGCAGTCATGTATTGGTGAAGGAATGAAGTAAAATACTTTTGTTAAATCGAGAATTGAGATCCATACCAATCGAGGAAGTGTCCAAAAAGGAGACACTAACAGTCGAATCTATTTCGGGTTATTTTGACATGTAATCGATTAGGTTAGCACACTGATGTGAAGAAACAACGTCTGGCGTATCAAGCTATTTGCATAAATTGGTCTGTTGGTCCTGATAGACTTTTTGACGAGGGGGGGCGTGGGTGGCCTAGTGGGCAACGTTCGTGACTGCCACGGAAAGGACCTCAGGTTCGATCCCAGCAGGTACGAACGCTCGATCCACTAAATATCTGTCGTGCGTCGGATGGGCACGTTAAGCCGTCAGACCCCGGGTACTGGCTCCCCGGTAATAAATAAGGGCGTCTTCCTCCCCTTGCGAGCGCTTTCTACTTCGCTTCCGTGTCACTTTCCTATCTGGCGCTCTAGCCCAAATCTGCCGCCCCGGTGGCACAGTGGTCTAAACGATGGCCTCTGATCATTCGTCTGGAAGGGGTCCGGGTTCGAATCGCGGTGAGGCATAGATGCTGTGTTTTTCTTACGGCACTGGCTCTCTCCCTTCCCTGGAACCAGTGACCCTAAATTAGGGACGGGTGACTGCTTATAGCCCATTGAGTTGCTCACGGTGGTCGTTAAACCTCCAATCCAATCAAAATAGCCCAAATCTCCTAGCTTCCTATTTCTAAGGGTTGTTTAAGACCTGGGGTCAGACACTCTCTTCCTAAAATCCTCTACATCTGATCTGATCTGATAGGTTTTTTTGTTGTTGTTTGTTTTGTTTCGGAGTTCAATGATCGCCATGATTAATTCCAAGGAATATGAGCAGACGCCTTTAAGGCCTAGTTGGCCGCATGGTCAGAGGCGGGGGCTTCGAACCATTCGCCCGAACTCAGATCGATTTTTAGTCCTGTAGGAGTCATGTTCTTGTCGGATAGCACTGCCTCTGTATTCGTGTGGCCCGAAATTAGGGGCGATCGACTGACGAACAAGAAAGACGGCACCAAATTTTGGGTTGTAATGTGACGTCTTTTAAATCCTTTCCGACCTAAACAAAATATTTCAAAGTTATTCATAGTTATTGGAACCCGTTACATAAAAAGAAAAATATATGCCGCTTTTCTACAATCGATAAAACGTCGATAAATTGCAATAGCTACTTTCACCTGCTAGCGGCTGAAAAGTATGTTACAAAATTTAACGAATTATTCATTAAAAGTTTCTCATAGCTGACGGAAGACATCAGAGACGAAGCGGTTTTCAAATTGAACAGATATAGGGGGAATATGACACAACGTAAGGTCAGGTGATGCGTAACATCACAGCCTCTCCTTGACAAATGTCAACCCCGCCTTCTCGTGGTGCATCCTGTTCCCACTAAAGGGGCTCTGACGACCGCCAATAGCGGTATAACTATACCATCGGGATCAGAGGAAATGCTATCCCACACTCACCAACCCGCTTGGCCAGCGTGGTGAGTTATGGCCAAACACCTCCAAAATGACTCTACAACTTAAATCTTGGCCCTCAGTCTCCGGCAGCTGGAATGTACCTGGCCAAGGCAGCGGCCAGTGCGACATGAAGGCAGAGGGTGCTAAGAATCCCCGGAGGACCGGACTAGGCTGCCATTTGATGCTGACATTGGCTACCTATAACGGACGCTAGCTATCGTCTGATTCAAGGCTTCTTGAATTGGAAGAGGAACTACAAAGGATCAAGTGGGACATCGTGGGGCTAAGTGAGGTAAGGAGAAAAGGAGAAGATCTCATCGAACTGAAAAGTGGACATCTCTTCTACTATCGTGGGACAGATACTGGCAGAACTAGTGGTGTTGGATTTATAATAAACAAGAAACTGAAGGATAAAGTTGTAGAAGTTGAAAGTTCCTCTGACAGAGCTGCACGACTCGTTATCCAACTCTCGAAAAGATACCAGGCTCAGATTATTCAAACTTATGCACCCACCACAAGTCATCCTGAAGAAGAAATTGAAGAATTTTATGAGGAAATTTGTCATCTAAATAATAAAGGTAAGCAGCACTTGAAAATAATTATGGGAGATTTCAATGCAAAAATAGGGCAACGGCAACAGAATGAAACTTCAGTAGGTAAATTCGGTCATGGCAACAGAAACCAGCGTGGAAATACTCTCGTTGAGTTTGCAGAGGCAGAAGGGTTTTTCATCTTGAACTCCTTCTTCAAGAAAAAGCCACACAGGAAATGGACATGGAGACATCCAAATGGGACGACAAGTGAAATTGATTTTATTATGTGTAACAAAAAATTCGTCATAGAAGACTGCAGTGTGCTAAACAAGTTCAACACAGGTAGTGACCATAGATTGGTGAGATGTAAGATGCACCTCAACACTAAACTTGAACGTGGCAAGCTCATAAGACAAACAAAATCTATTGACATAACCAACCTTAAAAAACACCATAATACCTTCAAGTTAGAACTGAAGAACAGGTTCTCTGCTTTAGAAGGCCTAACATCGGAAGAAGTGGACATCTCTGAAGTTAACAGAAAAGTAACCAAAGCTCTTATGGAAACAGCAACAAAATTAGCTGGGTCTAAGAACAAGTTGCATGTGAACAAATTATCAGGAAAAACCAAAATGTTGATGCAAAAAAGAAGAGAGATGAGGACAACTAAAGAAGATGTGACTTCCAAAGTGGAATATATAGAGCTATGCAAGACAGTAAGAAAAAATATCACTGAAGACGTAAGGAAATTCAACTGTGAACTAGTGAGGAAAGCAATTGAAAACAACCAAAGCCTAAAGATAGCAAAGGGACATCTCAGTAAGGGAAGAAAAACAGATTATGGCACTGAGAACAGAAGATGGTTCTGTAACAAGAAATAGAGGCGAAATTTTGACAAGAGTGAAAGATTTCTACTCCAAATTATATGAAAGGGATGATATATGCACTCCAGACATCATGAAAGATACCAGTACCAGAGTTCCTCCAGTCCTTCCAGCAGAAGTTGCACATGCAATCAAGAACATGAAGCGAGGAAAAGCTCCAGGAGAAGATGGAATTACTGTAGACATCATACAAGAAGCAAGTGGAGAAATCGAAACAGTACTCGCCCAAATTTTCACTCGATGCCTTAATGAAGGAAAGATTCCTGAGGATTGGAACACCGCTACAATGATCCTGCTACATAAGAAAGGTGACATTGAGGATCTCGGAAACTACAGACCTATCAGCCTCCTATCAGTAGTTTATAAAATCTTCACTAAAGTTCTCTCACACCGCTTGAAGGTAACACTGGACATGGCTCAACCGAGAGAACAAGCTGGATTCAGGAGTGGCTACAGCACAATAGATCATATCCATGTGCTGAGAGAACTAATTGAAAGAGCGAGGGAATATGAACTTCCATTGTGCATGGCTTTTATCGATTATGAAAAAGCCTTTGATTCGGTGAAACCATCAGCAGTTACAATGGCTCTGAAAACCTGCGGTATTGAAGATGCATACATTAATATTATTAATAACATCTATGAAAATGCAAGTGCAAAGATTAGGCTGTTTGAAAATACAACACACGTAAAAATTGGAAAGGGAGTGAGACAAGGTGACACCATATCTCCGAAGCTCTTTAATGCCACATTGGAGGGTGTTTTTCAGTTGCTGAGCTGGGAAAACAAGGGGATAAAGATTAATGGAGATTATCTAACCCACCTTCGTTTTGCTGATGACGTAGTCATTTTTGCAACTACCCCATCAGAGCTGCAGAGTATGATCCAGGAACTTGCTGACAAGAGTAAAGAAGTGGGATTAAAAATGAACTTTCAGAAGACAAAAGTGATGTTCAATGCTTTTACAAGAAATGAAGATTTATCGATTGATGGAGAAAAGCTGGAGATAACAGACACGTACGTTTATCTTGGACAGCAGATATCAATTGAGGGTCACATTGATGAAGAAATTAATCGGCGTACAAAACTTGCCTGGAGAGCTTTTGGAAGAAACAGCATAATTTTCAAGAGCAATATGCCATTATGTCTTAAAAGAAAAGTGTTTGATCAGTGCATCCTTCCAGTGCTTACGTATGGTGCAGAGAAGTGGACCTTAACTAAAAGAGACATACAAAGGCTGCAGACAACTCAAAGCAGCATGGAGAGGTGCATGCTTGGTGTAACCAGGAGAGATAAGAAGAGGAACTCGTGGATCCGAAAAATGACAAGAGTGGAAGACATCATGATCAGAGTTAAATCCCCTGAAATGGCAATGGGCTGGACATACTGCCAGAAGGACAGATCATCGATGGACAGCCGAAATTTTAGATTGGATTCCAAGGGACAGGAAAAGACCCAGAAGAAGACCACATGGGAGATGGGTGGATGAAATTCGAAAGTATGCGGGAGTGACATGGAGGAGACTGGCACAAGACAGACCGTTGTGGAGGAAACTTGGGGAGACCTTCGTCCAGCAGTGGATTGATAATGGTTGACAATGATGATGATGATGATGACACAACTTTACGCCCCCTAGCGGAAGAATTTTGAATAATCAGAAAGTAAGTAGCAAATACGCGAATATTATTCTTCCTAGCAAAAGCTATTCAAAGAAAAATATTTTTTCAAATACGTCTCCTGGAAGCAGAGATAGAGAGAAAAAGAATTTACGCTCCCTAGCGGGAAAACAGTGCATTATTTCTCCATCTTTACTATGGCAAATGGCAAGCAGTTAAAAAAAAAAAAAAATTCAGTAGGACTTTTAGAATTGGAGGCGCAGTTGCAAACATAAATACACACTAACACCACCTTGCGTCAGAGCTGTGAAGTACAAAAACCCACAAATACAGGCAAAGCGTTACACAAGGTAAATGATATCCGGTATTAAAATAATTTTTTAAATCGGATTTTTAGAAGCAGAGATATAGACAAAACCAGATCCGCCATTTGCGCCTCCTAGTGAGAATATCGTGTATTATTTGAGGCAGGAAATGTACACAAAAGGTCTTCGTAGTTAGTATCTAACAGAAAAAAGGGATTTTTAATCGGGGTTTTAGACGCCCAGATATTGCTGAAAATATGCTGTAAACGGAAACATTTTTGTGTGTATGTGTGTGTTTGAAGGACCATCGTGAGCTACTCGATGGGCAGTAAGCAGTCGCCCGTTCCTAATTTAGGACCACTGGCTCCAGGGAAGGGAGAGAGCTAGTGCCGTAAGACAAACACAACATAATGCGTCACCGGGATTCGAACCCGCACCCATCTCGGACGAATGGTCAGCAGCCAGAGCTTAGACGACTGCGCCACCGGCGCGGCCACGATAACTTGAACTTACGGCCTTTAGTACCACACTTGTGCGCTAAAAAAGTATGAAATTATATGTACAGCATTCTGCATCACGTACTCTGTCCGACAAAGTAATAATTGTTCAAATCGGATAATTAAGAGCAGAGATATAGAGAAAAATACGATTTACATCTACGGCCAAATACATCTACTGGAAAAAGAATGCACTATTTTAAGCAGAAGGTATCCTCAAAAGGTTTGTCGTGGTGAGTGGTATCTGATCGTGAAAGAATTTTTTAACCTAGTTTTCGGAAGCACGATTATTGCTTTAAATGCATCAGAAACAGAAACATACACTTACGTTCCCTAATGGTAAAACCATTCTTGACCAAAAAATAGAAATTATATGTAGAGCATTTCCCATCAGGAGCTCTAACTACGCAATTTTTTTTTTAAATCAGACTTTTAGAAGCACAGATATCAAGGAAATCGATTTTTTTCCTTATTAAAGGTTTAACGACCACCGTGAGCAACTCAATGCGCTATAAGCAGTTTCCTGTCCCTAATTTGGGCCCACTGGTTCCAGGGAAGGGAGAGTTCCAGTGCCGTAAGACAAACACAACATCCATGCCTCACCGAGATTCGAACCAGGACCCCTCTCCAGGACGAATGATCAGAAACCATCGCTTAGACCACTGGGCCACTGGGGTGGCAAATCGAAATTTAACTTTACGCCCTCTAGCGGAAAAGCTATGCATTACTTGAAAATGAAACCCCTCCGAAAGTAATCGTCGTTTTAAATGGTATTGAATGGAAGAAGAATTTTATCAATCTGTTATTTATGAGCAGTTATAGGGAATAAGATGTATTTTGAACACGATAGCATCTGCATTTACGTCCCTTTGCGGCGAAGTTATGCATCGTGGAAAAAAAAAACCCTAGAAAGCAAGAATAATCGTTCTTCCGTTTCAAGCTTTCCAATGCAAAAATATTTTTTCAAAACGTGTGCAGGAATATAGTGTGCAAAGGAAGACGGACAAAGCGATATCATAAGCATATACTTTTTTTTACAAAAGAAGTGCTGAAAGACAATCGCCCATCCCTACTTTTCCCGGTGGTTCCAGGGAAGGGAAATGCGCATCTGCCTAAGGCAAACACACCACCCATGCTTCATCTGAGATCGTAACCCGGACCCATCTTTGACGACTACCAAGAAAACAGGCCTCTGGTTACTTGGCGCTAAATTAATTAGACTCTTAGAGCCACAGCGCGGCTCTAATTAATTAGACTCTTAGCGCTAAATAGCAAATTGAAACCGTTTTTTAACAATGTACGTGCTTATACAGGGTGTTCCAATAATAACTGTGCACTGAATGTACGAATTGCAATAATGTAATAATAAAGAAATTTTGAATGGAATTGCAGTAGAAGTGATCCGCCAGGTGGAAGTTCTTTGAGTCTGGTAACCTTCACGTTTCTCCAATACGAGGCGTCATTCCGAGAGAAGGTCATTCCCGAGAGTTTGGTCGACGGAGGCAGACGTGTCGATCGATCACTCATCTTGGCACAAGGACAATAGTGTTGACGGTTGAACAGAGAGTGTTTTTTGTTGAAACATGTCTTTTGCCATGACGGCAAGTACACGAACAAAGTGCAAAAACAGCTCGCTAGGAAATTTCGTGATGCAGACGTCCTCCACTGTAATGCGGTACATCAGCTCATAGCGAACTCTTGGAAATCTGGCCGTGTTTTGGATGCCACCCGCCCCAGTAGGCCATCCACGGCCGATGAGACCTTACAATATATCCGGGACAGGATACGGAGGAGTTCATACAAGTCCGTGAGGGGGTTATCACAACAAGCGAATGTGCCAAAGAGTACAGCACACGATATTCTGAAAAGGAAGTTGCGTTTCCACCGGTACAAAGTGTCCGTCGTGCATCAGTTGAAAGAAACAGACCACGTGACCCGCGTTCGGTACTGCAGGTGATTCCAAGAGTTCCTGTCTGAAGAAGATGAGGACTTCTGGACGTGGCTTTCTTTACAGATGAGGTATGGTTCCACCTGTCCGGGTACATCAACAGCCAAAACATTCGTCTGTGGGGTACTGAAAATCCCCACGACCCACATCCAACAAATCACACAACATACCCTGTGGGGCGAATTTCCAGGTCTCCTGTGGGAACCAGTTTGACATGGTAAGTGCCTTTTAAGTGCCCAGGTTTTTTTTTTTTTTTTTTTTGGACACCCTGTGTTATCACGTTTGTACGTCCGTCTGTCCGTTCGTCCATCTGCGGACACCATATCTCTGCAACTCTTTGTCCGATTTAAAAAATTATTTTTTCATTCGAAAGCTTGAAATGTGAGAACGACGATTCTTGCTTTCCGGCTGTTTTCCAATGCATAACTTCGCAGCTAGAGGGCGTAAATCCAGATGCTATCGAACTCAAAGTACATTTTATTCTATACAATCATCATCATCATCAACCATTATCAATCCACTGCTGGATGAAGGTCTCCCCAAGTTTTTTTCCACAATTGTCTGTTTTGAGCCTGTCTCCTCCATGTCACTCCAGCATACTTTCGAATTTCATCCTTCCATCTCCCATAGGGTTTTCTTCTGGGTCTTTTCCTGTCCCTCGGTTGGTTGGTTGGTTGGTTATTAGATTTTAATGGCGCAAGGGCCATGGTTGGCCAAAGAGCGCCAGACAAAAAAAAAAAAAAAACGGGGCATAAATCGCAAAATCTGGCTGACCAAGTAAAACCGAACCATGAGTACAAAGGAAGGGCCAAAAAAGACAATGAAACAAACAGTATGAAAAACATGGTACAATGGTGAGAAACAAGCCAATTAAGTAAAACTGAGGAATGAGAATGATAAAACACATTACGAAATCGAACACAACTACACATAGGAAGAGTCACTCTCCTCCCCCACACACTCCAAGATAATGCTGGCCGAGGGCGAGGACGAACTGATGTCACTATCCTCCCCCTCATGTTCCTCTGCAATGGTAGGTGAGGCTGGGGACGAACTGTCACTCCGTTCCTCACCCCGATGTTCCTCTATAATGTTGGGTGAGGGTGGGGACCTCGCTGAGCCCGAGACAGTTGCAATGTTGGTCAGGTGGACCGCGGCACTTGGATGGACACGGCACACCTTTGCGGATTGAGGACCGGGTCTTCCGCACGTGCAGGCTGTCTGCTGGGAACCGGAAGAGTCGGTCGTCTTCAAAAGAGAAGGCGCAGACTCAGCTGGTCGAATAAGCTGGAGCTCGGTGAAATCCACCTGTGTCGCTTGTTCAACTGTAGATCGCTTGGCAAGTGCGGCGAGAGCTACAGGGCGCGGAACAAAGGGCTGCACGGGTTGCGGCAGAGACTGAACCACTGCGGCAAAAGTACGCTGTCGGTTGTGGGGAATACCCAACTTGGCCTTGGCAGTAGGGTACGAGAGGCCCTCCAGGGTCTTGAGGCGCTGGATCGCCTTCTCGTCGTTCCACTTCGAACAGGACCGGGCATAAGCAGCGTGGGAGTCACCACAGTTTACACAGCAGGGCTCTGAAGTGCATCCAGTCCCTTCGTGGTCTCGGGATCCACAATTGGCGCACCTCGCAGCACTGTTACAGGACCGCTGGGAATGTCCATACCTCTGGCACTTAAAACAGCGTAGAGGATTCGGTATATAAGGACGAACTGCACATAACAAGTAACCAGCCTTTATTTCAGTAGGTACCTTCGGGCTGTTAAAAGTCAAAATAACATTTCGTGATTTGATCAGCGCGCCATCGCGCCTGAAAGTCATGCGTCTGGCAGCTATGACACCCTGATCAGCAAGTTCACACACAAGTTCATCTTCATCGCAGACCAACAAGTCGGGTTCAGAAATGACTCCCTTGGAGGTGTTGAGATACGGATGTGCCGTCACTTGAACTGGAATATCCTGAAGTCTGGTCAACTGCAGAAGAGATTTGCTCTGAGAGAGAGTGCAAGTTTCCACAAGCAGGTCTCCAGAGCGTAGCTTCTTCACTGACTTCAAAGAGCCAGCAACACCCGCAAGTGCCTTCGAGATGAAAAAAGGAGACTTTGAGGAAAGTTTCAACATCTGGTCAGTAGAAGAAATGACGAGAAAAGTAGCTTGAGGTATCGAATCTGCAAGTGTAATGCGACGTTTCTGAGCTGACGGCTCAACACCTGGATCTAAAGATACGTCGCGGTGATGTCGTTTTTCAACGAAAGTTCTCTTCAGTGTGTTATGTGTGGGAGGTGGTTGAGGCAAATTTGGCGCCTGATCAATCACCATATCCTGTTGTTTTTTAAATTTTGAGGAGGGTTTATGTTTCCCCATGGGAGTAAGAAAGAATTCATCTGCAACGTACTCCGCCCACAATCGAGCCCAACAGGGGAGAACTGGAGGTCCGCAAGCCAAACACATGACGCAAGACACAGTTCTAGAGCTTAGTTGCAAATATAGTCCAATGGTTGTGTTCACATGCACTCGGCGGACACTTCGGCCTCCAGAGTACCGTCATGCCAACACCTTTGGCATGATCCCACAACCCCCGGACTTACCCTGCCGTGCTATACGACAAAGCCGCTAAAGCCCTGTACACACCTTGGTACAAGACTTCTGACTAGAGGTGGGTTAGTCTCGAGCCTCCCGTTTACAGCGAAGCCGGGGTCGAAGAGGAGTGTTGGTACACAGGAGGCACTTAACCGGTCTCCTGCGACCTCAGCCACCAGACATCCCATTTCCGCCTCACGGGTCTCCACACGCGGCAAACATGCAGGTAGGTCTAGCACCCAAACCAGCTAAAAGGAAAAAAGAAATCCAAAGAAGACAAATCCTGGAAGGGAACCTAAACGGAATCTCAGCAACTTACGAACTGAGCGGTTAATATAAAACAGTTAGTGGTGGAGGGTAACAAAACCACAAGACCGGGGTGTTAGTACATAACGTGGTAGAGATTAGGTAGAGAACACAACACGGGCAACTAGCCAGTGGAGAAAATAAATAAAATCAAAAAAGCGACACACAAGACCAGCTCGGGATCATGGGGCCGCGACTCCCCAACAGTTGGATGAACAGCCGTCCCTGCAAACACCAACAGCACCAAAATAAAAAACATGCGGTGGCATGACATCAGATGTTGACCAGTCACAAGGTCAGCTCGGGCCGTGGGGGCGCCGCTCTCCAAATAACTGGAAAACCAGTTATCCCCGTGCGGGGCCTGTCCCTCGGAATCCAGTCTAAAATTTCGGTTGTCCATCGGTAGTCCGTTCTTCTGGCAACATGTCCAGCCCATTGCCATTTCAGTTATTTCACTTTGCTCATCATGTCGTCCACTCCTGTCATTTTCCTTATCCACAAGTTCCTCTTCTTATCTTTCCTGGTTACACCAAGCATGCATCTGTCCATGCCTCTTTGAGTTGCCTGCAGTCTTTGTATGTTTTCTTTTTATTCTGTACATTTGCTTGTAAATATCAGATTGAATTTTTTTCTTCCTTTCGATACCATTTATAACGAAAACTATTATTGGTGTAGTTTACCTTTTCATGTAATGTGTAGATTTTCCGCTAGGGGGTGTAAAAGTAAATTGCTATTTTCCCGATATCTCTACGTCTAAAAGTCCGATTTGAAAAATCCTTCCTGCACTGGATACAGACAGCTCCTGCAAAAAAGAAAAAAATGTTCTACATACAATTTATAATTTTGGTAAATAATAATTTAGCCACCAGTGGGCGCAAGTGTTTATTCCTGTTTCTGATGTATTTGCAGCAAAATCTGGGCTTCTGAAAACCCGATTGAAAATATTCTTCCGTGGGCCGATACCGCTAACCACAGAAAACTTTTGAGAATACCTTCTTAAAATAATACATAATTTTTCCGCCAGGGACATAGATATATATCTTATTTTTGTCGAATCTCTGCTTCTAAGAGTCCTATTTGAAAAATTCTTTCTTTATCTGAGAGTGTTTCCGGTGAGAAATGTTTCTCGTGTAATTTGAAATATTTCTTAACGCACAAATGCGCCACTAGAGGGCGTAAGTTCACGTTTGCGTTTACATTAATATCTGCGGGAATAAAAACCCGATTAAACATTCATTTGCGGTCAGATATTACTAACTATGAAAATAGTTTTGTACATTTCCCTTCCAAAATAATGCACAATTTCGCCACTAGAGGAGCAAATGTTTAATCTGTTTTTCTCGATGTCTGTGCTTCTTAAACGTCCCTTTAAAAGAATTATTTGCCGCCCCGGTGGCGCAGTGGTCTAAGGCGCTGGCCTCTGATCATTCGTCCGTAAGGGGTCCGGGTTCGAATCCCGGTGAGGCATGGATGTTGTGTTTGTCTTACGGCACTGGCTCTCTCCCTTCCCTGGAACCAGTGACCCTAAATTAGGGACGGGCGATTGCTTATAGCCCATTGAGTTGCTCACGGTGGTCGTTAAACCTCCAATCAAAAAAAAAAAGAAAAAAGGATTATTTTAACACTGGATACCATTTACCTTGTGGAACACTTAAGGATTGTACTTGAGGAATTTTTTGTAGTTTTCAGTTCTGTCGCTAGGTGGTGTTTGTGTATTTCCATTTACCCCTGTATCTCCATTTCTAAAAACCCTGTTGAGAAATTTCTATTTTTACTGTATGCCATTCGCTACAATTAAGATGGGGAGCATCATCGTCTTTAAATAATCTACAGCTTTCCCGCTTGAGGGCGTAAAGGTCAAAATCTTTCTTTTTTTTTTTTTTTTTTCGTTATCTCTACATCCGGGAGACGTATTTGAAAATTTCTTTTTCCTTAGCGTAGCTTTTCCCATAACAAATACTATTTTCAACTTTTCCATTATGCAAAATTCTTCCGCTAGAAGGCGTAGAGTTATATCATGTTTTCTTCTACATTTGTTCTTTTAACTGTTCTTCGATTTGAAAATCTATTAGTCTCTGATATCTTCTTTCTGCTTCGATGAGAAATTTTTTGAGTGCCATTTGTTAATTTTGAATATTTATTATTCATTCGACTTCTAATTATTTCTTCAGTTGCTGCTTACCATCTTTGGTGAATCCCCAGCATTATGCGGGGCTCCAAGAGGCAATCTGCCAGATTGGCTTGGCAGTTAGCGTGTGGGAGTCTGGGGGAATTCGAGGCCGCTGTGGTGTAGCGGAAGCATATCCGGCGCGTAACTGGAAGACCCTGGGTTCGACTCACCGGTTGTGGCCAATGAGAATTTTTCCGTGGCTCACTTATAAACGTGGAAAGAGCAAAGATGTTCCTGGTCCACGTTAAATGTCTGTATTAATTATTTTGATAACATGCTTTTTAACCGCAAGTGTGAGTAAGTAGCTGTTTCTATTACTGGAAGTTTTATCGATTGTAAAAATCGGGTGTTTTTTTTTTTTGATATAACCGGTTTCATTGACTATGAATGACAGACCTGTGTGCATACAGGCCGTACTCCCTCAAAATCTGTGCACTGTATGCCTTGAAACCGTGGTTCCCTGTGGCAGCTGAAAGATTTCTGGCAAAATGCCGCTGCTATATTCTGCCTGTTCCGTCTAGCAGTTAGTGACAAAGGACGATCTTGTTGCGGCGTTGTAATCCGCGGACGCCTTGCGCTTGAAGATTCGAAACACAGTTTTGTCCTTTTGGAAACCCACGCCCGAGTCTTGAAATAACACTTTATGGAACATGCAGTTCCTGGGATATTGTCATCTAGGTTTGGCCACCCTCGAGTCGACCAATGATTCTGCCCCCCATCAATAAAGGTTCGCTAAGCTATATTCAATTGGTATACAACACTATATCGCCCCTCTCAAACGCCCAACGCCTGCTATATATTCGGCTGCTCTGACTTCTCTTTTTATAACCCGCTGCGTGTCACGTGGCGTATGTCGTGCTCCCAACACCGCCATCGGTCTACTGGAGCTAACAGATATACTTCTGTCATTTCGGAAGAGGTATGGAGTAGTTTGCATGAAGAATCTATAACGTAATTTCCTTTCGTGCTGAAATATTGTCGTTCTTACGTTATTTCTACACCATTAGATATGAATACGATGCAATAGTACCTAATTGAATTATTACTGCCAGACGAATCATAAAACAGAAGTCAACTTACTGGAATTCTTTTATCGGTCCCAGAACGAATTTCAGTAGCACTCCACAATTTTAAGATAGCAGATATCAGATCACATTATCTAATAATTGAACGTCTACAAACACATATCCGCCACAGCAGATCAGATCATATGTAGAGGATTTTAGGAAGGGAGTGTCTGACCCCAGGTCTTAAACAACCCTTAAAAATAGAAAGCTAGGAGATTTGGGCTATAGTGCCAGATAGGAAAGTGACACGGAAGCGAAGTAGAAAGGGGAAGGAAGACGCCCTTATTTATTACCGGGGGGCCAGTACCCGGGGTCCGACGGTTTAAGGTGCCCATCCGACGCGCGGGGGTATTTAGTGGATCGAGCCTGAGGTCCTTTCCGTGGCAGTCACGAACGTTTCCCACTAGGTCGCCCGCGGCTCATCCGCCACAGCAACTGTTATCTCGTCCTTTTATCTATCGTTCTTATCTCAGACATTCATACGTCACGTTCACTCTGACCTCAATTGTGCTGCCAACAGTATTCTCGTTTGAGGGAAAAGATGTCACATTAAGTTTGGAAGTATAAGTAGAACAAACTCAAAATTTACATAGGGAAAAAAACTAAAAATGAAAGTTAATTTAGAATATGCGTCACAAATAACTTTGTGTAGTTCAACATTCTCCAGTGATTCGCAATTATCCTTAATTTTTGAGCATGAATGTATTTAACCTCTTGAGATAAGGGCTAAGTGGGCAATGTTAGATGACCTTCCAGGTGGAGCAGTAGTCTAAACCCTGGCTTCTGACCATTCGTCCGAAATGGGTCCGGGTTCGGATCCTGGTGAGGCATGGATTTTGTCTCTGTCTTGCGGCACGAACTCTCTCCCTTCTCTGGAACCAACAGCCCTAAATAAGGGATGAACGGCTGCTCATAGCCTATAGAGTTGCTCACGGTGGTGGTTGAACAAACAGACACGCAATATTAAATAGGCAGTATTTTATGTGCAATGTTAATTGAGAAGTATTCATGTCGAGGGAACGATTCACGAATGATTTCTGTACAGTATTTAATGTGATTTGAGCGAGCTGTATTTATTTAGAGAGTAAAGCGATATTAAATGCTACGAGCGATTCCTAATTTTGAAAGGCCGTTTCGATATTGAGTTCTGTTCAACCTATCTTACTGTGTTACGACGACTTGTTAATGTTGAACATCGAACGTGCCTGATTTCCGAATACATAAGCTGTACGGAAACTTGTAAGTAAACTTTATCAATGAATCTGTACCGTGTTATTGAAGTGATATACACTGAAAAGCAATTGAATTAGATACAGCTGGCGTTATACAAATGTGGCGCTGTGGGTGGCCCTGTAAACGGAAACGACATGGCGTAAGCAGCGATCCGACAATATAAGGAGCGATGCGACGGGAATCAGTAAGAGTCGGATGCAGTATGGGTAAGACGAAGGATCTAAGCGCATTTGATCGTGGGAAAATTCTCGGGGCCCGACGAATGGGTCACTTCATCTCGGAAGTCATGCAGGCACTGGGATTTTCACGAGCCACTGTGTCCCGGGTGCACCGTGAGTACATCGAATCCGGTAAAACCATCATTGCAAGTGCCAGCTGACGTGGACAACAGCGTGTGGATGAGCGGGGTCATCGTCGGCTAGCTCGCATTGTAACAGCGGATAGACGGGCCACAGGGCAAAAAATGGCTCGGCAATTAAACGCTGGTGCACAAAAACGTGTAAGCAGCCTCACCATCCAAAACCATCTCCTCGCTATGGGTACAGAAGCCATCATCCCACGAGGGTACCGCTGCTGACCGCACATCACAGGGTGCAAAGATTATCATGGGCGCGGGAACATCGCCATTGGACCCTAGACATGTGGGAAAATGTTGCCTGGGCAAATGAGTCGAGATTCACGTTGGTACGTGCGGATGGCAGGATACGAGTACGGCGCAAACCACATGAAGCGATGAATCCTTCTTGCCAGCAGGGTACTCTTCAAGCTGGTGGGGGTGGCATTCTCGTCTGGGGACTATTTACATGGACTGAAATGGGACCCCCGGTACGTGTGACATTGTCACTCACAGGTCAACGTTACCGGGATATCCTGGTAACGTTGATCCCACTGGGGACCTTATCCTGCAACAAGACAATGCAGCTCCAGAATTGTATCCGAATGGTTGGATGAACACTCCACCGACGTGACCTCGCTTCCTGGGCCAGCTAGGTCACCTGACCTCAATCCCATCGAGCACATCTGGGGTGCCATCGAGAGAGATGTTCGAGGCTCTGACCCCTCCATCAAATCTTCGTGAACTGTTGGAGCTTGTTCAGGGGTCGTGGATCCGTATGGCTTCCCAACGCTTCCGGTGTCTTGTCGAGTCCATGCCGAGACGAATCGCCGCCGTCATCAGGACGAAAGGTGGTGCTACACGTTACTAGACAGGTATATCTAATTCAATTGCTCTTCAGTGTACACCGATGAGCAATTACATTATGGTTGGTTGGTTGGTTAGTGGATTTTTATGGCGCAAGGGCCATGGTTGGCCAAAGAGCGCCAGACACAAGACAAACAATTACATTATGACCACCTACCTAAAAAGCTATAGAACCCCCTTTAGCACGTAAGACAGCGGCCACTCGGCGAGGCATCGATTCGATGAGGTGGCCATATTTATCTTGGGTTATCTGGTACCAAAATGTCAACATCCGATCCTCCAGTTCCCGTACAATTCGGGGTGGTGGTGGTGATTTGGCGCGAACCCGCTTTCCCAAGTCGAACAACAAATGCTCAATTGGGTTCATGTCAGGCGATTTCCGAGGCCATGGCATTAAGAGAAAGTCACCAGCATGTTCCTCGAACCACACCTTAACGATTCTGTCAGGGTGGCATAGCGCATTATCCTATTGGCAATGGCCATCACCAGCAGGTAACACAGTTGCCATGAATGGGTGATCTTGGTCTGCAACGATGTTCAGATACCTGACAGCTGTCAGGGATTGTGCTATTGCAGTAATGGGGCCTAAAGTGTTCCAAGAAAGCATCGCCCTCAGTATAACACCGCCACCGCCAGCCTGTTTCCGCCCAACAGTGCATCCAGGTGACATGGCCTACGTTAGTAATCGGCGTATCCGCGCTCGGCCGTCTACGCGATGCACCAGGAATCTTGATTCGTCAGACCAGGCCACCTTCTACCAATCATCCACGGTCCAATCTCGATGATCTTCGACACATTTCATGAGTTGTTGGCGATGAGGTTCAGTGAGCATGGGGACCCAGCTGGGTCTTCGGCTACGCAGGCCCATGCGCAGAAGGCTGCGATGAACTGTGTGCTGTGACACGTTGCCCTAATCACCACTCTTGTAGCTGCTGGTGATTTGTCGCACTATGACCCGGCGATCGCTGTGAACAATGCGCGACATTCTCCGCTCTCCTCTGGCATCAATGTGCTGCAGACGACACACAGCTAGAAGACGGTTCGTCGTTTGGTCATCTGTGCACCACTTTTGATACGTAATCACTACAGCGGCACGTGAAAAACCCACAAGCCGCGCCGTTTCCCAGATCGTAGTGCCGAGGATCCGTGCCATCATAGTTTGCCCTTTATCAAGCTCCGATAAATCTGCAGCTTTTCCCATTCCGACTCCCAACACTGTACTAACCGAAAGGCGGTCCTCGGATTGTATATATACTGCTCTGTGAACTTCAGCTGCTCCACCGTTCGACCTCCAGGTGCGCTCATTTCTGTTGGCTGGGGTGGTTATAATGTAATAGCTCATCGATGTATAGTGTATTTTACAGTATACACTGAGTGGCCACTTTATTATGACCACCTGACAGTTTTAAGCAAATGAAGCTATAGCTGCACGCTGTTGCCGCCAGACGGCAAGGCTAGTATAAAAAGGGAAAGCTTAGTGCTTCCGACAGTAGTAGAAGTGATTTTTTGGGTGACGAGATGGGTAAAAAATGTGATTTGACGGACTTTCTACGTGGGATGATTGTAGGAACTCGGAGCCATGGATCGAGTATCACCGAAACCGCCGCATTCGTGAAATGTTCCAGAGCAGCTGTTGTTAAAGTGTTTAAAGACTTTACTGTCAGCCAAAACACTGGGTCTCTACGTGCAACGTGTGGTCGTCATCTACTAGTGACTGCTCGGGCGGAACGGAGAGTGTCCAGACTGGTAACAGACAACAGAAGAGCAACAGTGCGGCAAATTACAGACCATCTTAATCAAGGATCCCCTCAAATGATATTTGCACGCGCTGTTTGCCGTACACTGCATCGGATAGGATATGGAAACCGAAAGGCCTGTTCGAACACCTTTGCTGTCTGCAGTTAACAAGAGAACACGTCTCCAGTTCGTACAGGAGCACAAGGATTGGACAGTCGATAATTGGAAACAAATTATGTGGTCTGATGAAACACGTTTTCAGTTGCACCATGCCGATGGCCGAGTGAGAATTTGGCGGAAAAAGCACAAATGCATGGACCCCAAATGCATTGCTACAACCCTAACAGCTGGTGGAGGCACCGTTATGGTTTGGGGAATGTTTTACTGGCATGCTTTGTGCCATTTAATTCGTGTCTGACTAGCACATAATATCTAAACATCGTTGCGGACCAAGTGCATCCTGTCATGTGGATGGTTTATCCCAATGGCGATGGCTACTTTCAACAAGATAATGCGTCCTGCCATAGTGCTCGTATTGTACAGGATTGATTTCAGGAACATACCGGTGAGTTTACTTTGCTTAGGTGGCCCCCACAATCTCCAAATCTCAACCCCATTGAGAATTTGTGGGATGAAGTTGAACGAGCCATCAGACAGCTGGATCCACAACCCTGCAATCTCACACTCCTGGAAAGTTGGAAAGTGCTATTCATCAAGCATGGTCTCCGATTCCACAAACCACCTATCAACATCTCGTGGAGTCCATGCCACGAAGAATCGACGCAGTAATAAAGGCAAAAGGTGGCCCAACGAAGTACTGAGGGGGTGGTCATAATAAAGTGGCTACTCAGTGTATACTGCTCTGTGAACTTCACCTGCTCCACCGTTCGACCTCCAGGTGCGCTTATTTCTCTTGGTTGGGGTGGTTATAATGTAATATCTCACCGATGTTATAGTGTCATCATCATCATCATTGTCAACCATTATCAATCCACTGCTGGACGAAGGTCTCCCCAAGTTTCCTCCACAACGGTCTGTCTTGTGCCAGTCTCCTCTATGTCACCCCTGCATACTTTCGAATTTCATCCACCCATCTCCCATGTGGTCTTCTTCTGGGTCTTTTCCTGTCCCTTGGAATCCAATCTAAAATTTCGGCTGTCCATCGATGATCTGTCCTTCTGGCAGTATGTCCAGCCCATTGCCATTTCAAGGATTTAACTCTGATCATGATGTCTTCCACTCTCGTCATTTTTCGGATCCACGAGTTCCTCTTCTTATCTCTCCTGGTTATACCAAGCATGCACCTCTCCATGCTTCTTTGAGTTGTCTGCAGCCTTTGTATGTCTCTTTTAGTTACGGTCCACGTCTCTGCACCATACGTAAGCACTGGAAGGATGCATTGATCAAACACTTTTCTTTTAAGACATAATGGCATATTGCTCTTGAAAAATATGCTGTTTCTTCCAAAAGCTCTCCAGGCAAGTTTTGTACGCCGATTAATTTTTTTATCAATGTGACCCTCACTTGATATCTGCTGTCCAAGATAAACGTACGTGTCTGTTATCTCCAGCTTTTTTCCATCAATCGATAAATCTTCATTTCTTGTAAAAGCATTGAACATCACTTTTGTCTTCTGAAAGTTCATTTTTAATTCCACTTCTTTACTCTTGTCAGCAAGTTCCTGGATCATACTCTGCAGCTCTGATGGGGTAGTTGCAAAAATGACTACGTCATCAGCAAAACGAAGGTGGGTTAGATAATCTCCATTAATCTTTATCCCCTTGTTTTCCCAGCTCAGCGACTGAAAAACACCCTCCAATGTGGCATTAAAGAGCTTCGGAGATATGGTGTCACCTTGTCTCACTCCCTTTCCAATTTTGATTTGTGTTGTGTTTTCAAACCGGCGAATCTTTGCACTTGCATTTTCATAGATGTTATTAATAATATTAATGTATGCATCTTCAATACCGCAGGTTTTCAGAGCCATTGTAACTGCTGATGGTTTCACCGAATCAAAGGCTTTTTCATAATCGATAAAAGCCATGCACAATGGAAGTTCATATTCCCTCGCTCTTTCAATTAGTTCTCTCAGCGCGTGGATATGATCTATTGTGCTGTAGCCACTCCTGAATCCAGCTTGTTCTCTCGGTTGAGCCATGTCCAGTGTTACCTTCAAGCGGTGTGAAAGAACTTTAGTGAAGATTTTATAAACTACTGATAGGAGGCTGATAGGTCTGTAGTTTCCGAGATCCTCAATGTCACCTTTCTTATGTAGCAGGATCATTGTAGCGGTGTTCCAATCCTCAGGAATCTTTCCTTCATTAAGGCGTCGAGTGAAAATTTGGGCGAGTACTGTTTCGATTTCTCCACTTGCTTCTTGTATGATGTCTACAGTAATTCCATCTCCTCCTGGAGCTTTTCCCTGCTTCATGTTCTTGATTGCATGTGCAACTTCTGCTGGAAGGACTGGAGGGACTCTGTTACTGGTATCTTTCATGATGTCTGGAGTGCATGTATCATCCCTTTCATATAATTTGGAGTAGAAATCTTTCATGATGTCTGGAGTGCATGTATCATCCCTTTCATATAATTTGGAGTAGAAATCTTTCACTCTTGTCAAAATTTCGCCTCTATTTCTTGTTACAGAACCATCTTCTTTTCTCAGTGCCATAATCGGTTTTCTTCCCTTACTGAGATGTCCCTTTGCTATCTTTAGGCTTTGGTTGTTTTCAATTGCTTTCCTCACTAGTTCACAGTTGAATTTCCTTACGTCTTCAGTGATACTTTTTCTTACTGTCTTGCATAGCTCTATATATTCCACTTTGGAAGTCACATCTTCTTTAGTTGTCCTCATCTCTCTTCTTTTTTGCATCAACATTTTCGTTTTTCCTGATAATTTATTTACATGCAACGTGTGTATTTTACAGTATATATAGTTATTGGGACAGACCTGCTGCACTGTTGTGTAAGTCTAACAGCAAGGAACATATGGCTGCATATCGATTTCCCTCTTTCCCTTACCTCAAACCAGTCTCCAAATATTTCGGAGCGCTCGTACTTAGAGTTGCTCATAGCCGTTGTTAAACAGTGGAACAACCCACAAACTTATTTAATATTATATGTTGCTAGTTTCAGATCCATAAAGTTCTTGGGTCATAATTTTCTACCACACGACGTTTCTTTCTTCTGAGCAGCTTAACCAAGCAGGTGAATAGGGCGCGGCGTATATCCTTGATTCCCAGTGTTGCGTGATGTGGTCAATTTGTCGTAAAAATCAATTACCTAAAGAGTTCTTTCTGGCTGTTTATCGAAAGCCATACTATATTTAGAGGCGTTTCCTGAAACGTAAAGAGGCAAGAGAATTTTTCTTAATTTTCCTGCTCCCTCTCTTTCTTCGCGTCCTTAATACACTATTAGAAACTTCAAAGATATGGGGTAAACGCCAAACCAATGCTTTATTCAAATTCACATTCACTTTAAGTCCGAACTACGGAAACATAATTCTTTCGTCGTCTCATTGGTCTCCCAAATGTTCTGGCTTAGATGAACTCTTCTTTTCCGATAAGATACAGAGGTTTATTAAACTAATGGAAACGCCTGCTGTTTGGGAACAGCTTTTCATTAATAAGCTCTAAGCACACCTCGGGCTTTCAGAACAGAAGCAATTCGACTTGGAATAGACTTAGCCTCCCAGGTGGCGCAGTGGTCTAAGCGATGGCCTCTGATCATTCGTCCGAACGGGGTCCGGGTTCTAATCCCGGTGAGGCATGGATGTTGTGTTTGTCTTACGGCACTGGCTCTCTCCCTCCCCTGGAAGCAGTGACCCTAAATTAGGGACGGGCGAGTGCTTATAGTCCACTGAGCTGCTCACGGTGGTCGTTAAAATTCCAATCAACAACAACAAAAAAAAAAAAAAAAATGCAGGGGTTGGACAGAATGCTGTGAACACCTAGGAAAAGGAGGTTTTACCTATCTAATAGGGTGTGGGACCAGCTTTGCCATTTAAAACCGTCTGAATCCTCCTTGGAATGGACTCGTACAAATCCTGAATGGTGGTTAGTAGGATGTTACACCATTCCTCGTGCAGAAACGGCTCCAGGTTCTTGAGAGGTGCAAGAGGAGGAAAACGGGATCCTACTCTGTTTTCGAACACAGACCACAGTGTCTCGATGATGTTTAAGTCTGGTGATTGGGGAGGACAAGGAAGGTGTGAAAGTTCGTCCTCATGTTTCTCAAACATGATTGGAAATTTCGATCTCTGTGAATTGGAGTGTTGTCATCTTGATAGGTAGTATCTCCTGAAGGAAATAATGACTGGGTGGATGGAATTGGTCAGCCAAAATGGATTCAAACGCCCTGCCAGTCATCTTTCCTTTCAAGAAAGAGCCCTGCACTGGCCGGGCCGCGCCTGCCTGTAATTTAAAACTTACGGCCCGGGCCTGCACTTGCATGTGTACCGTGTAGTCAGGTTGTTGAGAAAATTAGGTCATTCTGTTTTTGAAGTTTCTGTCTTTCCCTTCCCGTGATCATATTTCTTGTTTCTCGCAATCATTGTTCTCTCCAGCCTTGTGCTATTTTTAACACGTCTTTTGCAAAAAAAGATCGTGCTTATGTTACCGGTTTGTCCGTCCGTCCGTCCGTCTGTACCCACGATATCTCTGCAACTATTAGTCCAATTTGATTTTTTTTTTTTTTTTTTTTTTTGCATTGGGAAGCTTGAAATATGGGAATGTTGATCCTTAATTTCGTTTTTTTTTTTTTTACGATGTACAATTTTGCCGGGAGAGGGCGTAAATGCAGATGATGTCGAATTCAAAAATACGTTTTATTCCACATATTTGCTTCTAAACATCCGATTGAAAAAAAATTTTTTTTTTCTTTCGATTCCATTTATGTCGAAGAGTGTTTTAGATATAGTTAATTTTTAAAATTTCGCATAGGTTTTCCGCTAGGGGGCGTAAAAGAAAATTACATTTTTCCCGATAACTCTTCTTCTAAAACTCCGATTTGAAAAATCTTTTCTTCAGCGGATACACCTCCTGATGGAAAATCTTTTGCATATAATTTCAAATTTTTTGTAAAGAATATTTTGGCCACCAGGGGGCGTAAGTGTTAATTTTTGCTTCTGATGTATTTGCCATAAAATCTGAGCTTCTAAAATATCGATTGAAAAAATTATTTCGTGGACTGACACCACTCACATTGGTAAACCGTTTCGGAATATTTTCTTCTTAAAATATTCCACAGTTTCTCCGCCAGGGGGCGTAGATGTATATCTTATTTTTGTCAATATCTACTTGCAGGAGTCCGATTTAAAAAATTCCTTCTTTGTTGGATAGTGTTTTCAGTGTGACATGTTTTTCAGATAATTTCAAAATTTTCAAGTAATTCATAGACTTTCCGCTAGGGGGCGTAGAGGTAAATTGCGTTTCCTCCTATATCTCTGCTTCTAAATCTCCGATTTAAAAAATTCTTTCTGCGCCTAATACAGCTCCTGATGGGAAATCTTTTGCACATAATTTCTAATTTTTTGTAAAAAATGGTTTGGCCACCAGGTGGCGTAAGTCTTAATTTCCGCTTCTGATGTATTTGCAGCAAAATGTGAGCTTCTAAAATCTCGATTGCAAAAAAGTCGTTTGTTGACCGTTACTAGTCATGTCGACAAACCTTTTAGGAACATTTTCTTCTTGAAATAATGCATGGTTTCTACACCAGGGGGCGTAGATGTATATCCTATTTTTGTCAATATCTCTCCTTCTAGGAGTCCGATTTGAAAAATTCCTTCTTTGTTGGATTGTGTTTCCGATGCGAAATGTTTTTCCTATAAATTCACAAATTTTCAAGTAAATCATACTTTCCGCTAGGGGCACAAAAGTAAATTGCGTTTTCTGCGTTATTTCTGCTTCTAAAACTCCGATTTGAAAAATTCTTCCTGTATCGCATACAAGACCTCATGGAAAACGTTTTTCACATAATTTCTAATGTTTGGTAAAAAATGGTTTGGCCACCAGGAGGCATAAGTGTTAATATCTGCTTCTGATGTATTTGGAGCAAAATCTGGGCTCCTGAAAACTCGACTAAATTTTTTTTTTCTTGGAGCGATACCGCTCATATGGAAAAACCTTTTAAGAATACTTTCTTCCTAAAACAATGCATGGTTTTCCCACAAGGGGATGTAAAGTCACATCTTATTTTTGCCGACATCTCTGTTTCTAAGAGTCCGATTTGAAAAATTATTTCGGTGTTGGAGAGCGTTTCCGGTGCGAAATGTTTCTCATATAAATTCATGTTTTTCGTAACGCACAAGTCTGCAACCAGAGGGCGTAAGCTCACGATTCCGTTTACAGCAATATCTGAGGGATTTTTTTTTTTTTTTTTTGATTGAAAGTTTAACGACCACCGTGAGCAACTCAATGGGCTATAAGCAGTCGCCCGTCCCTAATTTAGGGTCACTGGTTCCAGGGAAGGGAGAGAGCCAGTGCCGTAAGACAAACACAACATCCATGCCTCACCGGGATTCGAACCCGGACCCCTTTCGGACGAATGATCAGAGGCCATCACTTAGACCACTGCGCCACAGGGGCGGCTATCTGAGGGATTAAAAACATTATTGGAAAACTTCTTTCTTCCGTCAGATACTATTGTTTTCCATACCGGTTCCATTGACTTTGAATAGCTTTGATAAATTTAATTTGCATCAGAACTGATTCGAAAGATGTGCTTATTACACCCGAAAATTCGGTGTCATCTTTCTTGTTTATTTATTTATTTTGCGCGCGTCTTTTCGTCTTTGATCTTTGGCAATCTCTCTCCCCTTTGAATCCATATTCCATTTATTTCGGAAGTTTACACCAGAAAAACACTTGCTCCGTACGTTGATTTGCATTTATAGGAATTAGGAATCAATTAAAGTTTCAATATGCGCTAGTAAACTGTTCTTGGGCTCTGTCTTTATAATTTTTATTTGCTACTTGGTTTGTTTTAAATATGGATGACTATTGGGTTGGGTAAATTAGAGGTTCGAGGAGCAAAACAATCGGAAAATTGTGTTACATTTGGATTTTGGGAGTTATATCCGAAACCTGAATAATTAAAATCAAAGACGTCAGGCCGACAGAACGGAATCATATTCTGCGTACGAGAGTTGTTTGTATTAACTATTAACCATTAAGCATGTTATTGTGTGTGCGTGTGTGTAACTGAGCATCAATTTATATTATATTATGGGCAAAAGTGTGACAGAAGGCAGTACTTGACTCGTATAAACAGTGATCTGACCCTACGAAGGGTTCGATTATGAAATGACGATGATTTACTTAAGTTCACTGAATACTCTTTATTGCATTTGCCGTATTTCTGGTTACTGGTGAGTTAGTTAAGTTACTTACGCCCTCTTTTTACACGAGTTTCGAGTTAGTCTAAAAAGTTACAGTACAAATAACCGTCTGTGTTTGTCTTTTTTTTTCTTTGTTTTTGGATTGTAGGTTTAACGACCACCGTGAGCAACTCAATGGGCTATAAGCAGTCGTCCGTCCCTAATTTAGGGTCATTGGTTCCTTGGTTCCAGGGAAGAGAGAGAGCCAGTGCCGTAAGACAAACACAACATCCATGCCTCACTGGGTTTCGAACCCAGGTCTTCCAGTTACGCGCCGGATATGCTTCTACTGTACCAAAGCGGCCTCGAATTCCTCCAGAATCACATACGATTGACTTGGCAGTTAGTGTATGTGATTCTAGAGGAATTCGAGGCCGCTTTGGTACAGTAGAAGCATATCCGGCGCGTAACTGGAAGACCCTGGGTTCGATTCCCGGTTGCAGCCAATGAGAATTTTTCCGTGACTCACTTATAAACGTGGAAAGAGCGATGACTTCATGAACATCTTGTTTATGCTGCAGTTCCCTGCGCACTGTTTTTGTTGAAACTGGGGCTCTGGAGATGAAAATTCAGTTCCGCACTAATTTCCGGCGTCATGGTCTTCTTATTACGGGTAACAATCCGCTTTAGTGCTCTATTGTCTCTATCAGTCAGGGTCGGTTTCCGGCCACGCTTGGGTTTTGCAGACGAGGTTTTGCCACGAACACGGTATGCTGTTATGACGTTAAACACAGTAGCTCTCGATACCCCCACTACCCTGGCTGGCGACTTTTGTCACGGAAGCACCAAGTAGCCGACCACCAACAATTAGCCCTCTTCTGAAGTCCGTTAGATCACTCATTTCGTCGTCACCTTAAAAGAAATTTTGCAACAAGACACTTTAAATGCACTGAAGCAATACCTTGAGGTTCTAAACAAACTTACAGTATTACCACCAAAAAGAGGTTGATACCTTTGCCTATTGCGACGTACGCAGCAGCATTAAAAGTCACCTCTCTGAGCATTGTGTTCACATTATTCTGTCCAACACCCTGTACATTTCATGCACATGCGATAATGGGATTTGAGAGTTTTCTTCCTGTAAAATAGGTCCCAACTGTGCGAGCAATGTTCGAGGTGGAAAATGAGATCTAACCTTTCGCTAAAGATATTCCCACAAATGAACCATAATATTGTCTGGAGATTGAGATTGAGCATCCTTGTGCTCTGCAGATTAAAACTCGACAAGTTTCGTAGACGGTTGGAAAGAAAGTAATGACTGCAAATGCAAGGCAATAGAAAAATGGTGGTTATCGTATAATCAAGTACAAATAAGTCTAAAATGTTTTCGCCATTGTCTGCCACGAACTGCTCCCATCGTCTGGGCAGCTGTTGTATGCCTTCCCGGCAGAATTGTGACGGCTTGTCCTCAAAGAAGTGAGCAAAGGTGGCCACTCACACGCACTTTGAACGTCACGCCAAAAAATGAGAAAGTTTTGTGCCTGAGGCGGCATGTAGCGTGGAGTGAAGAGGATTTCAAGCAGGCGTTGAAGAGCGTCATTCGTGCTTCACTACACGCTACATGCCGCCCCAGGCACAAAACTCCCCCTTTTGCTGGCGTGACACTTAAACGTGACATTCAAAAGTGCGTGTCTGTGGCCACCTTAAGAGTGTGACGCGCCACTGAGGTGAAGCACGTGCCGAGACGACAAATCTGCAGCAATATGTTCCGTCGGCGTAGCTTAGTCGATTAGAGCAGCTCATTACGGAGAGGGGAAACGCGGATTCGATTACGGTCTCCGACAAATTCTTGTTCTCACATTAGCGCTCGAACGTAACAATGGATCTATTGGCCGTTGGGTCCTTCGAAAAATGTGTGATCTTCGTTCCACACGTTGTCCGGAATTAATGAAAGGTTCCTTCTTCGCTTCAAAATAAATAAATAAATAAATAAATAAAATAAAATAAATAACATAAAGGGGAGATGATGTGATGTACAACAAAGGTGAAGCACGGATCAAGGCAACAAATCTGGAGCGATAAATTCCGTCATTGCGGCTTAGTCGGTTAGACTAACTCACTTCGGAGTGAGGAGACGCAGTTTCGATCTCCGTCTACATACACATACACATATAAATATAGGGATGTAAGGTCAGGTGATGCGTAACATCACAGCCTCTCCTTGACAAATGTCAACTTCACCTTCTCGTGGTGCATCCTGTTCCCACTAAAGGGGCTCTGACGACCACCAATAGCGATATAACAATACCATCGGGATTAGAGGAAATGCTATCCCGCACTCACCAACCCGCTTGGCCAGCGTGGTGAGTTATGGCCAAACCATTCCAAAATGACTCCACAACTTAAATCTTGGCCCTCAGTCTCCGGCAGCTGGAATGTACCTGGCCAAGGCAGCGGCCAGTGCGACATGAAGGCAGAGGGTGCTAAGAATCCCCGGAGGACCGGACTAGGGTGCCATCTGATGCTGACCTTGGCTACGTATAATGGACTCTTCCTATCTTCTGATTCAAGGCTTCTTGAATTGGAAGAGGAACTACAAAGGATCAAGTGAGACATCGTAGAGCTAAGTGAGGTAAGGAGAGAAGGAGAGCCGCACCGGTGGCGCAGTGGTCTAAGGCGCTGGCCTCTGATCATTCGTCCGTCTGGGGTCCGGGTTTGAATCCCGGTGAGGCATGGGTGTTGTGTTTGTCTTACGGCACTGGCTCTCTCCTTCCCTGGAACCAGTGACCCTAAATTAGGGACGGGCGACTGCTTATAGCCCATTGAGTTGCTCACGGTGGTCGTTAAACCTCCAATCAAAAAAAAAAAAAAAAAAAGGCGATCTCATTGAACTGAAAAGTGGACATCTCTTTTACTATCGTGGGACAGATACTGGCAGAACTAGTGGTGTTGGATTTATAATAAACAAGAAACTGAAGGATAAAATTGTAGAAGTTGAAAGTTCCTCTGACAGAGCTGCACGACTCGTTATCCAACTCTCGAGAAGATACAAAGCTCAGATTATTCAAACTTATGCACAGAACACAAGTCATCCTGAAGAAGAAATTGAAGAATTTTATGAGGAAATTCGTCATCCAAATAATAAAGGTAAGCAGCACTTGAAGATAATTATGGGAGATTTCAATGCAAAAATAGGGCGACGGCAACAGAATGAAACTTCAGTAGGTAAATTCGGTCACGGCAACAAAAACCAGCGTGGAAATACTCTCGTTGAGTTTGCAGAGGCAGAAGGGTTTTTCATCTTGAACTCCTATTTCAAGAAAAAGCCACACAGGAAATGGACATGGAGACATCCAAATGGGACGACAAGTGAAATTGATTTTATTATGTGTAACAAAAAATTCGTCATAGAAGACTGCAGTGTGCTAAACAAGCTCAACACAGGTAGTGACCATAGATTGGTGAGATGTAAGATGCCCCTCAACACTAAACTCGAATGTGGCAAGCTCATAAGACAAACAAAATGTATTGACATAACCAACCTTAAAAAACACCATGATACCTTCAAGTTGGAACTGAAGAACAGATTCTCTGCTTTAGAAGGCCAAACATCGGAAGAAGTGGATATTTCTGAAGTTAACAGAAAAGTAACCAAAGCTCTTATGGAAACAGCAACAAAATTAGCTGGGTCTAAGAACAAGTTGCATGTGAACAAATTATCAGGAAAAACCAAAATGTTGATGCAAAAAAGAAGAGAGATGAGGACAACTAAAGAAGATGTGACTTCCAAAGTGGAATATATAGAGCTATGCAAGACAGTACGAAAAAGTATCACTGAAGACGTAAGGAAATTCAATTGTGAACTAGTGAGGAAAGCAACTGAAAACAACCAAAGCCTAAAGATAGCAAACGGACATCTCAGTAAGGGAAGAAAACAGATTATGGCACTGAGAAAAGAAGATGGTTCTGTAACAAGAAATAGAAGCGAAATTTTGACAAAAGTGAAAGATTTCTACTCCAAATTATATGAAAGGGATGATACATGTACTTCAGACATCATGAAAGGTACCAGTACCAGAGTTCTTCTAGTCCTCTCAACAGAAGTTGCACATGCAATCAGGAACATGAATCGGGGAAAAGCTCCAGGAGAAGATGGAATTACTGTAGACATCATACAAGAAGCAAGTAGTAGAGAAATCGAAACAGTACTCGTCCAAATTTTCACTCGATGCCTTAATGAAGGGAAGATTCCTGAGGATTGGAACAACGCTACAATGATCCTGCCACATAAAAAAGGTGACATTGAGAATCTCAGGAACTACAGACCTATCAGCCTCCTATCAGTGGTTTATAAAATCTTCACTAAAGTTCTTTCACACCGTTTGAAGGTAATACTGGACATGGCTCAACAGAGAGAACAAGCTGGATTCAGGAGTGGCTATAGCACAATAGATCATATCCACGTACTGAGAGAACTAATTGAAAGAGCGAGGGAATATGAACTTCCATTGTGCATGGCTTTTATCGATTATGAAAAAGCCTTTGATTCGGTGAAACCATCAGCAGTTACAATGGCTCTGAAAACCTGCGGTATTGAAGATGCATACATTAATATTATTAATAACATCTATGAAAATGCAAGTGCAAAGATTCGCCTGTTTGAAAATACAACACAAATCAAAATTGGAAAGGGAGTGAGACAAGGTGACACCATATCTCCGAAGTTCTTTAATGCCACATTGGAAAATGTCTTTCAATCACTGAACTGGGAAAACAAAGGGATCAAGATTAATGGAGATTATCTAACCCACCTTCGTTTTGCTGATGACGTAGTCATTTTTGCAACTACCCCATCAGAGCTGCAGAGTATGATCCAGGAACTTGCTGACAAGAGTAAAGGTTGGTTGGTTGGTTGGTTAGTAGATTTTAATGGCGCAAGGGCCATGGGTGGCCAAAGAGCGCCAAACAAAAGACATCAAAATAGAACAAAAACAGTAAAACACGTACACAAGGGTAAAAACAGGATGAAACGGTAAAAGTGAAAGATGGAAATGAAAGCGGTAAAACTAGATAAGATTAAAAAAGTCAATTTCTGTAAAAAATGCGAACACTGCCGTCAGATCGCAGTTCTCACCAAGGAGAGTCTGCAGCGTAGCTGCTCCTTCGTCTAACAAATGGGAATGAAAATAACGAAAACGATGATCACAAAAACGAACACAAGTACACAGAACATGAAGGACGGTGAGACGACATTGGCACGCCTCACACATCGGGGCACTGTCGCCACACAGCAAAAAGCGGTGAGTAAAACGACAGTGCCCAATGCGGAGACGCGCAAGAACAACCTCCTCACGACGGTTCTTCCGCAAACTAGACTTCCAGAGTCCGATCTGTGGTTTGATAAGAAAGCAGCTTATTGCTGTCCTGCTGAGACCACAGGGACTGCCACTCGTCCAGGAGAAATGTCCGGATCAAAGGTCTAAAATCACGGAAAGACAGTGGCAGCCGAGCTGGCGACATCGAGGAAACAGACCTGGCAGAGAGATCTGCCAGCTCGTTACCCCGGATCCCAACATGGCCAGGAACCCAACAGAATCGGACCAGGAAGCCATCACCCTCCAAAGTTCCAAGAAGACGACGGACATCACGGATGACAGGTGAGTCCGTGTCCTCCGGAGAAGATAAAACATGGATGACGGACTGGGAATCAGAGCAAACCATAGCGCGACGAAGTGATCGAGACTGTATGTGGCACAAAGCGAGGTGTACCGCACGCATCTCTGCCGAAAAGACGGTGGATTCAGGCGGAAGCCTCTCAGCATGTGAGGCTTCGCCACACACAAAAGCGGATCCAACGACATCCCCGGACTTCGAGCCATCGGTGAACACAGGCACGAAATCCGGGTAGACAGACTGTATTTCAGCAAAGAGCTGCTGGTACACCAGAGCAGGAGTGGAAGACTTTGGCCACACACAAAGAGAAAGGTCAGCCGTTGCTGGAACGCACTGCCAAGGAGGACGGTTGAAAAAGGTGGTCACACCAATCCTTGACAAGTTTAGACCAGCATCGCGCACTATGGCAGACATCCGAATCCCGAACGTCGGAACACAGGAGGGGCGGTTGCAAAACAAGCGGACACAGTCCGGTTGGAAGATGGAACCATGCAGGGGATGATCAGGAAGAGACTTCAGTTTTGTGTAAAACTGAAGAGACAGCTGCTTACGACGGATGCATAACGGCGGCTCATGAGCCTCCGCATACAGGCTATGTACGGAAGAGGTACGGAAAGCACCAGTACATAGCCGCAATGCCTGGTGATGGACGGGGTCCAAAGGTGTTAAAATCGATGGACGCGCTGAACCGTACGTAATGCATCCGAAGTCTAACTTTGACCGAATGAGAGAGTGGTAAATGCGAAGCATTGAGCACCTGTCAGCCCCCAAGATGTTCGGGAGAGGACCTTCAGGATACTCAATGACTTCGTGCACTTCACCTTCAAAGACTGAATGTGAGGCCGGAAGGTGAGCGCTCGGTCAAAAGTTAGCCCAAGGAACCTGGCTTCTGACACCACAGGGATGGTAGAACACCCCAGACGGAGGCTGGGGTCTGGGTGAAGACCCCGTTTGCGGCAAAAATGCACGCAAACGGTCTTCTGCGTCGAGAAGCCAAATCAATTTTGGGAAGCCCAGTGAGAGATCTTGGTAATGGCAGACTGGAGCTGTCTCTCGATGGTGCGCATGTTTACTGACGCGCAAGAGATCTGCAGATCATCCACGTACATGGTTCCACGAACCGTCGGAGGAAGCAGGTGGAAAATATGGTTGACACGAAGGATGAACAGAGTGACTGATAAAATGGAGCCTTGAGGTACACCCTGTTCTTGCGGGTACACCGCAGAGAGGGTCGACCCGACGCGCACACGGAAACTCCGGTCCTGGAGAAATCCGGCGATGAAAGATGGTAAGTTTCCCCTCAATCCGCACTCGTGCAGATCACGGAGAATGCCGTATCTCCAGGTGCGGTCGTAAGCTTTCTCCATATCGAAGAACACGGAGACCATGTGCTGACGCCGGACAAACGCCTCCCTGACAGATGTCTCAAGGCGAAGATGATGATCGGTGGTGGATCGATATTTGCGAAATCCACTCTGATGAGGCGAAAAAATGTGATGAAATTCCAAATAAAAAATGAGACGAAGATTAATGATGCGCTCGAGTACTTTGCAAAGGCAGCTCGTCATAGCAATTGGCCGGTAGTTCAACGGGTTGGTAGGATCTTTACCAGGTTTGGGAACAGGAACGACAACGGCCGTACGCCAAGACTCGGGAAAGGCATTCTCATGCCAAATCCTGTTAAACAGGATTAGCAGACATTCAAGAGAGGACGGAGAAAGGTGCTTCAGCATTTCGTAATGGATGTTATCCGGTCCGACAGATGTCCGGCCGAACCGATTCAGAGCGGTCAGCAGCTCCACGGCAGTCAGCGGGCTGTTATAATCTGCGGAAGAAAACGGTCCAAAAGAAATATTGGACCGTTCAAGCCGCGGCTGTAACTGCCGGAACGAAGCAGGGTAATTGCTGCTGCTGGACACCGAAGAAAAAGTGGCGCCCAGACAGTCAGCAATACCCTGAGCGTCAGCAACCGTTCCTCCATCACTCTCAAGAATGGAGATTTCCCCAGATGGGTACTGTCCCCGAATCTTACGGATCCTGTCCCAAACGATCTTAGGGCTAGTATTGGTGTTAATCCCGGATACATATTGAATCCAGGACTCCCGTTGACCAAGAGTAAAGAAGTGGGATTAAAAATGAACTTTCAGAAGACAAAAGTGATGCTCAATGCTTTTACAAGAAGTGAAGATTTATCGATTGATGAAGAAAAACTGGAGATAACAGGCACGTATGTTTATCTTGGACAGCAGATATCAAGTGAGGGTCACATTGATGAAGAAATTAATCGGCGTACTAAACTTGCCTGGAGAGCTTTTGAAAGAAACAGCATAATTTTCAAGAGCAATAAGCCATTATGTCTGAAAAGAAAAGTGTTTGATCAGTGCAACCTTCCAGTGCTTACGTATGGTGCAGAGACGTGGACCTTAACTAAAAGAGACATACAAAGGCTGCAGACAACTCAAAGCAGCATGGAGAGGTGCATGCTTGGTGTAACCAGGAGAGATAAGAAGAGGAACTCGTGGATCCGAAAAATGACAAGAGTGGAAGACATCATGATCAGAGTTAAATCCCTGAAATGGCAATGGGCTGGACATACTGCCAGAAGGACAGACCATCGATGGACAGCCGAAATTTTAGATTGGATTCCAAGGGACAGGAAAAGACCCAGAAGAAGACCACATGGAAGATGGGTGGATGAAATTCGAAAGTATGCGGGAGTGACATGGAGGAGACTGGCACAAGACAGACCGTTGTGGAGGAAACTTGGGGAGACCTTCGTCCAGCAGTGGATTGATAATGGTTGACGAAGATGATGATATATATAATATAATAAAATAAAATAAAATAAATAAGATAAAGGGGAGATGATGTGACGTACTACAGAGGTGAAGCACGTGTCATGACGACAAATCTACAGCGATACATTCCGTCGGTGTAGTTTAGTCCGTCAGAACAACTCACTCCGGAGTGAGGAGACGCGGTTTCGATCTCCGTCATCGACAAATATGTGTTTATACATTGGCGCTCGAACGTCAAAATATATCTTCTGGACCTTGGGTTCTTCGAAAAATGTGTGATGTTCGTTCGACACATTGTCCAGAATTAATGAAAGGTTCCTTCTTCGCTTCAAAAAAATAAATAAATACATAAAATAAAATAAGTAAAATAAAGGGGAGACGATGTGACGTAGTATAGAGGTGCAGGGCAGCACGTGTCAAGACGACAAATATGCAGCGATCTATTCCGTCGGGGTAACTTAGTCGGTTAGAGTAACTCACTCCGGAGTGAGGAAACGCGGCTTCGATCTTCGTCACCAACAAATTCTTGTTTTCACAAGTGCGCGTTCAACATCCTCCCTGTTCGTGAACCGCTGTCAGTCCAGGAAATGTTGTGAGGAACCGAATAGGCGATAGTCGCTAGGGGGGAGGATGTCCGGGGAATAGATTGGGTGCGGTAGCAGCTCCCAATTCAGGTCCCTGATCTTGTAACAGGTCACCCAGGCTGTTTGAGGTGTCGCTCCATCCTGCTGTAGTAGGAAGTCTTTGAGGTTCAGCAGTGCTGGTGATTTCGCCGTGAGCGATGCTGGCAGATCGGCGAGCTGACCGCAGTTCACACCAGCAGTGATAGTGGTGTTGTGCGGCAGCAGATCAAAAGACACGACAACCCGCATATCCCATCAGCAGGATCTTACGTGGGAAGGAAAGAAGTGGTTCGATAGATGTTCAATCAAAAGAAATTATATATGCTTAGATTCTCACCCGAAGGAAAGTGAATCTCCTGGCCACTGAGTTTGAAAAAATCCTGTGATGAGTCTTCCACACAATGCGCGTAATGAATAAAACATTAATTCTTCGGCAGTGAGATTGTTCTTCATGCATAGTTGCTGGCTCACCAGATACCTGCGATTAACGCACCACGTGGCATGACGTTGTAACGTACCAGGAGATGTGACGTACCTGCCAGAAGGACGCACACGACATAAAGGCAGATAGGAATCAGAATGAAATGTCCGCGTAGCTCAACTGGTAGAGTGACTTATTCCGGAATGAGGGGATCCGGGTTCGAATCCTGGCGTGGACAGAAATGACGGAGAAATTTACTTCGTTATAACGTAGATTACGTACTACTGAGGTGACGCAGGACACAAATCAACAAGGGAGCAGCGACAAACCTGCCGGCACAGTTCTGTTGGGAGAATAGCCATTTCCTGAGTTGGAAGACGTGAGGTCGAATTCCACCACCAGCAAAAATGCTATATGGTGTAGGTTAAAGAGTTTATTAAGAAAAAGAAAGAAATTTTAAAATAGCAAGTTGAATCTACAACTTACATGACACAAAGTAAATTTACGTATCTTCAAAAATCGCATACAGTAACTGCAGTCATTTCCAAAAGTTTAAGACCACCTGTTGGTATTAGGAGATTTCTGCCGATTTCGTCAGTTACTGTCTGTATTACTCAACTTCCAGTCGGTTTTGCATCCGGAGACCGACTTAAGACAATTGGGGCCCTGGGCACAAACAGCTTGGAGGCCCCTCCATCCCCGGACATGAATCGTACTCTTAATAATTTTTTTTTATTTTTTTTTATTGGAGGTTTAACGACCACCGTGAGCAACTCAATGGGCTATAAGCAGTCGCCTGTCCCTAATTTAGGGTCACTGGTTCCAGGGAAGAGAGAGAGTCAGTGCCGTAAGACAAACACAAAACCCATGCCAGACCGCGATTCGAACCCGGACCCCTTACGGACGAATGATCAGAGGCCAGCGCCTTAGACCACTGCGCCACCGGGGCGGCTCTTAATAAATTAAAAATGGTACTTGGGTATTAAGGCAGCATCCCTGGTGCTTCGCATAATTATTCTATAATTGCGCGTATAATTGTATAAAGCACAAGAAGTGCTGCCTTAATACACAGGTACTATCTATTTTAATAAATGCAAGAAACAATAAATGTTAAAAAATGTTAAATTAAAAGTAAACATTTTATCTCCATCTTTCAAATGAATATTAATAATCGATTTTTTTGGAAGCAACATATCGATGCATATTTACGCTCTGTGAAAATTAACTTCTGTACGCCGCCGTCTCCATTTCTGATGCCCATAAGAATAAAAATTTAATGTTAGTGCTCAAATTGCCGGCCCCCTCCCTAGTCCATGGGGGCCCTGGGGACGGGCCCCGTGTGCCCTTGCGTAAATTAGGCTCTGGTTGTTGCATCATAGCGGCAGCTGTTGATAGAGTTGGGAGAAGCGTGCGAGCCTCTGTTTGCTTCTGGTTTTCATGCTGAGAGGTTTTGTACGCATTTTCTATACAGCCAAAAGTGGTCAAAAAAGCGTCATTACGTGTTACTCAGAGGGCACAAATAGTGACTTTATATCATGAAGGATACTCCGAACGTGACATAAGCAGAAAGGTGAATGTGAGAAAGACTGCTATTCGTAATGCCTGTCATGAAATATCGAGACAGAAGTAGATTTAGCGACCCAAAAGAGAAGTGGTCGTCCAAGGAAAGCAGACCCACTTGGTGACAATACCATAAGGCGAATAGTTATGCGTTCTCTGAGGAGTTCGTGCAAGAAAATCAAGGCCTTTTTACATTCAAAAGAGTCTGATATTTGTATCAGCACTGTTTCCCGACGTCTTGACAAAGATTTTGGATTGCAGTCTTATAAACCTGCACATAAATCTAGACTAAAATTTGTCATACAAAAGATGAGACTCCAGTTTACGAAGCGTCATTAGTCGTAGACTGCTGAAAATTGGAGCCAAGTTCTTTTTTCAGATGAATCAACTGTACATCAATTTGAATCCCGTGAATCACATGCTCGACAACCAAAAAGCTAAAGGTTTGATGAAAAAAAAAAAAACACAGTTAGCACCGTGAGACATCCGCCTAGTCAGATGACATGGGGTGCTATGTCAGCATCTGGTACTGCTTCCTTATCCTTTTTGCCGACAGGTACTACCATGACTGGTCCTTTTTATGTAAAAATGTTACGTTAACTCATATGCAAGGGCACAGATGCACAATCTTAATGCATGACGGAGCTCCGTGCCACACATCAAAGACAGTAAAGGACTACCTGCAGAGGGAAAACATAACTCTGTTGTAATAGTTCCGACCTTAACCCTATCGAAATTTTGTGGGCCATTTTAAAACATAAGATAGCAGAAAAACAGCCATTAAATTTCCAAGCTTTGATTAATGCTACAAGGTACACTGAAGGGCCCGCAAAAACAAAAACTGGTACACCAGTCTAATATTTGGTAAGTCGCCCCCCCCCCACTGGAACGCAGGACTGCAGAAATACGACGGGGCATGGACTCTACTAGCTTCTGGAAATATGCTGTAGGCAATGCACACCGTACTTCCGGCAGAGCTTTCCACAATTCGGATATATTCCGAGGTCTCGGATTCCTGTGTTCGATAGCGCGTTGCATGGCATCCTAAATGTGTTCTATCACGTTCAGATCTAGGGACTTGGGCGGAAATGGCCACACCCCAAACTCAGATAAATGCTCCTCTAACCATAATGTGGCCTCCCGACACTTGCATTGTCCTGTTGGAACAGGCCCAACCCATCAGCATGAGTGCAGGACATGAACGGGTGTACCTTGTCAGAAAGGATGCGCACATAGCGTTGGCCTGTCACAGACGTTTGTAGACGTACAAGGGGTCCCAGTGAAGTCCAGCAAAACACACCCCATACCATTATGGGCACCCCACCAGCCGGTACAGTTTCCTGTTGACAGGCGGGATCCATGGCTTCATGGGGTTTGCGCCACACACGAATCCTTCCATCTGCTCGATACAGTTGGAAACGCGACTAGTCCGACCAAGCTACTTGTTTCCAGTCATCAAGTGTCCAGTGGCGGTGTTGCCGTGCCCAAGTGAGGCGCATAGCTCTGTGTGGTGCACCCATCAAAGGGACTCGAGTTGGGAGTCGGCTCCCAAAGCCCATATCGTGCAGGGTACGTTGCACAGTCCGGACGCTGATGCTTGTTGAGGCTCCAGCATTGAATTCCGATGATAACTACGAGAGTGTTGCACGCCTATTGCGTGAAATGATTCTTGACAGCCAACGATGGTCACATTCACCCAATGTTTTTTTACGGCCACACTGGTATCGTAGGTTGGAGGTTTTGCCCGAATTCTTGTAGTCACGGTACACCCTTGCAATGGTCGTCCGTGAAAATACGAACTTCGTTTCTATTTCCGAAATACTATGGCCCGTCTCACTAGCGCCAACTATGACACCGCATTGAAAATCGCTTAAATCGTTATTACTTGTCATTCTCATGCCGAAAACAGCTCTGACATCTCGCAAGGATGTCTATCGCTTTATATACGCACTGGTGGACGCAACCGAATACGCGCATTGACGTTGCTATGTATTTTGCATAAGCTCGTTTGTACCAATTTTTTTTTTGGCACTTCAGTGTACGTGCAGTGCAAAGACATTTCAAGTGACTACTGCAAATCCCTCAATGAGAGTATGCCACATCGTATTCTGTCCTTTATAGAAAGCAAAGGTGGCCACACAAAGTACTGCTTTCGGTCTATTCATCTGTGGTGTCAAACATCTCTGAATAGCACTTAGTTGTTTCTTTGAAAATCTTAATTTTCAATAAAATGACAGGTGGTTTTAAACTTCTGCCGATGACTGCACTACAATGTATGCCGAAAAGAAATAATTACATTAGCCCAATTCTCATTGAAAGTCAGGTTGTGTTGACAGTCAAACTGCCACGACGATATGTGCTTATGTGTGTTGGTCCGGAGAGAGAACACAGCTGGTTCAGTTGCTAATGATTCTCGGCAGTAAGAGACATACGGATCGATACGCGTTTGCCAATATTTTTGGCTGTCACATGGTTTTGGAAAGGAGGAAGAATTTTCAATGAATTCCCCTGGCGTGTGTAGTGGGAATCACACAGTCAGCTCTTTTCTGTTGAGAAATTGCTTGTTTGAGGCGGAAATCAGGAAATTTGTAATGGAAGAATTCAGAGATATTCATTCGCAAGAAGTTTTTTCTTTTCTTCCTTCACACGAAACTCGCTCCAGCGCATTTTGCTCTGTGACAGCACCTACTCTCTGGAGTCATAAAACTCTGTGTCGCGGTGGTCGTTAAACCTACAATAAAAAAAAAAAGAGCTCTGTCACTTACTCTTTCCTGTAAATTCCCCGATGACCTGCAGCTTACTTAATTTGCAAAAATTGCGTATCTACGTAGAATATTCGAAGCAAACAGAATATAAATTCTGAATTTGTTTGTAACACTTACTGCTCATCCATGTAATCCCTCTAAGAAAACTTGAATATTTTATTGACCTGGAGCGAAAATCGAACCAGCATCTCCCGATTTCCGTTCGATTTTGCTAACTGTTACACCACCCAGAACAGTGAAGTTCCAAGCAACTGAGACTAAGCAAACTTAGCTTAGGAATCTGAACATTCTCAGATTTTTGTTAGTCGAAGAAACCCTGCTTACTTATAGCATTTTGACCTATCTCCCATCCAGGACAGTGGCGCACACAGAATTTCATCAAAGGTGGGGTCCAACAAGAAATTTACTGGACAAGCAAAATGTGCTATATTTTTTATATAGATACATAAAAATCTTATTCTGACTACGGCTAAGTTATACATGCAACGTGTCCGAGAATGATTGGACACATTACAAAATTATATAAAACAAAACATTAAACAGATAGAAAGAAACTGACTGTACTAATGTAACTACACAAGTTAATAAATTTTCGATGTGAGATCTCTTGGTTGCTCGTAGTACGTCCAAGCGATACTCGATTTCATGCCATGTATTGGCAAGCATCTGAGGAGTTATGGAATTAACAGCAGTTGTGATACGCTGCTTCAGTTCCTGGAACAGTACAAGGCGTCTGATAGACACGATCCTTCACATATCCCCACATGAAATAATCCAATGGAGTTAGATCTGGAGAGCGAGGAGGCCACGGAATGGGACCACCACGCCCAATCCATCTGTCGGGAAAATGCTCATTTAGGCACTTACGTACACACGTTGACCAATGCGCAGCCGCGCCGTCTTGTTGGAAAACGACGTTGTCATATCTTTTGATGTAGGGTATACCGAAATTTTTTAGCATATTCAAGTAAATGTCACCATTTATGGTTTTTTCGCAGAAGAAGAAAGGGCCAATCACTTCTCTTTTTGATAGGGCGCACCACACATTAACTTTTGGAGAATCACGTTCCAGTTCAATAGCAACATGAGGCACAACTGTAGGATATGGTTCACTGCCCCATATCCTACAGTTGTGACGATTCACAATATCTGATACAAGAAATGCGGATTCATCACTAAAAATTACAGTACTGAGAAAGTTTTCGTCGTTTTCCACTCGATTCAGCATATACACAGCGAAATCGTATCGTAGAGGGTGATCATTTACGTGCATCTTTTGCACTATTTGAATTTTATAAGCATGAAACTTTAATTTCTTGTGCACCGGTGATTACCTGTGGCTGTCCTATCTGGGGTAACTTCAGAAAGCAGCAAAAAAATAATATTACCTCGTTTCAAAATAAAACTCTTCGTATGATGGTAGGACTCGATGGAAAAACATCCAATAATGCTATCCGTTGTATGCAAAATATCAACTCTATACATTATACTATGTATGATCTAGCGCAAAAGTATTACGAGAAAGCCAAGAAACATCCCAATCCTCTTGTCAGGGAGGCCCTTAATTATGTTGTCGATGATACTGACAAATTTAAAAGGCCGAAGGCTATTTTAAATAAAATGCCTGAAAAGAATCTAGTTCACAGTTATACTTCCAAAAAAAATTAAAAATAACTGGGACTAAATTGAAGTTATTCTTCACACATGGGAAGAAAGCAAGAATTGAATATCAGGAGGGGTTTTTTGGGGGGGGGGGGGGGTGCCGGCCCTTTTAAGGGCCGAGCAAAATGTTGCATAAAGATTTATCTTTTTTGTACTGAATATCTCTCCCCCTAACTACTTGTAACAAGGTGTTGTTGGTCTTGTCTTTTATATTAATTTTTTTCTTACGCCTTAGTTCTGACTAAATATAAATAAATAAATAAATAAATAAATAAATAAATAAATAAATAAGTAAAACAGGACTTAATTTTTTCCGCTGTTGCACACAATTGTGCAACAAGCAGACAAGTAGCGAAGAAAAAATTGATTGGCCCTTATACTACCGGCTCCCTAAATATTTTTGTTTTTCTGTTGTTTACTCAAAATGAGTAACTTAAACCTCGATCGGTGTAATCTTGTGATCACACCACCTCAGCTATGGTTACTCTGACATGTCAGGCAAGAATCAACAAAAGTAAATCTGAGAAAAAAAAATTTTAAACCAATGGGGAAAAATATTTTCTCTCATTGGCTAACGAGTAACGAAGCAATAGCGGACCCGAGAGAAACACTGAGCAAATGGCCAGTTTTGTCTTATCCGGTGTTGAACGTCGATTTTCCTCTGGGAAACTTATTCTGTGTGTGATGTTGTTTTTCAGGTTCCCCCTTTCCCGTGTCCTTCCCTTCTTTTCCCCCTGTACTCATCTGTGGCAGCGGTGTACCGGGCTTTTTCTGCGGAGAGAAGTATCGCTCGGAACGGCTTGTTGTTGCAGGTAAGTATGTAGGGCAGCTTATAACTTAACGGGAAACCGTTTAATTCTTGTGCTCTAATATTTCCATACTTTTCTTTCGTGCTATTCTATCAGGGCAATCTGCTCCTAACTCTCTTAGATTCTCTTTCACCTGCCAAAAGGCGCATAGCGCTGTGGGTTCGGGTCTCTCAACCTAAATTAGGAAACCCCCTTGTTGTTGTTGGTGATGCGTAGCATCACAGCCTCTCCTTGACAAATGTCAACCCCGCCTTGTCGTGGTGCATCCTGTTCCCACTAAAGGGGCTCTGACAACCGCCAATAGCGGTATAACTATACCATCCGGATTAGAGGAAATGCTATCCCACACTCACCAATCCGCTTGGCCAGCGTGGTGAGTTATGGCCAAACCCCTCCAAAATGACTCCACAACTTAAATCTTGGTCCTCAGTCTCCGGCAGCTGGAATGTACCTGGCCAAGGCAGCGGCCAGTGCGACATGAAAGCAGAGGGTGCTAAGAATCCCCGGAGGACCGGACTAGGCTGCCATCTGATGCGGGAGTGACATGGAGGGGACTGGCACAAGACAGACCGTTGTGGAGGAAACATGGGGAGACCTTCGTCCAGCAGTGGATTGATAATGGTTGACAATGATGATGATATACATGAATGTACACTATATTATCAGAAGTATTCGAACACCACAATGTTTTGGGACAAATGGCATTATTATCGTAATTAGGAGTTAGTCTATGATCGACCTTTGCTTGTATGACATCGGCAACACGTCAAGGCATACTTTCAACGAATGTCCGGTAGGTCTCGACAGAACTAACTCCCCATTCTTCCTGTAAATCTGCTGCTAGAGTGGAGAGCGAACACGGCCGTTGTGGTAGATTTCGTATTCGTCACTCCAGTTCATCGCAGAGGTGTTCCATGTGATTAGGATCAAGACTCTAAGCAGGCCAGTCTAACAATATCACCTAATTTTGAAGAAATCACATACGCCGTGCACTGTGGTATAGAAGTGGGATAAATGTCACTGTAGACTAGTAGGATGCCTACCAACAGTGACGGGTTCATGGTCAGTGCTGATCAGGTGAGAGGTAAAAAGAGATTGTTGCGCGGCAGCTTTCGTGAAACTCGAACGCTATGTGAATATTTCTGTTTGATAAGCGAGGAGAGTTTGGGGCAACATTTAGTACAGATTCGTCGGCATTTTAAAGGGTTAAAGCAGCATGAGGTCTGGCGTTATCATGATGAAGGATCACGCCTTTGCGACTGACGAGTGCTTGTAGCTTCGATGTCAGTTGTTCTCGATGTCAGTTGCTCAACAGAAAGGAGCCATAATGTCAGTCGCTTAGATGTCAGTTGCTTCGATTTCAATCGCTTCGATGTTAGTCGCTTCGATCTCAGTCGCTTGGAAGTCAGTCGCTTAATGTCAGTCGTTTTTTGTCAGTCGCTTCGATGTCAGTCGTTTTTTCCAGTCGCTTAATGAACTACTTCAATGTCAGTCGTTTTTTGTCAGTCGCTTAATGTCAGTCGTTTTTTGTCAGTCGCTTAATGAACTACTTCGATGTCAGTCGCTTTTTTGTCAGTCGCATTTTTGTCAGTCGCTTAATGTCAGTCGCTTAATGTCAGTCGTTTTTTGTCAGTCGCTTAATGTCAGTCGTTTTTTGTCAGTCGCTTAATGTCAGTCGTTTTTTGTCAGTCGCTTAATGTCAGTCGTTTTTTGTCAGTCGCTTAATGTCAGTCGTTTTTTGTCAGTCGCTTAATATCAGTCGTTTTTTGTCAGTCGCTTAATGTCAGTCGTTTTTTGTCAGTCGCTTAATGTCAGTCGTTTTTTGTCAGTCGCTTAATGAACTACTTCGATGTCAGTCGCTTTTTTGTCAGTCGCTTAATGTCAGTCGTTTTTTGTCAGTCGCTTCGATGTCAGTCGCTTAATGTCAGTCGTTTTTTGTTTTTGTTTTTTTGCACCTAAGCTTCGATGTCAGTTATTATGTCTGTTCTTCGATGTCAGTTGTTCTGTCCAGCAGTAGAAGTCAACATTTATCTTTCGGTTAGGTGTCAACACCTCCCCGTGGATTATTCCCTGGTCACCCCACCAAACAATCAACAAAACCTTTATGGGATGCAGTCCACCTTTCGATATAGATGGAGCAGGCTCCGTACCTTGGAGCACAGTCCGTCGACGCTTTACATTACGATACACTACCCATTTCTCATCACCCGTTACGATTCGCCCCCAAAACGGTTCATTTCTCTGTCGAGAAAGCAAAGAAACACAGGTACGGATTCTCTCCTCTCGTTACTTTACAGAAAGCTGGAGCGGAACCCAATTATCGAACTTGGTGATGGACCCAAGGGCATGCATCCGTCTTTCGACTATTGTTCTGTGTACCGACAACGTCAGTTATTATGGGTCATTTGTTATGGCTTGGTCCACATCCTCATCGGAAACCACGGATGTACGTTCTGGACGTGTTTGATCTTTACAGCTTCAGTATTTGTCCCGGAATTTCTGAAACCAACGGCGACGTGTGCTATCATCAACTGCATCCTCCCCATACACTTGACAGATGTTGCGGCAAGCCGCGGCTGCCGTACTGCCTTTATGGAACTCGTACAGTACGCAATGTCTAATGTGCTCTTTATCGCATGACATGTTACGCCGTCCGTGTTTTTCGTTACGAATGACCTATTCGGACAAACCTGGTACCTCTATATATGCCCTACTGCTCCATGCTTTATCGGCCGAAAATTCGGCATCGCAGCGTCATCTGTGACGTAACTACTCCGATCGCAATTTGCATTTATTACAAAAACGGGTAGAAATTTTGCACACACCCAATAATTGAGCATATGTGGTTTGTGTTGAAACAGCAAATCCGGTCTGCGGCGGCTCAATTACGTAACTTATCAGAGTTAAAGGATCTGCTGGTGACATGTTGGTACCAAATAGCACGAGACACCTTTGGAAATCTGGCAGCATCTATGTCCCGCCAGGTAAGAGCTATTTTGGCGGCGGCAACTGAAGGATCAGCATCACATTAGGTAGGTGGTCATAATGTTTTGACTCTTTGGTGTGTTTCCCTATGTTTTAGATCAGTGGTCTCAAAAATATAGGGAAATACACCAGACCTTCGGAAGGGCCACTTTCCAGTTTTGGAGAAACTTAGGGGGCCGCATGAATATTAATGAATTTCTTATGAATAAATATCAACTTTACAAAACTACACCAATGGCTTGACACTAGAGTGGAATGTTGTTTCTAATTATCGGTAAATAGTAAAAACAATCACTTTTACGTAAAAATTATTTCTCTTAAATCTTAAAACAATCACATTTACCAACTGAACACGGTACATGGGACAGAAAATATTACATGTTCTGACCAGAAACTTGGGCTCACTTTTCTGTCAATAACACATCGATATTTAGAATAATGTCCTTTGAACATGCTACTTTTAAAAGTGAGCATAAGTGACTGTTAGACTGTCACTTAACTATTAATTTCAAAACATTTTACTTGGTTCTTTCTTGAAAGCAACTGTTCACATGAGTATATTATTTCAAACATAGACAAAACCCGTGCAGCTAGGCTATCAACGTTTAGGTACTTGTCCTTTGAAACTGACTGGTAAAACTCTGTTAGATTGCAGCTGTTGAAGTTTTCTTTTAGGAAAGAATCACACTGAAAGTCTATTTCTTCAAGCTGAAGTTCTTCAGGTGCATTGTCAGCATTATAGGAAAATGGAGACTTGAGTATATTCAAAATACGTATTTTCAATGTCTTTGAAACATTCAAACCGCCTGCTTAAATCCTCTTTTAACATAACTATCTTCGCAGAAAATTCATCAAAGTTGATTTCTTCTTCTTCAGGTAAAACTTTTAAAATGGGAAAGTGAGCAAGATTTGCTGCACTGAGATGAGCTTCCCAAAGCTGAAGTTTCCTCTGAAATGGGTTAACATTTGCAATAAATCAATAACATCAGTGACTAGCTTATTTTGGGCTTGTAGTTCGATATTCAGATCGTTTAAGTATGCAGTTATATCTGTGCTAAATACCAGATCATGCAGCAATTTTGGATCATCAAACAGCGAGTCGTCTTGATCTTTACTTTCAAGGAACATCTTTATTTCATCTCTCAAATCCCCCAAACTTGTTACTTTTATAAACAGGATGGCTTTGCTGAGTATTATTATGTTTATATTATAATATACTTGAAAAAAGAGTGATTTATTTTTATTTTGTAATCATTCATGCGGGCCGCAAAACAATTGGCGCAGGGCCGCGAGTTTGAGAGTACTGTTTTAAAGACTGAGCTCAAAATGGCTTACATTCAGAAAATTCTGTATTTTTATTATTCTCAATGGTCTAAAAAGAAAGACAGTTGGCAGATCGTATGAATATATTCACACAACGTTGACATATTCATATAACGTTTTTAAAAATTTAGAAGAAATCACTGATGGATTCTAATAGTCTTTTTTGGTCGTTTAAGGTGGGCGTCAAGTAATTTTGCTTCCTATACTTCCAATGGAAAAACTTCTGTACACATTTTCTTCACAATTAATGCGTTCCCAAGGATGAAAATTTGAACATCGATTAAAACAGCTTCATTTTATAACTTGGAATACTTAATATTTTCTAAAACATAACCATAAATATATTAAAAATCAATAACTTTTCTTTTGGTGGCGTTGAAACCAAAAAAAAGATGGCGCGACCTGTACTTTGATGACGTCAGTAGACAAACAAATGTTGGATTGCATAATCATGGTTAAGTTTTAGAAAATATTAAGTATTCCAAGTTTTAAAATGAAGCTATTTTAATCGATGTTCAAATTTTCATCCTTGGGAATGCATTATTTGTAAAGAAAATGTGTACAGAAGTTTTTCCATTGAAAGTATAGGAAGCAAAATTACTTGACGTCCACCTTAAACAAAGAATCGGTGCATTATCACAACACTCTTAAATACGCTGGTTTCCATAAAGTAAGCAACAAACCAAAAAATCACGCTAATTGAGTAAAATATAGTTCAAGTTGCACGAAATTTGCATATGTTACGGGCGAAGGCGTACAACATCGATGCACGGAAGGCAAATGAGTGGCGCTGACAGCGCTTTATGCAAATGCGGGAAGAGCTTAAAACCAGCTGTTTCGGAGGGAGTCGCAAATACATGTGCTGCGGTGAATGACAAGATTTCAAGATAGCGATTTTACTAACATGGCTTAGAGACGTCACTTACCAACGAAGTTACGCTACAGAGCGATAGACCGACTCAAAGCAAGGCAACGGTAGGCGGACGTCGCAAGATGGCTCATCGTCGATCGTTCTGTGTGTCAGCAGGATGTGGCAGCAGTTCCAAGCGACGGGTGTAGCTTCCCGAAGATACAGCGGAGGTAGGCCAAGGCGATGATCTTCGTGGATGACCGGTATTTGCGGCTTTCAGCACGGCGGAACAGGACGGCAACACCGACTCATCTCAGATCTGTGCTTGCGGCAGCCACCGGACGGACGGTATCATCTTCGACGGTACGCAGAAGGTTACAGGAGGAATGTATGCTCGGCGACCGGTATTATGCGTGCCCCCACAACCCTCGCCACCGGAGGTAACATTTCAATTGGGCACGAATGCATGTAAACTGGACTCAAAATTAGTGGAGGTCCGTTCTGTTCACCGATGAGTCGCGATACTGTTTACGAGTGATTCTCGCCGAGTTTGCATCTGGAGAGGGGCCGGTGCTCGCTATCTTCCCTTTAGTATCCAGGAAAGAAACACCTATGGTGGTGGTAGTGTTCTGGTGTGGACAGGCATGTCATTAGGCAGCCGCAACGACCACTATGTTGTTGCCACATGGAAACTTCAATGCTCAGAGGTATAGAGACGACATCCTAGACTCTATTTTTTGTCCGTATGCGGTCGCAATTGGCGATACATTTGTACTGCAGACGGATAACGCCCGTCATCACACAGTTCGCCCAGTGCACCAGTACCTAGAACAAGAGACTATAGTCCGTATGTAGTGGCCAGCACGCTCTCCCGATCTGAATTCCATTGGGCATGTCTGAGATGCTCTCGGGAGGCGTGTTGCTGGTCTCCAGCAACCTCCCTGAACCCTGTAGGGTCTCCGCACTGCTTTGCTCGAGCAATGGACGCGAGCTACCCACGGAACTGCTCGACACCAACAGCATGAAACATCGCTGTCGGGCCTGTATTGCTGTTCGGGGTAACCACAGTCCGTATTGAAGTATTTAGTCCTTCTAGTCCTTAATTTTCTGTCCCATAAACCAAGACATTATGGGAGAAGACTAGTTCCCCTGACACGAGCATCATGCCACTGGGAAGAAACAAGTGACCCCATACATTGTCTCTCTGCTTTCTTAAGTTATGCATCTAATATCCTTTTAAGAGTAATCCGTCAGAAAGGATTAGTAACATGCATCCCCTTAAATGATTACTTTGAGTAACAAAGGTGATGGCAAAAATGTAACGCTTTCTGATGCGCAGGTTCACTCGTTCCAGTCGCGTTCGGTCCACTTCTTAGACAGCAAATAAATGCATTCGAGGGAATTTCAGGATATTTTGCTAACCCCCAAGTGAATTCGTTCCAGCTGGTTAAAGAGTTAACAAGTGCTTGCATGTTTTAAACTGAACGTTAGTACTTTTAAATATTTGATTGGTGCGAATGAAATGTCCGGCAAAGGTCCAGCACACGTGGACAGAGAGAACGGAAAAGTAGGACAACTTACCTATGCAAAATAACCCCCCTCGTCATCGACACATAGTTGCCATCTGTCCGGCAAGGCTATGATCCCGGAACGAAAAAATGTTGTGGCTGGGACACGAAGAAGTCATCAACTGCACGTTGAACCTCGTTGTCTGTCGTGAACTGTTTCCCGAACAGGAAGAGATCCAGGCGACGAAACAGATGATAGTCTGTCGGAGACAAGTCCGGATAATAGGAAGGATGAGGCTGTGCTTCATAGCCCAAGGCCAGCATCGTTCGTTGTGCGGTATGAGGGCGGCCGTTGTCTTGGAGTAGAAGAACACTATGTCTGTTGACCAAAGCCGGTTGTTTCTTCAGCAATATCCAGTGCATCTGGTGTAATTCAGCACAATAACGTTCTGCAGCGATAGTTTGGCCTCTTGCCAACACACCCTGAGGAATTATTCCGGCTGTGGGCCACCAGACAAGGAGCATCATCTTCTTGGTGTGTAGGGGTGGCTTAGGATGCTGTCTAGAAGGCTGTACCTTGCTTAACCATTGTGCAGATCGCTTCCGATTATCATAAAGGACCCACTTCTCGTCGTAGGTGACGATTCGATGCAGTAGAGGTTCCTGTTTATTCCTGACAAGCAGCGACATGCAGACTTCCAAACGCCTAGTCTTGTTGACAGTTGTCAACTCATGCGGTAGCCACATGTCCAGCTTTTTGACCTTACCCATCGCAGCCAGACGCCGAACGACTATCGTGTGGTGAACACCTACATCTGCCGCTTTCTCACGACACGTTTTTCGGGGGTCCGCTTCAAAAACGCGTAACAGAACATCGTCAGAAACAGCAACAGGTCGGTAACCATCACGTGCCTCGTTTTCCAGATCTGTATCTCCGCTTCGAAACCATCGCCGAATGGTTCGTTCTTTGGCTGTATTCTCCCCAAACGCTTTGTTAACGTTTCGAGCGGCAATTACTGCAGAATGGCCCAGTTTAAATTCATACAGGAAGATGACTCTCAAATCCGGCGTCGGCATGTTTCCTTTGCAAGCCACGTTACGTCCAAGCAAACCACGCTTGAGCCTTGTTCTTCACACACGTGCTGGCTATTTACAAGGTAGTTACAATGAGAGAAGGTAGGTCAATGAGTTCGCCTACCCCACTCCGGCTTAGGGTTCCAGGAATCAGTGACGTCAGTGGAACTTTCTTGGAGCTGTCCAACACTCCCTCTCCCCAGTGCAGACATCGACTTGGTATCGAGAACTCGTTTTCAGATAAAGGTAGTTATATTTCTTTGTTCAATCAAAGGATAATTTCACAGTCATGCATTACCAACTGATTTCAAGCACATACTGAAAATGATATTGCTTGGATCAAAGCTTCCGCTGCCGGCAAATGGCAACGCTAAAAACGACGAAGCAGGGCTAGCTGGAACATAAGGGCAACCGGGGCTTTCGCTCCGGACCCCGCACTTTAACCCTTTAAAGACCATAACCCCAAAACGCCCGTACATATAGAAACTACCATAGTTTCCCGAAACCCCTGTCTAAAGTGAGTCAGATTTCCTAATTTTGCATGTTCATTCAATTTACACTACCTACACAATATGTATGAGGGAGCATAAGGGGTCACATTCAGAAATCTTTATTGTTACTAAACGAAGAAAAAAAAAATACAGACAGTTTTGGGCGTAAGTATTTAGAGTGATGCAAAATTTTAGGGACATGGTCGTTAAAGGGTTAAGAGAAAAAGCAAAATCATATTTTGTAGAACTTTTAAAATATTTAGATTTTTGTTTCCACCACCCCCCTTCCCCCTTTTCAAATAGGTTATCGCCCTTCGCCGTACACATACTGAGATTTTCAGATTTCAAATGATTATTGTAACCACCTTAATGTTTTCCGCATTCATGAAATAGCAAATTAAATTTCAATCATTTTGCTGGCCCTACTTTTATATATTCAACAATTTGTGTATAAACCAAATACTTAAATTTAACAAAATAAAAAAATCAATCACTCCAACATGTAAATGGGGAAAAAAACAACTATTTTTACGAATTTATTTCAGAAGAGTCCTTAATATTTTCTATACAAAAATATTTGAAATGCAAAAACATTCGCTATACAGGTATCGTTTTATCATTTTGGCGCAGTGGTCCAAGCGATGGCTTCTGATCATTCGTCCGAAAAGGGGTCTGGGTTCGAATCCCGTGGGGCATGGATGTTATGTTTGTCTTACGGCACTGGCTCTCTCCCTTCCCTGGAACCAGCGGTCCTAAATTAGGGACGGGCGACTGCTTATAGCCCGCTGAGTTGCTTACGGTGGTCGTTAAACCTCCAATATAAAAAAAAAATAATAATAAAAGTCACGATACAACCTCGACCAACTCAACCTGGAAGGAAAATCGTGGGCACTTTTTACTCTCTCTCTCTCTCTCTCTCTCTCTCGGAATTTCAATCCGTATCATGGTCTTTTTCTTCAGCTTACAGCCTCTGTAAGATAATCATTATGTCTTTAGGACAGTTTTCGTGTGTGTTCTTTACGAACGGTATTTTTCACTTAACGATTTTATTAAAATATGAGATTTATTTTATAGTGCCTGCAATGAAATTTCGCTCCGGGCCCCTCAAAAGCTCTATCGGGCCCTGCGACAAAGACAAAATAATGGCCAATTTATTTTTTAATTTAGTGGAAACACAAAGACGAGGCAGAAAATTCGAACGTCTGCGAGACGAACAATGTGTCTATTAATACATGTACTTGCAATTTTACTAATCCTGAAGAGGAAGAAGCCATACGCTATTTTTCTGGATATTTAGGCTTTCTTAACAAGGATAAAGAATTGGAAACGTTTTCCTACTTAACGGGGAACCAAAAGAAAGGCTGGATTGATACTTTATCAAGAGGTGGGCTAATGATACCAAACAACCTTTGGATAGAAACTGTCAAACAGTTTGAATCAGTTTTTGTTTTCAGAATTTCATGGAGCTGGCATGTTTAAATCCCAAGGGGCCATAGACAAACTTCAATCGAAATTTAAATTAAACTTTCCCGAAATTGACGTAGGTGTCATTAAATCCTATGCGAGAGCAAGGACATTTTTCGTATTAAATATGTTAACAACTTCAATCAGCAAAACTTAATGAAGAGAAAAAACCAAGCACATGCATTGAATTCCAGGGAGTTAAAACAAAAAATGAAACAATGGAAGGAAAGTTCCAAGTTTTAGTAATCGGTAAGTTTTGTTTTAATTCTGTAATTCCTATTTTAAAAATCCTGCCTATGTATTCTTAAAAGCTCCTACTTTGAACAAAGAATCACTCATTTCACCATTCTTTACCACCACAACCGAGAACTACTGGGGCCCAACATACGTCACAGGCCTCCGCCAGGGAGACCACCCGCTGTTTGTTTACAATCTTTGACCTACCTCTCTCATTCAGATCAGTTCAGATGTAGAGGATTTTAGGAAGGGAGTGTCTGACCCCAGGTCCTAAACAACCCTTAGAAATAGGAAGCTAGGAGATTTGAGCTAGAGTGCCCGATAAGAAAGTGATACGGAAACGAGGTAGAAAGGAGGAGGAAAACGCCCTTATTTATTACCGGGGGACCAATACCCGGGGCCCGACGGCTTAACGTGCCCATTCGACGCACGGCGGATGTACAGTGGTTCGAACGTTCGTACCTCTGGGATCGAACCTGATGTCTTCTCCGTGGCAGTTACGAACGTTGACCACTAGGCCATAATCTGCGGCCATCTCTCTCATTCTAACTACCTGGAGCTATTTATAGTAACTCTGTGACGTTATACCCGCAACATGGGCCGCGGTTGGCCTGGTGGTCAGCGTTCGTAACTTCCTCAGAGAAGACCTCGGGTTCGATCCCAGCAGGTACGAACGCTCGATCCACTAAATATCCGCTGTGCGTCGTATGGGTGTGTTAAGCCGTCGGACACCGGCTATTGGCCCCCGGTAATAAATAAGGGCGTCTTCCTTCCTCTTTCTACCTCGCTTCCGTGTCACTTTCCTATCGGGCACTCTATCCCTAATTTCATAGCTTCCTTTTTTTAAGGGTTGTTTAAGACCTGAGGTCAGACACTCCCTTCCTAAAATCCTTTATGATCTGATCTGATCTATACCCACAACACCTGTGGGTGGTTCCATTCCGCTGTGGTGGGGGCCTGTCTCCACTGCTCGTTCACACCAACCCAATAGATATTTTAAAGAGAATATTAGATACTTTAAAGAGAATATTATTTAGAAGACGTTTTAGGATAGGGCTTGGAAAAAGTTTGTTTAAGGACATTCAGAGAGTATTTCTGCGAGAATATTAGATATTTTAAAGAGAATACTAAACACTTTAAATAGAATATTAGATACATTAAAGAGGATATGAGATACTTTAAAGAGAATATTAGAAGACACTTTCGGGGTAGGGCTTGGAAAAAGTCCGTTCAAGGACGCTCAGAGAGTTTTTCTGTGAGAATATTAGGTACTTTAAAGAGAATATTAGACACTTTAAAGAGTATATTATATACTTTAAAGAGTATATTATATACTTTAAAGAGAATATTGGATACTTTAAAGAGAATATTAGGTACTTTAAAGAGGATATTGGACATTTTAAAGAAAATATTTTATACAAGAGTATATTACATACTCTGAAGAAGATATTCGAAATTTTAATGAGAGGGTTGATACAGTGAAACATGTTTAAAGGGTATCTTGTGTGAAACAGACTCATCAAGATGAAAAATGATTTGGTTACAGCAAAAGGTACAGAAAATCTCATGTTATGTTTTTATGAGACGAAAACTGTCAAACGCGAAAACGAGCTCCATATCTTACATCTTTTATGGAGTGGAAGCTGTTCTATGAAAGTTGTTAGATTTTCTTTTAGCTTATCATCCTTTTACAAGGAAACATTCTTACCTTTTAATAGGCATAACATTAAGAATATGATTCTGCTATTTGCGTTTCCCAGCGAGCGACTTGTTTACCACCTTACAGTGCATGCAGATGATGTAGAAATGGTTCAAATGACAGCATTACCGGTAAGGAGATCGCAGAAAATTTGCCTTCTCATCTTCGTTTTACCTATTTTCTCACCCTTGGTTCAGATGACAGAGACGAGACGGCGTGGCATGGACGCAGTGAGGCCCTGGAACGTTGCCTGAGGCACACGTGCCCATTCGTACTGCAGCAGAGCACGAAAGTCCCGGAAATGACGTGGTTTTGGGTCGACACATCGAAACCTGTCGATCCAAATAGTCTCACAAGAGCTCTATGGGATTTAAATCGGATGATTTCGCCTGCAAAGGGAGAACGGAAGGGTGTTCCTGGAACCAATCATGCACCTCCTTAGCAATGTGGCATGGCGCATTGTTCTGTTGGTAGACACCAACACCACCAGGATAAACGTCGAACATGAAGGGATGTATGTGGTCAGCGACAATGGACAGGAAGCCACTGGCGTTCAGGAACCCATTCATTGGTACCTGCAGTCCCTGGTCACACAAGAGAAACATCCCCTAGACGTGCACACTGCCATCGCAGGCCTGTACTTGACCGACAAGCATGTCCGGGTATTGGTTCTCGTGTGTCTGACGTCATATCCGCCACCGCCCATCACTTCTGTTGAGCAGAAACCTTGATTCGTCGGAGAATGCAAACATTCTCCACTCTTCCACTATCCAGTTACGGCAGTCCCATGCAAACTGCAGGAGTCGTTGCCCATGGACCTGGGTTAACATGGGCGCCTTGGCGGAGCATCGACTCCGGAGGAGGTCCATGCGTAACAAGCTTTGCTCTACTGTTATCGGGGGCGGGTACCTGGGTACTCCGGCGTACATTTGCGGGGTCAATCGCTGCACCGTTGCGCGTCGATTGCTCTTTACCAGTCGATGATGGCGACGTTCTCCTCTGAGATCGATGGCCTTTGGGTAACCACAGTTATGCCGTCGGGAGGTACTCGATGTGCCAGCAGTCCATTTTTGTTACACCAGCACCTCGCGAACAGCCTACAAAGTCTACTGTTTCTGAGATGTGTCCACCTTTGGCGCGGTAGCCGAATGATCATTCCTTTCGAAACGCCAGTCAAATCACTACTTCTGCCCATTTTGCTCACGTAACGCACTATGGTTCATCTTTCCTGGCCGGGCGCTTATATCTCCGTGTGGTCGACCTTGTCACGTGCACCCTGTGACGCGCCTGGGACGGTACACAGTAATTCCGGGGATGGTCATATTATTCTGACACGACTGTATGTACATGTATATATACACTGAAGAGCAATTGAATTAGAGTCAGCTGCCGTTATGCAAATGTGGCGCTGTGGGAGGCCCTGTAAACCGAAACGACATGACGTATGCAGCGATCTTATATAAAAAGTGATGCGACGGGAATCATTCCATCTCGGAAGTCGTGCAGGCACCGGGATTTTCACGAGCCACTGTGTCACGGGTGCACCGTGAGTACATCGAATCCGGTAAAACCATCCCTGCTAGGGCCAACTGCCGTGGAAAACAGCGTGTGGATGAGCGGGGTCATCGTCGGCTAGCTCGCATTGTAACAGCGGATAGACGGTCCACAGTGCAAGAAATTTCTCGGCAATTTAACGCTGGTGCACAAAAACGTGTAAGCAGCCACACCATCTAGAGCCATCTTCTCGCTATAGGGTACAGAAGCCATCGTCCCACGAGGGTACCGCTGCTGACCGCACATCACAGGGTGCAAAGATTAGCATGGGCGCCGGAACATCGCCACTGGACCCTAGACATGTGGAAAAATGTTGCCTGCACTGATGAGTCGAGATTCACGTTGGTACATGCGGATGGCAGGATACGAGTACGGCGCAAACCGCATGAAGCGATGAATCCTTCTTGCCAGCAGGGTACTCTTCAAGCTGGTGGGGGTGGTATTCTCGTCTGGGGACTGTTTACGTGGACTGAAATGGGACCCCTGGTACGTGTGACATCGTCCCTCACAGGTCAACGTTACCGCGATATCCTGGACGACCATTTGCTCCCGTTTGTGCGTCTTCAACATCCCACAGGGATCTCATCCTGCAACAAGACAATGCACCGTGCCATCGCTCCCGAATTGTATCCGAATGGTTGGACGAACACTCCACCGACGTGGCCTCGCTTCCTTGGCCAGTTAGGTCACCTGACCTCAATCCCATCGAGCACATCTGGATGCCATCGAGAGAGAGAGTGATGTTCTAGGCTCTGACCCCCCTCCATCAAATCTTCGTGAACTGTGGGAGCTTGTTCAGGGGTCGTGGATCCGTGTGGCTTCCCAACGCTTCCGGTGTCTTGTCGAGTCCATGCCGAAACGAATCGCCGCCGTCATCAGGACAAAACACGTTACTAGACTGGTATCTCTAATTCAATTGCTCTTCAGTGTATATATATATATGTACGAAAGAATGCTGCAGTGACATGAAGGAGACAGGCTCAAGACAGACAATTGTGGAAGAAATTTGGGGAGACCTTCATCCAGCAGTGGATTGATAATGGTTGTTGATGATGATGATGATATATATACAGTATATAGTTAAGGTGACCAGATATCGGGACACTGATTTGAGGACAAAAGGGCGTGGCGTCCCCAAATCGGTAGTTCATTTGGGAACACATACGTACTAAAAATAACTATGCAAATCTTTTTGTCACAAAACTGCATTGCTTCAATAAGTGTGATATTACATATAAAAATTTGTGTCTTAAAAGAATATATATTGTAGGATGTTGGTAATTTGTATTGACAAAGTAGAATTATGATGACGAGAACATATTAGCAAAAGTGAAATGCTTTACCTTAGGTACATGCGTTGAATTAAAATTAGGCTACACACCATAGTAATTGCATGGCGAATTTTTCATTTTGCCAAAGTTTTTGGAGAAACTCAGAACAAGTACAGATGAAATTTTACAGCGCCGGTGGTGCGTTGACCTAGTGCTGGCTACTGACTGGGTACGGGTTCGATTCCCAATTGAGGCATGGGTGGTGTGTTTGTTTTACAGCACTTGCTTTCTCTTTCTTCCCTACAACGAATGTCTCCAAATTAGAGACAGGTGACTGCTTATAGTCCTTACAGTTGCTCGTAATGGTCGTTAAACCCAGAAAGAAGAAAAAATAAGTCAAAATTTGTTTTCACAAGAAGCATGTTGGAAAATTAATACAACGGAAACTACTTTTAAGAACATTTTTGATTGGAAATCTAAAAAGTTAGTGAGGAAGTGTAAATATTCGAGGACATTTGGGGACAAACATTAAAATTTGGGGACTGTAAACTGAAGTCGAGGACTGTCCTCAAGAAATGGGGACGTCTGGTCATCTTATATATAGTGCATACATTAGATAGATAAATAAAAAAGTTGACGTACATCAATCTTAATCTCGGGGGGGGGGGGGCTCAAGGCCTCCTCCGTGGGGCTAGTGTAGTCCACCAAGTATATTGCGCAGTTTCTGTGTAGGAGGGATATTTTTCCGTTCAAATTAAGTGTTAATCAGTTATTTTCTTCTTTCCGTTCACACGCTTTCTCCGCTTCTTTCGCCCAGCTCATCATTTGTTTCATTTAAATGTATTTTTAAAATGCTCAGTGGTTTTTACTTTTATTATTCTTCTCTGTCTGATTATAGATAATTTAAAATAACTGTAATTACGTACTGAATAAATTTGAAGCCTCTGCTGAACGATTAATTTGTCCGAAAAGATTTTGTCTCACTTGTTTTCATCAGCCTTTTCTAACACATTTCAGCGTTACGGCCGGACACGATGTGGAAAAAGCCGGTATATTCGTTCCACCATCACCAGGTACATACCGGAAAATCAGCAGCACGGCACAGTTGCAGGATAAAAATCGGAACAGACGATCTCTGACTGGCAACACTTTGGCAAGCAAGATGGCCGAAGCACAGCAAGGTACGATCGGCGGCTGGCCGAATGACAAGGATTCTTACGAATTAGGAGAAGTTATTGGTATGTAATTGCAACTGAGTGTTGTTTTTAATTTCTATTGAATTAAGTAAACTTATAATCTTGGGTCAGTGAGCCCGTTTGCGGTCTGTTTGTGACACACCCCAAGTGCATGCACATTTAGCCGGCCGTCGTGCGTGACATTTAAATGCTGTTCAATAGTGACAACACAGTGCTATTACTGTACATGCTTATGGATGATGGAATTTTAATGAGATACAATGGTATTGCATTACCTTTTCACCCAAGGAATTCTGGATGTGTGTCTCTTCATGAAAGCATGTTTCGATTTCTCTAAATTTCGAAATGTAGTTCTTAATCGTTGCTGCGTAGCATCGGATTAATATTTACTTTCGCTTTCTATACCAGTTAAATATTTCCATACTGTGCTTTTGTCAATTTCTTTTGGTGAATACCTGCGTTCTTTATAGAAGTACGATGCTTTGTCTGTCTATAAAATCCATAGCTTATGGTGCAATTATGAAGTACACACGTAATTCAACACATTCGGAATTTTTTACGGTGCTAAAGAATGCTATTTCGTGCTCTTGAAATGAATGCTGGATGCTTAAAGGTGGACGTTGAGTGGAAATAAATAGCTATGATGGTTGAAGATGATGAACCTGTGAGATTCAGTATTGTTTATATCTTGCAGGAAAAGTGTTTTTGGTTTAACAGTTGGTAAATTACCATTGTGTCCCTGCTTTATTTTTTACTTTTTTGGCACCAAACTTCATTTTGGAACAATTTCGTTCAACATTTGAGAATCGGTATCATTTTTCTTACTTTTTTTTAGTGGTTTACTCTCAGTTAAGTTTGTTAAACTGAGCACAGAATTTGGTCCGATTGTTAAGAGTTCTCAGTTTGTTGAAAATTGTACGTTTGATGTATTCTACAGCATTTTTTTTAATCTTCAGATCTCGCAATTACTAAGAGCGGTATTCACCTCATGTCATTACATTCTAGTGCATTACATTATTCATGAAATCAATCTGATTTTTCATTAAAACTTCTGTTTCCATAGGAACAGTAATCATGGTTATCCTTCGCAAAAGAGAGTGTTAGTTGAATTAAGGTTATCAATCCGGGAAGCAATATTTTATGTGAGATGTTCTGAGGAATGCAAGGAAATCCTGAAGTTTATCATGGAATTTAACTTATTTTGTTAATTTTCTAGTGTATGTGGTGAAGGCTTTCACTGTTTTCTTACTGTATTCAGAACTTCAGTATCCATGGTGAAACACTTTATACATGATTAATGCCTTTGTTTTTAATATGCATTGTACATCTAAAAATGCCAAATAGTTGTGATGGCTGAAGATGATGAACTGAGATTCAGCACTGTTTATTTCTTTATGTTTGCTTATTAACATGCTACCTTTTTCTGTCTATTCTTTTGTCCCCTTTCATATTATCTTGATATTTTACATGTTTAGCTGAATTATTTTCCATGATGAATCTGAAATTTTAAATGAAAAGCATGAGGTTAAAAGAATTGACCAAAGATGATAACCCATCATCTCAACATAAATTAGATGCATGTTCAATAAACTGTTTAAATAGAGAGTTGTTGATTTGAAAAGGCAAAAACTGCAGCATGTGAATCCTAGAAACAAAACTAAAGTCAAACAGTACCAACAAACAAAAGTATGGTAATCAAATTTAAATGGTGATATTTGTGATAAAAACTTCAAAGTTTTTTTCAAGTTACTTACCAAAGTGCAAATTTTTAATCAGTGTGAGATGCATCTTTTTGTTGTTTGTGGATAATTTTTTTCTGAAAATATTTTGTGTATCAATATATTTTAATTGCTCTGAAGGTAAATCATATGTCCCTACATTTTTTTCTATTTTCTGTAGTTCGAAGGTGTGTGTGTGTTGTTTAAAGAGTACCTGTGAAATTTGTTTTAATAAACTTTAGACCACTTCTTTATTATGCTTGAAGCTTTCCCATTCAAGAATGTACTGCACTGCTGAATATACATTGTGTATTAAGATTCCCATGAAATACTGTATAAGTGTAGTTTTAAAGTAATGTATAAAATAAATATGCAGCTGTAATGGGTAGCTTTTTTATTTTAAATTGGCAAGTTGCCACACCCACCTAAAGGTGACCTGAAGTCAGTTTGAAATACAATATTTCTGAAAGTTGGTGCTTGATAAGGATCTTTTTTTTATGGGGGGGGGGTAATTATTTTTTTGTTTAGTGGATAAAGGTACAATGGAAAAAAAGAGAATGAAAATGGTTATTATCAAAAATTTTCAAACTGTTAGGGTGAGTCTGATTCAGAGAAGAGATTGCTTAAAATGCCCATACATAATACACTGAACCTTGGTTATACATTTCTGAGTTATATTTTTTTCACTTTTATATGTAATTCGGCACTGGTTCCAATATTTTAGGTAGTTTCTGTCGCTTTAACTTAGTTGTACATAATTCATTTATACCCTTTATATGATATGTTAAAATTTGAATTTTAGGTTACCAAAAATACATGGTTCTTTGATTCTTTCATGCCTAACCTGGTATTTTACAACTTCGTGAGATTTGAGACAGCATCATTGTGTTCCTTCTTGATGTAGCCTAAGTTGAACCTTGATCTCGTCAGAGAAGGTTGGTTTAAATGAAAAATTGGTTTTGCATTTCATGACCCACACATGTATGTTCTATTTAAAAATGGATAAATCTCTGGGACTTAACTTTGTGGTTCCACTAACTCATGGCATAGAATAGAGTCCTTAATGTGTCCTCAATATTTAACATTCTGCTTTCAAATGGATGCAGGGAAGATCTACCAAAAAGAAAAGCTGTTACTTCATGAGTTCCATACTTAAAGCACTGGTATCAGATTCTTAGTTGTGAAGATTTCTCTTAATTTAGAATCAGGGTTTTTCTTCTTCCTCTTCCACTCGTGGTGGATTGAGTTCTTCAAAGGCGAATTTTTGCCATTTCTTTCTGTGTGCTGTCCTTTTGTGTAGTTCTCTTGCGGATATTAAATCACTTACTCAAGGCTTTACACAGATATTGAGTTGAGGAATAAGTAATGTCATTTTATTTCGCAACAACAAAAATAACAATTTAATCATTTATTTCGCAACAACAAAAAATAGCAATTTAATTTGCAACAACAAAAAATAACAATTTAATCATTTATTTCGCAACAACAAAAAATAACAATTTAATCAATAATGTATTCGCAACTAGTATTTACAACTGCTTCCCATCATTCAACGAGTTGTTCGATGGCTCGGTGATAGAAATCTGGCGGTCGTGACCCGAAGAAGTCGTTCAACCACGTCCGCAATTCCATGTCATTATTGAACGACATGCCGCACAAATTGTTGGAAAAGCGATCAAAGCAGATGAAAATCAGATGGAGCCAAGTCCGGAGAATAGGTTGGGTGCAGCAGAACTTTCCAATTGAGTGCTTGAATGGCAGTTTTGGTCATATTGGCGATGTGGGGCCTAGCGTTGTCGTGTTGCAGCAGAACACTGTATCGTCAATTGGGTCGCTTTTGTTGCATTGCATCGTGGAGTCGATGCAGTTGTTGAACATAAAGGTCCGCATTGACCGTTTCATTGTTCCGAAGAAGTTCGTAGTGGATGATGCCCTGCCAATCCCACCAGACACACATAATCATCTTCCGAGGATGCAACTCTTGTTTTGCTCGCGGCGTTTCGTGGGACTGAGCCATTCTTTTCGCTGCTGCATGTTTGCGTACAGACACCATTTTTCGTCGCAGGTAATGATGCGGTACAAAAATCTTTCCTTGTGACCACAGTAGTCCTGTGACGAGCAAGCAAACCGGCATCAATAGTGGAATGTTGATTTCTGTTGTTGTCGTTCAAAACGTGCGGAACCCAAGCGCCGAGCTTTTGAACTTTTCCCATTGCATGAAGGTGATTCATGACTGTCTTCTGATCACAGTTCATTTGCTGAGCCAATTCTCTGGTCGATTGAAGCGGGTTTTCGTGCAGCATCTGGTTCAATTGCTCTTCATCGAATGCGACCGGGGCGATCCATGTCCTTAAGGTCGAAATTGCCGGATTTAAAGCGCGGAAACCACCGTTGAGCCATCCTTTCAGTCACAGCATCTTCACCGTAGACAGCACAAATCTCGCAAGCAGCTTTCGCGGCTTTGATCCCTCGATTAAATGCGAAGAGCAACAGATGTCTGTAATGCTCCTTTTTGTCCACTTGACATTCCATTTTAATGACCTGAAAACCAAATAAAATTAAATCACATGCACTGGCATGTAGAGCGAACACGTATCTGTCGCATAGTATATCACATGTTGCCACAATATTTTATTTTGGCACACAAATGGAACTGTGGAAAAAACTGACATTACTTATTCCTCAACCCAATATATTTATATGGTTCTAGTAGTTCAGTTGAAGAAATTTTCATTTAATCTTTCTTTCCTCTGCGTTCCTTTGCTTTTTTTTATTTTTATTTTTGGAGATGTTTCTGTCCTCTTGATTTTAGTCAAGACTAGTTCTCAATGTATAGAAGGATTCATAAAGTAAGGATACACAGAGAGGACACAAGCTCTGTAGTAAGCTGAAACTCATGAAGTCTACTGCAGCTCACCATCGACCTACAACCAAACTACTGTTGATTGACAGCTGGACTTCTTAGGAATCACCACGAGCACAAACCACATGATTTTGTCCATTTGAGCTTTGACCTCCCATCAGAGTGGAAGACGATGTTTATGACATATACCTATCATTTTCCGGATTCTTTTTGGTTTGCGTCTTTCAGTTTCCTATAATATTCTAATAAGGGGCATTATTATTGCTTATTCCTTACTGATCGTTAGCTTTTCCTTTGCAAACTCCATAACATGGAGTTCTATGTGCCTTTGTTGTAAATTTCGTTCAGGCATATTTTGTCATTGTTTTCTTCACAAAATAAGCTCTGGCTGGGCTCTAATTTTAATTCTGATTTGTATTCCACTGTCATCTGTTTTGATATCTATGTTTTTGGCTTCGATATCTATATTACTTTATTGTCATCTTTCCGATGCCTCAGTTAGGTTAGATTGTGACAGGAGTTGAGGGTAAAGGTCGTGCGTGTGTGTGTGTGTGGGGGGGGGCAACGGAAGGATGAAGGATAGTGCAGAGCAGCTGCTCTTCAGCCACCCCAAGCACTAGGTTGCCATAGCAACCATTGCCGATGGGACGGGTCACATCACATTTAGCTTCTGTTGTTGATGGGGGTGCCACATTCTATGGGAGGAGTTTCCACAAGCTTCAATGTCTGTTTCCACTCTACATATCCTTACTTTAGCAAAGGATTAACAACAGTTTTGTTTCCTTCTGAAGAATTTAAATATTGTTGTCGGATTCCTCATACTTTGGTTCAAGTTCCACTTGAAGAAATTTTGTTTAATCTTCCTTCCATCTGAGTCCTTTTTTATTTTTACAGATGTTTCTGGCCTCTTGATGTTAGTCAAGGCCTGTTCTCAATATATATATCAAGAGGCCAGAAATGTCTGTAAAAATCAAAAAGAACTCAGAGGAAAGGAAGATTAAACAAAATTTCTTCAAGTGGAACTAGAACCAAAGGAATATATCTGGGTAAAGCCTTAAGTAGTGATTCCTCATACTGTTTCCTGGTTCCTCATGCTGTTGCCAATTACTAAACTGAAATGCTTTCATTGTGCATTTTGTAATTCTGTTGTTGTTGTAATTAAGTTGTTTAAAACTCCACTTATTAGTTTTGAAGGCTCATTGATGGCACTGTTTTTTTTTTATGTAATAACTTTAATTAGTCTCTTGTTTTTATGAGATTCATAGTCCAATATTTTAATTTTTCCCCATAAGGTTCACATTTGCATAATTGCATATGATCTGCTAATACACTATTTAGATCTTTGTTATTAATAGCCATTTGATGTTCCTTAATTCTGTTTTCCAATGTTTGAAATGTTTATCCAATATAATTGCTGTTACAATTAAGTGGAATTTGATGTGCAACATTTTTTTTTCCATCTTGTCTATTGTATTTCTGTATGTTTCTTTATTAGCTAAATATGTTACTTTGTTTTCTGCTGTAGTGACTACTTTTATGTTACTCTTTATTAAATGTTTATTAATTTTGGTATTTAATTTTCCATAATTGGCCATTGGTATTATACTTGATTATTTTATGAGTTCTTTCAAACTTTTCATTGTTTTTTTTAGATTTTTTTTTTGTCTGACAATTCATACAAACTGATGATATTTTTTTGGGGAAAATCATTGTCTATTGATTTTATTGCCATTTTTGTCATTGCTTCTATTTTATTTTTAACTGATGTCGTTAGTCCTTCCAGTGCTGCGGCAAGCTTACGTGAGGCCCTGTGCGAACTCTCTCTGCGAATCCCTCTGGCTAACTAATAATTTTTGCTAAATGAACCTGGCTAACGGTATTTTGCACACATACGCAATAGAATATTTTTTATTTTCTGATACAAGCTTTTCACTCATTTATTTGTTATAGAAGGAACTGATATATTTTTCTTAAACTTGTAGCTGCTATTATTATTAAGCTCAACTGTCGTTCTTCTTTGCAAAATAAAAGAAAGAAGGTAAATGTTAGTAATACTATGCAGTATGAATTTTTTAAATCTGTTTTACTATAGCTGTGCATTTTAAAAATGAAACTTTACATTCCCCCATTTGTGTTTCCGAATAATTTACAGCAAAAACAGAAAACTTTTTCTTTTTCTTTGAGTAAATCAACCACTTCCTGTCTACTGTTTTTCCATTGTGTAAAATACACTTATAGTGTTCTGGCGGAAAGTGATGCTTTTTGTCACCACTTGGGTAATCATAGTTTACCACACAAATCGGGCCTTTTTGCAACATTACATCAAACTGTGTGTTGTGTAAAACACATGCACACTCACCTGGATCTAACAGTAAAACAAATTCTTCACTTGTTTGAAATGATGAATCACATTCCTTCACATCAGATATTCGTGTAAGCTGGTCAGAGACACTCGCAACATTGTTATCGCTAGTTCCGACTTGAACCACATCCATGTTATTATCACTGGATTCTTTATCTTTGATGCAAATGATGAACTGCTGGCCACGGGAACTGAAGCTGAAGGTAGTAAAAATTTATCGAAGGCACCTTCCTGACTTCGTAAAAACATTTCTCTTCTTCCCCTTTTCTTTGTTTTTTGATAACCTAATTCGAATTTACGGAACTTATCCCATTCTCTAGACAACGCACTTAACGCAAACCCTATTCTTTAAAAGCTAATTAATAATTACATTCAAAGTAGAGAAGTGAACCTGTTTAAAACGTTAAAACAAGCACAAATGAGCAACTGAAGAAAGTTAATAGATTGGCAAACACAGCAGCCAGTTGGCTTGACACACACACAACTGTTTTTGTTTTGAAAAAACAGCTTGGGAAAATCCACAAAAAGTGGATCCCAAGATAGGCGGTAAAACTCAAAGAATGTCACGATGTGATGTCCACTCACACCCGTCAATCACCTAGAGTTTCCAGCGGTGAGAAGAAAATATACTGCTGTTGGGGCTGCTGCATGTGGTGGACTTATCAAGGACACACCATGTAGCCCCGCCCACCAGACTCAGGGTCTCTAAGGGATACAGAAGCACCAATCTTAGTGCGCTGCACTTTGAATCAGGAAGGGGTAGCGTATGTATGACCTCACTGTGATGCTTGTGTATGCAGACTCCCAGAGAACTGGGTTGGTAATTCGTATGTTTTGAACTGTAAGATTTTTTTTGTCTGTGTACTTAATGTTATATTTTTCTTTCTTTTGTTTTATTTTATCTTATTTATCCACCAGCGCGAGGCCCTGTGCTTTCGCACACGCCGCACACCCTTAACGGCGGCCCTGAATCCTTCTATACATAGAGAACAGGCCTTGACTAAAAATCAAGAGGCCAGAAACGTCTGTAGAAAACCAAAGAAACTTAGAGGGAAGGAAGATTAAATGAAAATCTCCTACAGAGTTTAAGTGGGTGCTTTTTTTTTTAATATTGTCAATCCATTTCTGTCGTGGTCTTCCTGTACTGAGCTGTCCTTCAATTCTACCAGTTAATAATATGTATGGTAGTCTTTCTGGATTCATTCTTAAAACATGTCCAAACCAGCTTAGTTGGTTCTTTTTTTTTAGTGCTGTAAGTATTGTTTCTTTAAAGTTATGTTCTTCTCTGACTTTTTCACTTGTTTTTCTTTCTGTCCAGTTTAATGCTAGATATGATGTGACTTTTGGATTAACATTGGAAATATTCAAACTAGTTAACTTTTTTATGGGATTTATCTAGGTAAAATCTCAAAATTTTTGCAAATTTTCAAAGAAAACTCTCTTTTGTCAGGCAGTCCTTCGTTCAATCTCGGTCACAGTCTTCTGTTACGTCAATCTTGCAAAATGGCTTGCCAGATGTTGGGCAGTAAAAACCCCTTACAGTCATTACTGATGAAGTTCTGGTATTTTCCAATTTCAAGCCCCTCTTTCAATTTTCGCTTCAGGAAGCTGGATTGATGTCCAATGATAGTCAAAGAGTCCCAGTCCATGCGATGTCCGGTTTCTCTAACGTGTCTGTCTAATCCTGTCTTGTTTGAACAATTTTTTATTGCTGCCTTGTGCTCCGCGATGCGAGTTTCCAGCCTACGACCTGTTTCTCCTATGTAGAATTTTCCACAGCTGCAGGTTACTTTATAAATGACTCCTTGCATTTTTAACAAGTTTTCTTCTTTTTGAATCAAGCTAGGGCAAAAATTTTTAAGCTTGTTGCCTAAACTGGGAGCTAATCTAATATCATATTTACCACTTATTCTCTTTACAGATTCAAACAAACCTTTTTGATACATAATTTTTCTTGTGAACCTGAACTCCTGCTTGCTTGTATTTTTTTTTGTTTATCTTGTTTGTGTAATTTATCTATTTCCTTTTTTGGCTAGTTATTTTCTGTTAGCATTACTTCCAGATCATCCATGTGGGCTTTTTTCATATCTTCAGATGAGACCAAATTATTTATTTTCCCTAAAAATTGGTTTGCAACATTTTTCTTCATAGAATATGGATGAGAGGAGTTAAAATTTAGTAAATTTTGTTTGTATCCAAAGGTTTTTTGTACATTTTTGTGAGGAACTTATCTTTCTGGACATAGATGATCAAATCCAAGAAGTTTAATTTTTTTCTTCAGTTTGAACCTCCAAAGTGAATTTAAGAGAATCATCTAATTCATTAAAGCACCTTAGAATTTTTCTGGAAAATTTTCATCCTTGCTATCTAAAATGAATAAGATATAATCCATATATCTGTGATAAAGGCAAAAGTTTGAGGGCTGAACCAGTACCTTTTCTTCCAGCTTTCCTACATAATAATTTGCCAACAGTGGGGAGTCCATTGCAAGTCCAGACTTTTGGAAGAAAAATCTTTTCTCAAATTGAAAAAAAATGTTTTTTTAAAGGAGAAAATCAGCATTTCAAAAATCCTCACTAGTAAATTCCTTGCTTGATTATGAAAAACAATTTTGTCTGTCGGGTCATCTGCTAAAAATTCTATAAGCTGATCTAAACTTATGCTAGTGTACAGGCTACCAATAATAGGAGAATCTAGGGTTGGAAGCTGCTCTAATTTACACTTTAGGGTTGAGGAGTTTTTTTATAATGGAAAGAGGTTCTTCTAGTAACTCTTGAAGGTGGGACTTAAGAAAATAGTTCAGATTTGAAAGGAAATATTTATGACCAAAACATCATTTTACTATAATAATTTTTATTTACAGATTTTTTTTTATATTCCAAAACCTGATTATTTATTTTTAGTCTTAAGAGTTATATGCACTTACGAAATTTTAAATGTTAAGATACGGTAAAATTAGACAAAAGGAGATAACATACGTGGGACCCACGCGCGCTCTGTTACCTAAGTTTGGTGTTCAAAAGAGAAATTCAGTCCTGAAAGTTTTTGAAAAATGACTGTTATATATTGATGCTAACAGTCAACATACATTGCTGGGTTAAATTTTTATTCGTTTAGATCTTTCACTCAGCGAAATTATGTCGTAAGGCACTTCTTTCGCTCAGCGAAAGATCTAAACGAATAAAAATTTAACCTGGCGATGTAGTCAATATATAACAGCTATTTTAAAAAAATCTTTCTGGATTGAATTCTTCTTTTGAACACCAAACTTGGGTAAAACAGCGGGCGTGGGACACAGGTATGTTATCTCCTTTTGTCTAATTTTACCATATCTTGACATTTAAAATTCCACAATTTCATATAAGTTAAATGATAATAATCCTTAAGACTAAAAATAATCAGGTTCCAGAATATTAAAAAAAATATTCTGTAATCAATAATTCATTTAGAATTATATATAATATCAATAATTCATGTAGTAAAAACCTGCGATGTAGATCTCCGTGGAAAGAAACACCTAACTAATTGTGTAAAAAGGATTGAGATTATTGCAGGTAAACATTGATGTTTTGATCATAGATATTTCCAATGTTAATCCAATAGTTTTCTCATATCTACTAGCATTAAACTTATAACCTTAAGGTGTAAACTTAACAGTAAGAAGTGTCTTATGACATATTCTAGTAAAAACATAACCACTTTTGTTCTATTGATTTTCTTAGGCATTTTGTTTCAAAAGCATTGAGTTTATCCATTTCCATTTTTCTTAAGATCCAGCATTCTGAACCAGGACTTTTATAGGCATATATTCACCAAAACTTTAAGATTTCTACAATGTGATAAAATATATAATTTTAGCACTGTTTTTCTAATTCATTGCTGATTCAGCTTTAAACATATCATTATTAAGAAAAGTCTTATACTCTTTTAAAGCATAAATTTTCCAATAGCATTTAACATTTTGAAATTTCATGGATACATTTTTAAGGCCATCTCCTAAAAACATATAACCAAAGTTTCATTGTATCATAGTTTTCATTTCTGAGACAAATTGTAGTCAGGGTATGATAAATATCTAAAATGTTACATCCCCAGCTGGGCATGTGGAGAAAAGGTTTACCTGCCCATGGAGTAAAAAGCAGATGTCCAGAAAATTTTTATCTTTTGATGAAAAGCATCGGAAGCCTTATTTTTTTAGGAAGAAAATTATAACAAACATTTTTTTAGAAACTCATTGCTCCCTTTGCCAACTGTAAATAACATTTGGAGCAAAACATTATATTATTCCAATGTTTATACCTAAAACACAAGATAGTTACAGAAGTAATATGCCTCTGACCACAACAGTAAATCAAATTGATTTGCAGTGAAGTTAAAAATGACAGTGTCTTTTTATTACAATTGCAAATTCAGCTCTCCATTTTCTGTTACCAAGTCTATTTGCCTGGCCAGGCAACTGGTTCGCCTGTTTGCCTGCCCAGCAGAGACAGATTTCCCAATAGGCCAACTAAGTCCAGGCCTAGGGCGACAAATTTTAGTGGTAGTAAAAATTAATAATTTGTTAAAACCCGTAAGAAGTAATGAAATAAAAATTTAAAATGAAAATAAAAGCGGAAACTAACATTTAGTCTGAAAACTATTGTATACAAGATTTTGTTTCCAAATACCTGTAATCCCTTTTGTCTTCCACTTGAGAAACCGTAAACAAACATGTTTATCTGTTTGACAATCTGTTGACTATCTTTTTATTGCCAAGTCCGAAAAGCTACATTCGCTATTGAACGAAAAATATATGTGGTACATTACTTATTGTATTTACTACATTCAATGTGTAGCAGGAAATTACTGTCACACACATTTTTGTTACATACGGAATTACTGTCATACGTTTTTATTTATAACAGGCGCACTTGCATAACTGGAACACGAAAGACAGCAAGACAGCATTGATACAGTACAGCTTAGACAACGATGTACAGCCTAATTGGGAAAATGCTAAGATCATTACATCACATAAAACACATAAACAGATTCTAAATGCTGAGGCTTTAGCTATTGAAAAATTTAAAACAAAATGCTGTAACAATAATACACCAACAGAAATACCATATGCATGGAAACATCTACTTGAAAAAGAAAAAATGAAGACATTTAAAAATAAAAAGAGAAAGATGAAAGAAACATAAATAATCTATGTAGGAACAATTGGGAAATAAGGACTACAACAGATGGCGTTACAAGTCGATGCAGGAATGACGGAACAAATAGATACTGCGACTATGACGCACATGATGCGAGCCATGGCGGATAGTGAATCTGCGTGATCCTTTTGAGCTGTAAATTTACAGATCACTTATTTCGAATGCCAAAGTACTCCATTGAAGAAGACATAGCCTAATGTCAAAACATGTTTGGATTGTGGTGGTGATGTTGGAGGAATATTTCGTTTTTATGGTTTCTTTTAGGATTCGGGTTCTAATTTGGTTTTATCTTTTATTGATTTTAAGTACCTTTCATTGTAAATTTCATTCCTTTTAACAAGACTTTGACATTACATCAGGCCAGTGAAATATTTATTACTCGCCTGAGAGGCCAATATTTTTTTTTTTTTTTTTTTTTTCTTCTCTGTTTGTTTTGGAATTTACAAGTTTTGAAAGAACTGCACCAAATTTTAAAAAATCCGGGTTTGGCTATGGCAGTTTTTGGGTTTTTTAAAATTCAGATATTTACTACTCAGAAACTAAACATTAGAATTGCAAACTGTGTTACATATTACTATTCAGTGTACTGTTCTTTATACTGAAATCATAATTAGTATTTGTGCCATTTTTGGACCAGTAAAAATGAGTGGACCACCACATGTTGATATAAACTGGCCTTGCTGAAAAGTGATTTTTTTTTTTTGCTGTTGTTTTCTAATTTCTATTACTGTGTGTTGTGTTTATTTATGCATTATTTGCATGCATACGTGTACACATTCTGCTGCTATAAATTTGTGATATACAGCTCGAATGAAATTATATATTATTTTTTACATATTCTGTAAATGTGTAAGTTTTTCTTTCACAGACCAGTGGGCATTTTGGCAGACCAGTGATTTGCAAATTTGAGTGGTCCGCTGGGCTTGTAGAAACTTTATTTCTAACACTGATAAGTATCATTCAAATGATAGGAGAACATGTCCAAAGTTGTGATTGTTTCGAGCTTTAAGTAAGAATGATACAAAAATCGCTTAACCACTTAAGATCGCAAGGAAATTTCAAAAAACCAGTAAAAAAAAATGGCAATTGTTTTTTGCAAGGTATATGTTGCTCTATTCCAGACAATGAATGTACATGAAACATGTTTTCAAAAAATTAATAATGAGCAACAGTACACTGAAAAACAAACACGACGAAATCCAGATCCGTAATATTACGGGCATCGTTCTGGTAGCTATAAAACAAAAAACGAAAGTTTCAGTACACATCGTATGGAACGGAACGAAATGAAAGGGCAATTATTTCAAAAGTCGATATTTGTGTGATATATGTGAAAACATGGTGCCACACAGAGTCCAACATCGCAATCCGGGCATTGGTATTGGGACTCTCGCCTGACCTTTTCCCCTTTGCCGTCTCTTTTCTTCACACAAACTACACAGACATGAGTAGCATTTGATTTTTTAGAGGGTGATGGTACGTAATTGGGGAAATGACGTTCTACCACATGAAGAGGATTTGGGACCGACCGTCATCAACCTTTCAAAGGTGAATGTTCCGTTCCATAAGTTTCAATAATTTTGCCTACAACTTCCATACGATACTCCAAATGTGAAAACATGGAGCCACGCAGAGTCCAAAGAGAGTTTGCCACCACAGTTGCCATATAATAGATATGCGTTCCATAACGGCCTAAATTCACATTGGACTAGCTCACATCAGTGTGCCCGTAATACACTGAAGAGCAATTGAATTAGAGATACCTGTCTAGTAATGTGTAGCACCACCTTTCGCCCTGATGACGGCGGCAATTCGTCTCGGCATCGATTCGACAAGACACCGGAAGTGTGGGAAGCCATACGGATCCACGACCCCTGAACAACCTCCCACAGTTCACGAAAATTTGATGGAGGGGTGTCAGAGCCTCGAACATCTCTCTCGATGGCATCCCAGATGTGCTCGATGGGATTGAGGTCAGGTGACCTAGCTGGCCAAAGAAGCGAGGTCACGTCGGTGGAGTGTTCATCCAACCATTCGGATACAATTCGAGAGCGATGGCACGGTGCATTGTCTTGTTGCAGGATGAGGTCCCCAGTGGGATGTTGAAGACGCACAAACGGGAGCAAATGGTCGTCCAGGATATCCCGGTAACGTTGACCTGTGAGGGACGATGTCACACGTACCAGGGGTCCCATTTCAGTCCCCATAAACAGTCCCCAGACGAGAATGCCACCCCCACCAGCTTGAAGAGTACCCTGCTGGCAAGAAGGATCCATCACTTCATGTGGTTTGCACCGGACTCGTATCCTGCCATCTGCATGTACCAACTTGAATCTCGACTCATCAGTCCAGGCAACATTTTTTCACATGTCTAGGGTCCAGTGGCGATGTTCCTGCGGCCATGCTAATCTTTGCACCTTGTGATGTGCGGTCAGCAGCGGTATCCTCCTGGGACGATGGCATCAGTACCCCATAGTGAGGAGATGGTGTGGCTGCTTACACATTTTTGTGCACCAGCGTTAAATTGCAGAGGGATTTCTTGCACTGTGGCCCGTCTGTCAGCTGTTACAATGTGAGCTAGTCGACGATGACCCCGCTGATCCACACGCTGTTGTCCACGGCAGTTGGCCCTTGCAGGGATGGTTTTACCGGATTCAATGTACTCACAGTGCACCCGTGACACAGTGGCTCGTGAAAATCCCCGTGCCTGCACGACTACCGAAATGGAGTGACCCATTCGTCGAGCCCGACAATTTGCCCACGATCAAATGGGCTTAGATCCTTCATCTTACCCATACTGCATCCGACTCTTACTGATTGCCGTCGCATCACTCCTTATATTGTCGGATCGCTGCATACGTCATGTCGTTTCCGTTTACAGGGCTGCCTACCGCGCCACATTTGCATAACACCAGCTGTCTCTAATTCAATTGCTCTTCAGTGTATTACTGATCTCGATTTTCTTGCACTACCATTGGTTAACGTAAAATTACGTACCTGGACGCTAAGGGGTTAATGTACACTATTAATGGTAAAAAATATATAAAAATGCAAAGTTTTATGGAAAGTGATTGCTGCTGTATTATAAAATGTAGGGCAAACTAGCAATTGTTATGCCCAGTGTATGTGGTGAACAGATTTCCCTCTTTTGCGTATTTTACAAAAGAAATACAGGGTGTCCAAGAATTATTTGAAACAGTACAAAATTATATAAAACAAAACATTAAACAGATAGAAAGAAACTGACTGTATTAACTTAGAATGTAACTACACAAGTTAATAAATTTCGATGTGAGATCCCATGGTTGCTCATAGTACGTCCAAGTGATACTCGATTTCATGCCATGTATTAGCAAATGTCTGAGGAGTTATGGAATTAACAGCAGCTGTGATACGCTGCTTCAGTTCCTGCAACAGTACAAGGCGCCTGATAGACACGATCCTTCACATAACCTCACAGGAAATAATCCAATGGAGTTAGATCTGGAGATCGAGGAGGCCATGGAATGGGCCCAACACGCCCAATCCATCTGTTGGGGAAATGCTCATTTAGGCACTTACGTACACACGTTGACCAATGCGGAGGTGTACCGTCTTGTTGGAAAGCGATGTCATATCTTTTATCTAGGGTGTAGCGAAATTTTTTAGCATATCCAAGTAAATGTCACCATTTATGGTTTTTTCGCAGAAGAAGAAAGGGCCAATCACTTCTCTTTTTGATAGGGCGCACCACACATTAACTTTTGGAGAATCACGTTCCAGTTCAATAGCAGCATGAAGCGGTTCACTGCCCCATATCCCACAGTTGTGACAATTCACAATACCTGATACATGAAATGTGAATTCATCACTAAAAATTACAGTACTAAGAAAGAAAGTTTTCGTCGTTTTCCACTCGATTCAGCATATCCACAGCAAAATCGTATCGCAGAGTTTACATGCATCTTTTGCACTATTTGAATTTTATAAGCATGAAACTTTAATTTCTTGTGCAAGATATCGTGAACTATCGATTTCGGAATGCACAGTTCTCTGCTTGCTTTACGAACGTATTTCCTGGGGCTTCGTCGGAAACTTTCATTAACTTGGTCAACCGCCTTACCGCTGACGCTAGGCCTACCAGCTCCTCCATGATGTTCCACATTGCCAGTTTCTTTAAACTGTTTCATCCACCGCTTAATTGAATTCGTTGACGGAGCATTACAACCATATTCTAAACGGTACCATCTTTTAACTTTAATTCCGCAAGCCATAACACATCAGACCACACCCAGAGTATCAGAATGTAGAAGTATGTGTGTACGCTGTACGCAGATAGCTTCCATATTATTAGCAAATTTTGCAGATAGTTTTTGCTTTTAGATTTAAAAAAAAAATGTTATTTACAGCAATTATAACACTTATTCATGGTTTACTGAGATTAATATACTTAATTTGATTTTAAGTTGAACTTTCAGTTATTTTTCACATCTTCTGAGTTCTTTTGTTTTTACAGATGTTTCTGGCCTCTAGATTTTATCAAGGCCTTTTCTCAATGTATAGGAATTGTATCAAAAGTTTTGTTTACACAAAAATAATTTAAATTTTATTGCTAGGTCCTCTTACAGTTGCCAGTTATTAAATTAAGATCTTTTTCTTATGTATTTTGTAAGTCTAATGTATTTTTGAATTTAGTTGTTGAAAATGCTATTTATAACTTGTTTTTATGAGGTTCGTAGTCCAATATTTCAATATTTGGCCATAAAGGTCCACTTCGTACACATTGCTACACATTCAATTGCAATGTACTAAGAGATGGAATATGTAAAACTCTAATAATTATTTATTGTTTTATTCATTTTTCTATAAATTATCTTATTCTATTGTTACCGTGGTTTGCAGCAAGTTTTCAGTTTAATCGTTGTGTACGTAGATACAATTTACTTTTATACAACTCTGGCCACACCTATCACCATCTATTCGAAGTCCGGGAATAACAATTCTGCAAAACAAAAATATAGAAACCGTGTTAGTAATATGTGACATAGAAATTAGACAATGCTCATAGTTTTTTTTTTGTACATAATTTTGTAATGTGTCCAATAATTCTCGGACACCCTGAATTTTAATATGTTTTGAATCAGAAGTGTGTTCAGTTGCCTGTTTTTTTTTTTTTTTTTTTTTTTTTTGTTTTTTTTGTGTGTGTGTGATGTTAACCATGTTTGCAGTTAATATGGTTTTCCAATATTTTCAGGGGTTGGTGCCACTGCCATGGTACACTCCGCCTATTGCAAGCCACGAAAAGAAAAATGTGCCATAAAAAGAATCAATTTAGAAAAATGGAACACCAGCATGGATGAGCTTTTAGTATGTAGGTCTGTCATATAAAGTGATGGAATGTGTTGTACTGCTTCATCCTCTGACATAAGTTCAATTGTGAATATTAACTTGCTTTTTTATTTGCTGCAGGGCAGTGAATTCTTATTTTTGGTAAAGCTAAACTGCTTACATCTACATGACTTCAAATTACAATCTTTGACATATACCCAATTCAGGGAATTTTCAAATTATAAATTTGAGTTGTGCAGCATGAATGGAAGTGACCTGTATATCGTGCATGCATATATTGCTGTTCCATATGTCTTTTTATTTGCTAAGCTATCAAAACCGGATTACCTAACTTGAATTTTTTGGGTCAGTTTTTAGCACACTCATCCGTCCCTCCATATAGGCCTACATGAGTTCCATTTTGGCAAATTCGAACATTTCTGAACTATCTTTACTAACGTCTACTTTTTGTTTGTAAACCCAAATTCAAATATACATGAGTTAACATGGCTTGAAAAATACCATGCCCTGAGCATGTAAATTATTGGCCTGGGCAGGTAAATAAAAAAATCTAATTGCCTGGTCTGGGCAACTAAATTTAAAATCTTTGGATTAGAATTTCCTGCTGCAAGGGAAAGGCAGTCATCGCATGTCATGTTTCATTTCACTGGTAATCACCGGAAGTTATGTTACAGTTATGGTGTGCCAAGAACAGAAGAATATCACTTCTTTAATTATACGAGGTGCGACCAAAAAGTTCTGAGACTAGGCCGATATACAACAAACTACTTATGTTACTTAAGTCTGGCTATGATCTCCCTCGAAGTAGTCTCCTTGGGCAGTGATACACCGCTGCCAGCGTTTTCGCCACTGTTGGAAAGCACCCTGGAAGCCCTGTTCGCGAATCGTGTGAAGCACCGTCTGCAGTTCACGCTGGATCTTGTCCACGGTTTCAAAACGGCAACCCTTGATCTTCAGCTTCATCTTCGGGAATAGAAAGAAGTTGCAGGGAGCCAAATCTAGCGAGTAAGGCGGGTGAGGAAAGGTAGTAATGCTGTTGCGGCTGCAAAACTGGCATATTGCTAACGCTCTGTGAGCTGCTGCATTGTCATGCTGGAGCAGGAAATCACTCTTGCGCCACATTTCAGGTCATTTGCGGCAAATGCCCTCCCTAAGACGCTGTAGAACATAGCAGTGAAAAAGGGCTGTGACGATCTGGCCCTGGGGGACAAATTCACGGTGCACAACCCCACAAATGTCAAAGAACATGATGAGCATGCTTTTAGTTGCGCTCTGGACCTGTCGACCCTTCTTTGATTGAGGAGATGTCGGGCTCCTCCACTGCAACGACTGTTGTTTGGTCTCCGGGTCGTAACCGTAGACCCACAGCTCGTCCCCAGTGATGACCCACGACTGGAACTCTGGTTCATTCACCACCTGCTGACGGAGATCTTGACAGTTAGACACGGAACACCTTCTGTTTGGTTTCAGAATCTTTGGCACAAACTTTGCAGCAATGTGGTGCATGTTCAAAACTGACATCAGAATTTCTTGCACTGTTCCATATGGCAGATTGACAATGGTAGCAATGTCTGGAATGGTTCTCCGACGATCCTCGTGCACCAGTTCTCTAATTTTGTCCACATTTTCGGGGGTTTTGCTTGTGGACGTTCACCCTGACCTCTCGTCATCTTCCAGTGCTGTTCTGCCGCTCTTGAAGCACAAGTGCCACTCAGAAAATCTCGCACAACTCATTGCTTCATTGCCATAAGTCTGCCACAACATTTCATGTGTCTCCGTTCCCGATTTGCCGAGTTTGCCACAGAATTTAATGCTCGCTCGCTGCTCTAGTTTGCAGTCCATACCGAAATCTCAGCCGTGTTCTGCACGTGGTCACCAAATATCGTGTAGCACAGCTCCCAATGTTCACAGAACGCCACTCGGCACAATGACTCATGAAAGTCACTGCGCTTGACCTCTGCTCGAGCATCCTCGTACTTCTATTTTTTTGCGCGCTACGTACCTAGTCTTGGAACATTTTGATTGCACTACGTATTATGCTCCAGATTCAGAAATTGGGACCATATGTAGTTTTTTGCTCCAAATATCATTTATAATCAGCAACAGGATGCACGCCTCTGATGGAACTAGCCTCCGATGTTTAGTGAGAAAAGAAAACTTTAATGAAAGGAGCATGAAAGAATCACTAAATTTTTCAAATACCAATTTCATCATTATACCATTTTATACAAATTTCAGCATCATCATCTTAAAACAAGAGATACACACTTTTGTGCATTGAACATTTTGCATACTGATCTGGTGCAGTGGTCTAAGCGTTGGCCTATTACCATTCATCTGAGAAGGGTCCCGGTTCAAATCCCGGTGAAGCATGGATGTTGTGTTTGTCTTACTGCACTTGCTCTTTTCTTTCCCTGGAACCAGTGGCCCTAAACTAGGGATAGGTGACTGCTTATATTCCATCAATTTGCTCACAGTGGTCGTTAAACCTTCAACAACAACAAAAAAAAAAGAATGCAGTCCCTTAAAATGGAAATGAAAAACATGTAAGAAAAGTTCATATTTTTTAACTTAAAAAAAGTATGGTTATGATTTTTTATCTTAAAAGATAAATTTACTTGGGCATCCAGCTTTTACTATTGGGTTGTCAGAAAAGTCATGACATATTTTGGCACCCGATGGTGGTTGGGCGGTTTTGGAAGTACTAGAGGCATGCGCAGCTCTGTTATCACTATGGCATTCGACAGGTGCCAGTTCTAGCTGCAGTCTAAAAGGAATGGTGAGCGATTTGGTTGATTTGCAGAGATTTGACATTAAGTTGAAGATGGAAGACCAAACTGTGCATTTTTGCCATCTTTTACTGTTTTACTTGGCGGTCGGGCGGTTTTGGAAGTACTAGAGGCATGCACAGCTCTGTTATCGCTATGGCATTCGACAGGTGACAGTTCTAGCTGCAGTCTAAAAGGAATAGTGAGCGATTTGGTTGATTTGCGCAGATTTGACATCAAGTTGAAGATGGAAGACCAAACTGTGCATTTTCGCCATATTTTACTGTTTTACTTCTGTAAAGGGAAGAACGCACATCAAGCTTGTGAAACGTTGTGTAAAGTGTGCGGTGATCATGCTCTACAAGAATGTCAGTGCCAGCGGTGGTTCGCAAAATTCCGTGCTGGTGATTTTGACCTCAACGATGCTCCTCAGTCCGGGAGGCCCACCGAGGTTGATGATGACCAAATCAAGGCATTGGTCGAGTCAAACCCACGTTACATGACACGAGAGATTGTAGACACATTGCACATCCATCATTCAAGCGTTCACGACCACCTGAAGAAGCTGGGATACGTAAGCAAGCTCGATGTGTGGGTTCCTCGTGTACTCAACGAAGCTCAATTGACGGCGCGTATAGGCATCTGTGATATGCTCATTAAACGTGAGAAAAATGATCCTTTTTTGAAACGACTGATAACTGGTGACGAAAAGTGGATTGTGTACAACAATGTGCTGTGCAAACGGTCATGGTCTCGACGTGCTGCTTCACCTCAAACGACATCCTAAGCAGACATTCATCAGCGGAAGGTTGTATTCTCAGTGTGGTGGGATTTTAAAGATGTCGTGTTTTTCGAGCTCCTACCACGGAACCAAACAATCAATTTGAATATGTACTGTCAGCAATTGGACAGTTTGAACGAATCCATCATCCAGAAACGTCCAGAGCTTGTTCATCATAAAGGTGTTGTGTTCCATCACGACAACGCGAGACCACACACAAGTTTGATCACCCGCCACAAATTTTTGGAGCTTGGGTGGGATGTATTGCCCCACCCAGCATACTCGCCTGACCTTGCGCCATTAGACTTCCACTTGTTTTGCTCTCTTCAACAGTCCTTGCATGGTATAACTTTTAATTGAGATGAGGCTGGCCGATCGTTCTTTGTCTGGCGCTCTTTGGCCAAACCTGGCCCTTGCGCCACTAAAATCCACTAACCAACCAACCACCAACCTAAATCAGCACCTTGTAAAGTTTTTCGCCACGAAAGACTGGTCCTTCTACGAACGAGGCATTCTGCAGCTCACTGAAAGATGGCGAAAGGTTATCGAACAAAACGGGCATTATATCATTGATTGATCTTTGTTCTTTCTATCAATAAATGACCTTTGCAAAACATGGCTAAAATACGTCATGACTTTCCCGACAACCCAATATGTGGGCAGTTAAAAAGTTTCTGCACGCCTCTCCCAGTCTAAGCGCTGGCTTATATTGATCATTCATCCAAATAGGGTCTGGGTTCGAATCCCAGTGAGGCATGAATGTTGTGTTTGTCTTATGTCACTGGCTATGTATCTTCCTTGAAACCAGTGGCCCTAAATTAGGGACGGGCAACTGGTTATAGCCCATTTAGTTGCTCACAGTGGTAATTAAATTTTCAATAAAAAAAAAAAAAAATTCTGCACATGCTCAGATGTGCATGTAACTTCTCAGATATTTTTCAAGCCCTGGTTAAGTATGGTGGTAAATGTACTTTTATTTCTCATCATGTATATGGTCCCACTGGACATTTTTTGTTTCCTTCACAAGTGAAGCATCTATGTTTCATTTTTCTCACACTACAGTTGCAGAAATCCTGTTAGCCATGTTCACTAGCCAATGCACTGATGGATGGCTAAATTGTATCCCACTGCACCTTGCATTCAGCAAGAATTGGCTTTGTTTTCTACTCGGCAGTAACCACCTGGCAGAATTCTCTCACCTGCCGATTGCAGGTGATCAAAAGTCGCACCAGTAATGTTTGTTATTGTGCTGTACTTTGAAGTGCATTTTATAGGACCTGTGCACATACTGCCCTACTGTTAATATCCAGACACCTGCATACGTACAAAAAAATCTTTATTTACCGACAATTTAATTTTGTGTGTTGAAACCTTTAGCCTTATGATAGTCTCTAGTCTTCATGCAAAACTCTCCATGACTTTTATTTTTGTAAATGTCTGCCAGTATGGCCATTCAGCCTTCAAAGCAGTTATCAGGGTTGTGTATGGCCTAGTGGTCAACATTCATGACTGCTATAGAAAAGTCTCAGTATTGATCCCAAGCAGGTACCAATGCTCGTACCATGGAGTATCCTGCCGTGCGTCGGATGGGCACATTAAGCCGGCGGACACAAGGTACTGGTCCCCTGGTTATAAATAAAGGTGCCTTCCTTCACCTTTCTACCTCACTTCTATGTGACTTTCTCCATTGAGCACTTTAACTCAAATCTGCTACTTCCTACTTCTAAGGGTTGCTTAAGACCTGGGGTCGGACACCCCTTTTCTACACTGGTTGACAATTGCTAAGGAATAGTGTCATTTTAGAGTGAAACATCAATGGAGCTCTTTGTAAATGAGGAAAAGCCAATAAATGGCAGTGTGTCTAACCAGCCTCAGACACAAATTGACTAGTCGGCTGGATATTTAAAGCCTAACACTCCCTCCAAGTCAGACCATCATAAAAGTCGCTATGACAGTTTATTATTCTTGCAACAAAATTTCGTTGGTGACTGGTTGATTTTGTTTTGTTGGATACAAAATGTCGTCCAACGACCCTTTCACAGTCATGAGCACTTAAAATGCTTATGACCGTGGAAGGGTTATTGGGTAGCTCAAGACAGGACAAAGAGTAACAGCAGTGCTGCAGTCATGGGTGTAGCGAAAAGCATCATATCATGTTTGAAAAAAGCTGTGGAAACCAGAGGAACATCTCTCCAGATTCATGGTGGAGGCCATAGAAGGGCAACAACAGCAGAAGACGACCAATATGTGTCCCTCGTGGCCCAACAAAACAGGACTACTACACCAGCACAGCTCGCTTCAGGCCTCCATGCTGCAACTGGAACCCAGGTGTCGAATCGAACAAGCAGTCGACAATTGAACAGATTCAGGTTGTATGCCCGAAACCCTGTGAAATGTGTCAAGTTGTTATCCCAGCATCATGGTGCCCATTAAGGTGGTATAAAGCACATAGAGAGTGGGACAGTCAGAGGTGGTAGACAATAATGTTCTCAGATAAGAGTAGTTTCAGTTTATCGAGTGACTCAGGACATCCACTGCTGTGGAGAGAGTGTGGAACATGCTATCAACATCATAACACCCGTTAACAGCTCAGCTATGGTGGCCCTGGAGTCCTAGTGTGGGCTGGCATAATGAGGAATGAAAGAACGTCGCTGCATGTGTTTAACAGAGGAACTGTCACAAGAGACATATATTGCAGAGACGTCTTAGAAGGCTATGTTCGCTTGTTCCGTGGCACAGTGGGTCCTAGCTTCATCTTCATGGATGATATTGCCAGACCTCACAGAATGACCCATATATCTGAAGTACTGCAGAGCAAGGATGTTTACTGAATGGATGGGTCTGCCTACTAGCTCAACCTAAATCTGCTAGAGCATGCATGGGACACTTGGAAGGCATAGTGCTATGCAATCACTACCACCTCAGTCTCCAGGACCTGAAGATGGCATTGAAAGATAAGTGGGACAAAACCCCAATAGATGTTTAGGATGTTTACTGAATGGATGGGTCTGCCTACTAGCTCAACCTAAATCTGCTAGAGCATGCATGGGACACTTGGAAGGCATAGTGCTATGCAATCACTACCACCTCAGTCTCCAGGACCTGAAGATGGCATTGAAAGATAAGTGGGACAAAACCCCAATAGAACTTTTAAATACTCTCATTCTAAGCATGCCCAACAGGTGTAATATACAGGATGATTGCAAACTCCTTCAACAAAGCAAGAGGGGTGATAGTACACATCAAGATGAACAATATTTGCAAAGGAGCCTAGGGCCGCATTCCACTCCTAGTGCCAGAAAAGAGCACATTCGAAAAACGTCCAGCAGGCACATGGAGTTCCAACCAGTGCATGAGGAGCACAAGATGAAAATCAGGTGCGTTGAACACGTGCATAGTCAATGAGGAGCAAACATTTAAAAAAGGTAGCTGAACCCGCTCATCGATATTACTTTGTGAACATCACATGAGAATTGACGTATACGTCTGACCGGCACAGCATACCATGTGTTCCTGGAGCAAATGTTTTCCAGTTTGTTGCAGGCTGTTCCGCTCACCACATGGAGGGACATGTGGTTTATGCATGATGGGGCTCCAGCACACTTTGCCACCGAGGTCCAATACTTACTAAATGTGACATATCCCAGGCGGTGGATTAGACGCACTGAACCTGTGGCTTGGCCTCCATGCTCCCCAGACCTTAATTCACTAAACTTCTTCTTCTGGAGGCACATGAAAACATTGGTGTACGAGACACTTCTGGTCTCCCTGGAAGATCTTGTCGCACAAATCGCTTTTCCTGCAGACAAGATCAACACCACACTGGGTGTCTACGAGAGGGTGCGACAGTCCTTCATTTGACGGTGTGGGCTGTGCAACGACGCCCTTGGATGCCGGTTTGAGCAGCTCCTTTGAGGCTTTCTCTGATGCGATTGGAATTGTGCAACTCATAAATTAGGTATGTCTCTTTGTTTTCACTGTTGGAGGCTCAACGTGGATATGTAACTTTACTCTTTTCTGGCACTAGGAGTGGAATGTGGCCTAGATTCCATTGCAAATATTGTTTATCTTGATGTGTACTATCACTCCTCTTGTTTTGTTGAAGGAGTTTACAATCACCCTGTATATGTATTGTGATCCGAGCAGGTCATGACGAAATGTTGATAGTCAATATTGTTTAAATAAAGCTTTTGTTTTGGCCACAGTGTCAAACCATCAGAAAGCTCACATTGTGCATATCTTGCATTTGTTACATTTGTGTATGATTAATTGTTTGTTCTTCAGCATGAATAGTACATTCAATCTCTTTGTATTGTTACTATTTTGATTTTTGCTACAAGGGTTGCACCCATTTGTTGTTTTACTCTAAAATGTAGTTGTTTCTTAGCAATTGTCAACCAGTATAAAATCTCCTATATAAATCTCTCAAAACAGTGATCAGCTTTGTTTGTTAAGCAATCTCTTCTTCTACACATCTCATGATCCAAATGATCCCCGAGATTCTGTGTAGGGTTCAGATCAGAACTCTGGGCTGGCCAGTCCAACTTTTTGTATTTTATGTCCTCAAACCAATCTAACAATACAAGCAGCACACAACATAGTGCATTGTCCTGCTTATAGAGGTATAGGGCTCCCCCAAAGCTCTACCACAACATTGTTAAGCCACAATTACCCAGGACATCTGGGTAGAGCTCAGCATTTATGGTTTTGTCTAAAATGAATAAGGGGCATAGGCCAAACCACAAAATCAAACCAGCTTCATACCATCACACTTCCTTGGTTTTAAAACTCAGGCTTCATGTGACAATAACAGATAAACATAGAAATTGAGTGAAAACACACAGTCACGTATGGTAAAGAAGTTCGTTTAGCGGTAGCTTTCAGTCGTCCTACGACCTTGATCACCCGTGATCGACTGGATGGGCTGGTTGCGATAACTACATTTGAAGTTGGGGTGTTGGAACTGTTGCCAGATTTTAATAGAGAGATTCAAATAAATGGAATTTGGTGAGAGGACTTTGAATTGCAGTTTTTGGTGAACAAAATTTCAATGCTTTCTTGGAAAAAAAAAAAAAAATTCACCAAAAACTGCAATTCAAAGACCCCTCACCAAATTCCATTTATTTGAATCTCTCTATTAAAATCTGGCAACAGTTCCAACACCCCAACTTCAAATTGTAGTTCTGGCAACCAGCCCATCCAGTCGATCACGGGTGATCAAGGTCGTAGGATGACTGAAAGCTACCGCTAAATGAACCTTTTACCATACGGGACTCTGTGTGTTTTCGCTCAATTTCTATGTTTATCGCACTTCCACTTCCAAACCTCACTGTCGGGATGATGCAGTCCAGAAAGTAACTTTCTCCTAGCATCCACCATACCCAGGGACAGCCGTCAGAGTCACAGAATTGTGTACCATGATTCTTCAATGGAAAACACAGTTTTCCATTAGTTTACAATCTGAAAATCTACTTAATAGTGTGAAAGCCATTTATGCTGGCAGTAGAGCTTGTGTACGAGTGAATGGTGTTTTATCAAAATGGTTTTCCATTGGTGCAGGAGTCGGACAAGGTTGTGTAATGTCACCATGGCTGTTTAATATATTGTAAAGACAATGATCCCACCGAGGACCACCAATGTAATGACCGTGGCCGAGCAATTATTATTTTTTATCCACGGTTATGCAACGTTGTCCTTGTCATGAAGACTGTAATTTATAGCCACACACTTAAACACCTAGATAAGACAATATTCATCTGAAAAGAGGTCACAAGACTGCTCTGACTTCCCATGCAAATAATTTAATGGACTATATAATGATAAATGAATTCTAGGCTATGTACATGAAAATCTATTGTTGGTGGAGTGGTCTTTTCTAACTGAAATTTACTCCAGGTAAAGAGTTTTTGTGTTCTTAAATCTTACAGTTTGGTCCTTTAAAAGAAATCTTTCAGGTCAGTTCACTACATGAGGTAATTGCCAGTTCAGAATTTTGTCTCAGTTCACTACCAATTCAGAATTTTGTCTCAGTTCACTACATGAGGTAATTGCCAATTCAGAATTTTGTCTCAGTTCACTACATGAGGTAATTGCCAATTCAGAATTTTGTCTCAGTTCACTACATGAGGTAATTGCCAATTCAGAATTTTGTCTCAGTTCACTACATGAAGTAATTACCAATTCAGAATTTTGTCTCAGTTCCTTAGTCATTATTTGCTTTTAGTCTTAAATGTAAATAGATAAAAGTGCTTACAATTTGGTGGTCACAATGATGTATCCAAAAAAATGTATGCATACACTGCCTCACAGGATTGGTGACATCACAGTCAGTCACCTACACTCCAACAAATTTGATGTAAAGCACTTCAATGATTTCACTTTTCACAGTGGTGTTGACCAAGCCTTCTGGAACATAGTCACACACACATGCACGCACGCACGCGCGCACACACACACACACACACACACACACACACACACACACACACACACACACACACACACAGCTTCACCGGATAAATTTTGCCTTCCTGCCTCCCAGCTTGCGGCAATGGTTCAAGATAACGCCCACCAGGACAGGGTGGGGATTCCACATCACACTTTGCCTCTCTCTCTCTCATTTCACGAGTTGCAATGCAGTTATCATAATACCCCAGCATCTTGCCATTCGGCCGGAGTGTTGCCCAGACTACATCTTTAAGTCTCTTTCCATCAGACTCCAAAAGAGCAACTAACTTTTGGTTCCTTTCTTGCAAAACGCTGAAGCGAACTACGGCATCACATACAAATAACACACAGCCACAATGGTGTTTTAAACATTCACCAACACAATGGACGAATTCCGGATTATTTACCGACCTCTTCATAAGTTATGCCTAGCCCCTTTTTTAGCACCGATTTGCTTCACAGTGGAACTTCTAAAAATGATTTAGTTTTCGCCAAGCATCTGCGTCTTTTATGATTGAAACGCACTTAACTAAATTGCCAACCAAGTATTATCTTTTTTTTTTTTTTTTACAGCTTGCAACCAGACCAAGGTGTGCAAGTTGTACCAAAAAAAGATAATACTTTATAGTTTTTTTATGTTAACCATAAAGTATTATCTTCCATGCTGTAAACAGGGAAGTCTTCTTGGTCAGCCTGCAAAGACAGCATGTACAAGAATCACCCTTATGGGCAAGTTGTATGAAAAAAATATATATATAATACTTTATGGTTTTTTGATGTTAACCATAAAGTATTATCTTCCATACTGTATCAGGGTGTCTACTGGTCATGAAAATCATGAATGTCATGAAAAAGTAATGAAATTGAGCAGGTGGTCATGAAGTAATGAAAAGGTAATGAAATTGAGTGGGTGGTCATGAAATTAAGCAGGTGGTCATGAAGTAATGAAAAAGTAATGAAATTGAGTGGGTGGTCATGAAATTGTCTTTTTTGTATCAGCACCTGAATGAAGACAAGTTTGTGCACCTAGAGGAAAACACGAGATAACAAGTTTAGCTAAGATACTTAAACACCGATCATTTCACTGTGAAATTCTAGTCTCCATAAATTTTGTACATTCATAGTTTTTATATCGCCTTAATAAAAACTTGTAAATTTTTACAGCATTACCATGTTAAAAGAATGTGTGTATTAATAGATGTAATTATAAATATTTCTGAAAATAGCCATACCCCATCCTAGATGAGAGTTGAATGTTTTTATTTTTTTAAACACATAGAATTTGGTGAATGGCATAGTGCAAGTCATACATAATTACATTATTCATGTTAACAAGCAATTTTAGTGACATAAGAATTACATTCAGCTTTCAGGTAGGGGTTCATTAACTCCCCACCGTATAGCCGTTTTTGGCAGCAATGATATTATAGACATATCAGTTTTGCCTAAATTATTGGCTCATGGAGTTAAGTACAGTGTTTGTAAAAATAAAAAATAACCTGGGATCTGAAGCCAAGGGTACTAGATTACGAGTCTAGAATGGTTGCCATTGTGCCACGCATTGTCGAGAAGTCATGAATTTAACTGAAGATGTCATTGAAAAGTCATGAATTTGGTTCATTGGAAATCAGTAGACACCCTGTGTATGCTGTTAACAGGGAACTCTTCTTGGTCAGCCTGCGAGGACAGCATGTACAAGAACCACCCCTGTTGGCAAGTTGTACGAAAAAAATATAATACTTTATGGTTTTTGATGTTAATGGTCATGCGTGATGTGCTTGTTTTACAGTACCAGATCTTTCCTTTCCATGGAACAAGTAGTCCTAAGTTAGGGATGTGCACCTGCTAATAAGAGTGTTGAGTTACTCATGAAGGTCGTTAAAACCCCCAAACAAACATTTTAACTTTGGACTAAATGTAGCAAAAGTAGCTACTTTTCAGAAAAAGTAGTTGTACCTATTGCAAGCTAGTTTTTCAAGAATGTAGTTGTAGTAACTAGCTACTTTTAAAAAAAGTAGCTTTCCAATCATGGTGTAAGGTGCATTTAATTTTAATTAGTATTTTGACTGGTGTAAGGTTTAGTTTCTTCTTTTCGTCTTCTCATTTGATTGGATCCACAATGCCACTGCCGGAAGTGGATCAAAGTGTGAATTATCTGGGGCATCTGGTAATACCCTCATTAAGTCTTATTAAACAGTTTAATAAGAAAAACTGTTTAATAGACTTTATTAATTTTAGGTTTGTTCAGGGCTCGAGAAATCCTGGGCGCCAAGTCACCCAGGCACCTAGAAATCTCGTCGTTGCGCCAATTATTTTTTTTACTTCAGATTTTTCGAAATTTGCAATAAACACCTTATTTCTGTCATTAGAGTCCACACATTTTCTGTTAAAAAAGTTATAGATTTAGGTTCTGTGGATAATAATACAGTAGAAAAAAGAAGTTTCTGTGGGTTTTGAAAAATCCACGTGGTAATGGACACGATAGTGGTGTGATTGGAAAAGTACAGAAAATGTGGTAATGGGAAAAAATGTAACACACAGAGATAGAAGACCGCAAACAGATTGCAAAAATATATATTTTTTTCTTACGAATATTCTGACAAAATATGGCGCGACGAATGCTGTACTATTCGCGCTCACGGAAGCCTACGTGTTCTGAAAAGCCAGTAGAGCTATTCCATAGTATGTAATCACTTGAAAATTGCATTTGTTTCATTTAGCTGCACTAATCGTATTGTGATAGCTATGGATTTTGTTCACTATTCAGTCAAAACATATGCAGAAAAGAGACAAATATTACGGATTGTTCGTAATTTCCACAGATTTTTATGTCTAACTAATGAACTATGGTAATGCTGAAAAAGCCAGGGATTTTAGTTCTTTATTAACTTAAAAGCAACACAAAAGTTCTTAAAAATGGGAGTTGCTTTTTTTAAGAAGATGATCTTTTCTTAATTTAATTCTTTGAACTTCTGCGTCAGTCATCCTGAGAAAGCGCGGCTTTTGTATCGGAAATTATGGTTCAGGGTGAACATTGACAGGTGCAGATTATACAACTATCATTTTTTTTTCTACATTTCATGATCTGCGGCCACGCCGCCGAGGACTATACGATGTATAATCCTCAGGAGGATTTGCATTATAGGATGGATAATCCTCGGCTTAAGATTTCACATTTTACGAATTATTCCCTGCTGAGGATTATACGAAAGAAAAAGATGTTTTTGTTTTGTTGTTGTTGGTTTTAGGATTTCATGATCTATGAATTATACCCCACAGCAGATCATGCGTCAGATTTTTTTTCTTGTTTCTTTTCTTTTTTCTCACGCCTTGTGGGTTATACGCCTCTGCTGGCACGGACCTTTAGGAAGGATTTGTTTTTTCTGAAGTTTATGGTCTGCAGATTATACAAAATAAAATATGGTGCTTTGAATTAATATGTACAAAATTTATCTTCCCCAAATTGTGTTTGAATAAAAACAAAATTTAAAATTGGAAATTTTTTGAGAGCAGCAACTGAAAGAAGGGAAAAAGAAAATTATGAAGCAAACTGGATCTTTATGTTGCAATAAGCGGTTTGGGTTAAAAAAAAAAAAAAAATTATAACAAATATACTTTGTCACTTTTCATTCCCGCATTATCACCACACACTATTCTTTTCACCTGGTTCCTAAATTTGGGGACTGGCTCCTAGATATGGAACATATTTGTCAAGCCCTGGGTTTGTTTCACTAGTCTGTTTGGATTACACCCAACATTGACAAATTGTTACTTGAAAAGCAGGTTCAAAAATCACATTAGTGTTGCAGGTGTGTAAAGTTCATAAGAACTTTAATTTTTAAATTAATTTTGTCTCTTTAATTTCTAGTAAAAAAGGAAGTTTTATTATAACAATTCATTTTTTTTTGCATAATAATAATTTTAATATTATGTGAATGATTTAATAAAATGACTGCTTAAAAACGTTTATGGGTTTCAATACTTTACAAAAAAATATATAAAATAACCCCATTTTTAGCTGATAATAGTTGTCAATATTTAAGTTGGTTACGTATGGCCCTTCGAATGATTTCTAAGAATTTACTGGCCCAATTTCAAAAAAGGATAGCCACCCCTGTTATAGACCATACTTAAGCTCTGATTCAATTGATGCCGACGGCGAAGAAAATACTGAACAGTATTATCCTATAGAGTTTTTAAATGGGCAAACTCCATCAGGAATGCCACTTCACAGACAGAAGCTGAAGATTGGAGCTATTATCATGCTCCTGAGAAACCTCATTACACAACGAGGCTTATGCTGTGGAACAAGACTGATAATTAAAGAACTAAAACCCAATTTGATCATTGCAGAAGTACTAACAGGCTCAGCATGTGGTAAAACTGTTTTTATTCCGCGAATCGACCTCACACCTACTGTATTGACCTCCTATTCACATTAAGACAAAGACAATTTCCTGTAAAACTCACCTTTGCTATGACCGTTAATAAGTCTGAAGGTCAAACACTAGAGAAAGTAGGTATCCACCTTCCTGAACTAGTGCTTAGCCATGGATAACTTTATGTTGCATTGTCAAGTGTTCGACAGTTTGATGATGTCACAATTAAAGTGGTCCATGGGGCAGAACAAGGAAAACTACTCCCAGATTCCAAAAAAAATAAAAAAAATACGAAACATATTGTGTACAAAGATATTTTCCAATGTCGTTAATAAATGTTTAAATAGCAATAAGTGATTTCTAGAACCTGTTGTATTCTTATCTCAGTGGGCTTTACAGCTGGTGGAGTAATATTTGTGCTGCTCATTTTCACATTTCTGCTGTTTGATGTTGCAATCTATATACCTGATTGATAATTAAATAGTTATCAAAAGGGAAGATAAAATTATCTAATTTTTAAGTCTTTGTGGACTACAGATTATTAAATCATGATTTTAATAAGTGCTACACATACATTTGGGTGACTTTTTTTTTTATTTTCCAAATTTCTAATTTATTTGAATTATTGTGTGATTTTAAAGATTTTTGTGAATTCTCTCTTCAGAAAATGCTTAATGTTGCTCCAAGTGCTTTACTATAGGATTTTATTTTTGTTTTTCATCCCATTTTGGACCTTCCTGTAGAAAGAAATCCAAGCCATGAGTGCCTGTAACCATGAAAATGTTGTTAGTTATTATACTTCCTTTGTTGTGAAAGAAGAGCTTTGGTTAGTGATTAAACTTCTTGCAGGAGGTAAATTTATTTTGGATATTTATTGTAAAGTTTAATTTTTATGTATTTGTTGGAAATATTTGTCAGCTGTACCTGTAAAGTTTTTGACCTGACCATGAAGGAATAGTCATGGGAAGGTATGGTAGGGCTATTTTTTTTTACATAGTCCATAGTCCCTTTTTACATTTTTTTTTTTACATAGTGTCCCTGGGAAGATATGGTAGGGCTATTTTTTTTTACATAGTCCATAGTCCCTTTTTACATTTTTTTTTTTTCACATATGCTCTCCAAATAAAATTATTCATCAAGACTCAAAATTAGTTTTCACAGCATTAATAACGTCTTCATCCATCCCAAAATGAACACAGTGGCGCAGTGGTCTAAGCAATGTATTCTGTTCATTCATCCGAAAGGGGTCTGGGTTCGAATCCAGGTAAGGCATGGATGTTGTGTTTGTCTTACGGCACTGGCTCTCTCCCTTCCCTGGAACCAGTGGTCCTAAATTATGGACAGGCAACTGTTTATAGCCCATTTAGTTGCTCACAGTAATTGTTAAACCTCCAAACAAAAACAAAAACAAATGAAAATGAACACTAGACAAGTTCTTTTTGAAATTCAGGAACAAATGATAATTTGAGGGGGGCAAGATCACATGAGCATGAGGGTGTAGTAGCAGCTCAAACCCATATTCATGAATGGTGGCCACAACAATTTTTGATTTATGACTTAGAGCATCATCCTAATAGAACTACATCTCTTTGATTAGCTTTCCTCTTCATTTATCCTTCGAATGCTGTCAAAGTTTCCTTTGTAGGTTAGCTCCAATGACGATTTGCCCCTTGGCAAGGTAGTCCACCATCATCACCACTTCCATGTCCCAGGAAACTGATGCCAGCACTTTTCTAGCATAAGTTTTTTTTTTTTTTGCCTTCTTTGGTGTAGTGAGCCACCATGCTTCCATAGCTTTGACTCTGGAATATAGTGGTGTGTCCATGTTTCAACCACTGTTACTAATCATCACAGGAATTCTTCTAGATTGGTTTCAAACAGTGCACAATGTCTCGTGATGTGCTTCGCCTGATCAGGTGTCAGGAGTTTTATGACCTAACAGACAGCCACCTTTGTCATTGCCAGATGTGCTGTCAGAATGCAATTGGCTGCTTTTTTTCTTTTTTTCTTTTGGCATGGGGAAATGTCTCACTAATCTGCCTGACCACTTTAAATGTCCATCTTGCAGTACTGTTTCGTGCACCTTGTCGGTATTTCCTTGAGTGATGGCCTCAGTGGGTCTGCCTGAATGATTGTCATCTTCCACACTCATTGTCCCAAGCTTGAATTCTGCTGCCCATTTCGTAAGTCTGTATGAAGAGGCATTCTCCCCTAGTGTTGCCACCATATCTTCATGGATGTGTCCATTGGCTCCAACCCTTTTTATGCAGATACTTTATCGCAGCTCTGAGCTCTTGCTTCTCAAGTTCTCCTTCCTTGGTTCATCTAGTCACCTTCTGGGACCTATAAAAAAATAAAGAACATGGCACTGAACCTGAAGATTTGCCCCTAAGCATATAAAGACTTGTATTATTACATCCAAAAAAATCATGAATCTATAACAATTCCTTCATAGCTTGGCTGACAACTTTTGGGATGTCCTATGTAAAGAATTATTTTCAGTGAAATCAATTAGGATGTGAAATAATTGTGCAAAACATGAAGATTGGGTGCCTAATAATTTTGAGCTTTGGTAGTTCAATTGAGAAAAGAAAAGTTAAATTCATTCATCTCAAGTTTTCAATTTTTTGGTATTATAGCATGTGAACTGTAATACCACAAACTACACTGCTGGACAATTGCTAAGGACGGATCATAAATGGCTATATAGCGCATAAAAAAGTAAGTGTGGTTGGATGCCAAGTGAAATAAAATAATGTCAGAATGCCAGGACATTACAAGAAAGACAATTTATTGTGCTCTGAAATCCAGAAGGCTTTGGAACGTGTTCAAGGGACAAACAGGCCATTTTGTGCAGAATACGTAAACGTGAAAAAAATGCAATTACCGTCCGCAGGCGTTCCGTCGTACGATGTCAATACGGGATATGGCCACCATGGAGGGCGATGCAAGATTCCACACGTCGTGTCATGCTTTGCACAACATTATCAAGCAGCTGTTGGGGTAATTTATCCCATTCCTCTGTCAGTGCACGGATGAGGGTGTCCTTGTTTATTGGAGGGCATTGGCGACCAGCAAGACTCCACCCCAAAGCATCCCACACATTTTCAATGGGATTCAAATCTGGAGAACATGCTGGCGGTACCAGGCGTTGAATATCCTCGCTCTCAAGACACTCCTGGACAGCAACTGTTCGATGACATGTTGCGTTGTCGTCCATGAAAATGAATCTATCACCGACAGCACCACGGAGCATGCGAACATGAGGTAGCAGAACATCATTAATGTATCATTGGCCAGTCATAGTCCCAGTTGGAAGCACATAGATGGACGTACGGCCATTGATCATGATGCCAGCCCATACCATGACACTACATGTCGGATATCGGTCCCTTTGCTGTATGTTTGCTGGACAATATGCAGTACCACTATCACACCAGATCAGTTGTCGTTGACAATCAGACGATAGACTGTATCTACTCTCATCTGAGAAGAGGACAGCAGACCAGTCGTTATCAGTCCAATTGTGATGTTGATGACACCATTGCAAATGGGCGGTACGGTGACGTCTGCACAATGGGATGCACACAACAGCACTATGTACCGATCTTCTGCAGGTGTCGTACTGCGAACACGACCTCCCCCGTGATGTTTGCTACACTGTCCATTTGTTTGAAATGATTTCCAAAGCCTTGAAACAACACTGTGGCTGACGTCGAACTCCCTGGCAACATCTGTTATTTTTCGCCCTTCTTCAATCTTGCCAATAATACAGCCACGCGTAAAATCATCTAGGTGATGTCGGGAAGACATACTGAAAATTGCAAGTTCGTCAATTGATTCTTTCCCTTTCAACTTTGCGTTTGAACAACAACGGTCAATATGCGTCAAATCCTTTATATCTCTTATCAGTGTTATGTCATCACGAACAAGTTCGGCAATCCAAAATTTGCATACGCACAACACGTCTTACTGTATCCCGCACTTATGCTAATTTCCACATTTTCCTGCCTTCCATTTTATGGGTGCTATCGTTGCTATTGTCATCCGTCCTTAGCAATTGTCCAGCAGTGTAGATGTGACTCTCTATGAGACTTGTTCATGGATTCTGTTCACAGTAATTTTCCTGGGATAGTTCTTGTTGGGGTTTTATAGCACTCTGGTGCAACATCTCAACAATATTTGACTTGGGATGCAAAATGCCTTGGTGTTTCTTAAGTCATAAAAACACAATATTTCTCAGCAATTAAGAATGGCCATTTTTTTTTTTTTCTGAATGTTTGAAATGAGAAAAAAACTTATTTTTATTTCTTATTTTTCGCAAGCAGGTTGAGTACTGAGTTCTCTGTTCACTGTTTTTAGCTCTCTGTTCACTGTTTCATCGCCATGTAGTATCTCAGAAAACTTTAAAATTAGCTCACACTGCAGCAGGAATCTTGACTCGCATCTTCTGATTTCTGTTTAAGCATGCTACTGTTACATCACCCAGGACAAAAGTTCCAAGCAACTGAAGCTAAGCTAATCCGGGCTTGAGAGAAATACCATGCCCGAGATGCCCGGGGCATGTAAATTATTGGCCTGGGCAAGTAAAAATGAAATCTAGTTGCCCAGTCGGGCAACTAGATTTAAAGAAAAAAAAAAAAAGAAGTTTGGAATGGAGAATTTTCTGCTCTAGAAAAATAGACGGTCGTCGCGTGTTTTTCATTTTACTGCAGTTTTATTATTGTTACAGAATAAGTGCCAAGGCCAGGAGAATAGCGCTTCTTTAATTATATTATGCTCTATGTCCAGAAATTGGGGCCATACGTAATTTTGCTCCAGATGCCGTTTACAGTTAACGGCAGGATGCACGCATCGGACAAAATTAGCCCTCTGGTGTTAAGTGACAAAATGAATAAACTGCCATGAAACGGGAGGGCACAGACCGATGGGCAAAAAAGCCGTGCTTTTATGGGGAGGGAGGGACAACAGAATATTTTTTTTGCACAGCCCCGGGTGGGGTTGGGTCTCTGACATAACTTGGTCAAGTGTGGGAGGGTAAAGTGGAAGCTTCCACCCGCGTGCACGCCCACACACATGAACTGACAGCGGAACTACTGAAAGAAAAGCTAAGTTTCGTTTAAGAACGAACCTACTCAATGCATTTCACTTAACCGAGAGAAGAGCGAAAATTACCAACATCGATAACTTAGTTTATCTGAGAGAACAGTATTCGTGTTAGTTGCAGTTCATGTTAGCTGCCAATATAAGTTGTTTAGTAATGGATATAACATGTTTTTTTGGAAAATAAAATCCAGCAATGTGAATATATCTCATAGTAAGCAATTATGTGAAATTCCCGATCTGTCGGCGGTAGTTACAAATTCGTCTTCCGCACTGTTGAGTGACGTACTTTCGGAATCGGAATCTACATCGTTGGCAAATCTGAAACTCATGCAAGCGGACTATGATAAAGCGTACAAAAAAACAAAAAAAAAAGGCTGTTTACAGTTGAAGAATCTTGGATAAAAACATTTAATTGGCTAAAGTCAAATGACAAGACTATTATGTTGTGCACTATTTGCAAAATCCATCCTAAAATTGCTGATACCACCAGTAATTTTTTCAAGTAATGTGGGGTGTGAGGTGATAATATAGTTTAATAACTAAGTGCACACAACAGTAGTTGAAAACATAAGATTTGCCTTTGTTTTTAAACAACAATTCTTGGGATTTTATGATGCAAAATTACTTTTGTTTGTACAAGAGAAAAAGGTAAATAATTTTTACATTCAAAATTGTTGTTAAAAACTACTTAAACTGCCGTACAGTTAACTATGATTATTATTATTTTATTTTTTTTTGTAAAACACAGGACATATATTAAAAAATTTTGAGCATTGCACCATCACTAAATTTCTCAAATGCCATCAATTATTTTTCTTAAAACTTGAGATATATGCTTTTGTGCATTTTGAATACAGACACTTTAAAATGGTGATGCAAAAGATGTATAAAAAGTTTATCATATTTTTTAACTTTAAATAAAATAAGGCTTTTGTTTTGTTATCTTAAAAGATTAATTTTTCTGGGCATGTAGATTTTACTTCTGGGCAAGTAAATATTTTCTGCACATGCGCAGCTGAGCATGCAACTTTTCAGATATTTTTCAAGCCCTGCTAATGTAGCTTAGGAATCTGAACCAATCACAAAGGTTATAATCACCACAAAAATGGCACATTTTCACTGTTCTATTGGGTTGGTGCAAATGAAATGTCCGGCAAAGGGCCAGCACACGTGGATGGTGAGAATGGAAAGTAGGACAACTTACATAGGCAAAATAATCCCCTCGGCATCAACACATAGTTGCCATCTGTCCGGCTAGGCCATGATCTCTTAACGGGAAAAGTCTTGTGGCTGGGACCCGAAGAAGTCATCCACCACATGTTGAACCTCGCTGTCTGCCGTGAACTGTCTCCCGGATAGGAAGTGATCCAGGCGACGGAACAGATGATAGCTGTCGGAGACAAGTCCGGAAAAGATGCAGGATGTGGTAGTGCTTCATAGCCCAAGGCACTTAGTGTCAGCATCATTCGTTGTGCGACATGAGGGCGGGCGTTGTCCTGGAGCAGAAGAGCACCATGTCTGTTGACCAAAGCTGCTTGTTTCTGCAGCAATTTTATTCAGCACAATAACACTCTGCAGTGATGGTTTGGCCTCTTGCCAAGAAACTCCGATGAATTATCCCGGCTGTGGACCACCAGACGAGGAGCATCATCTTCTTGGTGTGTAGGGGTGGCTTAGGATGCCGTCTAGCAGGCTGTGCCTTGCTTAACCATTGTGCAGATTGTTTCCGATTATCATAAAGAACCCAATTCTCATCGCAGGTAACGATTTTATGCTGTAAAGGTTCCTGTTTATTCCTGGCAAGCAGCGACGTGCAGACTTCCAAACGTGTAGTCTTCTTGGCAGTTGTCAACTCATGCATCAACTACATGCCCAGCTTTTTTACTTTACCCAGCGCAGCCAGATGCCGAACAACTGTCGTATGATGGACACCTACCTCTGCAGCTATCTCACGATACGTTTTTCGGGGGTCCGCTTCAACAACACGTAACAGAACGTCGTCAGAAACAGCAACAGGCAGTTGACCAAATGCTTCGTTTTGCAGGCCCGTATCTCTGCTTCGAAACTTCACAAACCATCGCCAAATGGTTCATTCGTTGGGTGTATTCTCCTCAAACGCTTTGTTAACGTTTTTAGCGGCAATTCCTGCAGAATGGCCCAGTTTAAATTCATAAAAGAAGATGACTCTCAAATCCGGCGTCTGTATGATTCCTTTGCAAGCCATGTTACGTCGAAACAAACCACACCTGAACCAGGCTTAAGTAAATTTAGTATGTGGCATCACAGATATACACTCTCTCTCTTTCTTGACTTAAGACTGCGACAGTGGGTAGTGCAAATGTCCATTTAAAATTTTGCATATACTATAGTGCGGGGTGCATTAAAAGCATCAGCTAGTTGGGGGATTTTGTTTGCCAACCGCGAAACTTTTATTTTGAAAATGCGATGAGAGGAGGTGTTGTACACGCACACAAACCACGAAAGAAATGCAATTGTGATGCCTTTAAAAAATGATAAGCTGCAGCTATTAGTCATTTGTGAATTGCCTTTGTCCCTCTCATTATTCAGAATGCTATTCAAGAGGAGTATTTCTACGATGGTAACTATGCCTGATGAATATGCTATAAATTTCACAAAATTATGGGATTTACTCAGGAATAAAAGGATATTATTTACAGTCAAATTTTCGTGTAGCACCCCTACCCTTTCTTCAGGACTACACTATAGTAGGTGTTGCTATTCATTAGCTAAATTCCAACCTTTCACATCATGTAATGTTGTAGATCTTCTTCCCTCAATTTCCAGTCCTTCTGACAGTTATCTCTTGAAAAGTGCTGTTGATGTGTCAGATCTTCTACTGAGTCCCAAAGCACTTTGTCCTGTATTTTGAACATGTCTGCCCAAACCTGTTTTGTTTGTCGTATTTTTAATTGCAGCTTTATGTTTTCTGCCAATCTGGTTTTAAGCTGTCTGCCTGTTTCTCTCACATAGCTAAGACAACAGTTTCCTGTAAAAGGATGTTTTCTTTTTGTTTTAATTTTGGAAGGTACAGTAAAGCTCTGTTTATACATCTTTCAAGGGACCGTTCATAAAAGACGTATAACTGAAATTAAAGTCTGAAATGCGAAGCAAATTTCTTTGGTACACATGTATAATATGTACAGTACTACTGTAGTACCTGTTACATATAATGAAAATATATTTTGTTATGAATAAATATTTACACTTATTACATTATTTATACAGTATTTTGAAGAATTTTTTTAAAATTTAATTTAAAAAAAAATTGTTATCAAATTACATACATTTAACATAAAACTAAGAAAAATTCATACCTTTATTTCAGTATCACATCTTGATTAACTTTCTTTCGAACAAGAAAAAATGCTGGATCACATCAACCATTAATAAGAACTTTCAAATTAATTTGAAAAACTCTTTTAGTGACGTTTGCATGGTTGTTTGATTTTGCACTCTAAGGAGAGTACTATGAATTGAATGAAGTTCTCCAAACGTTTTCTCACTGGTGTTGGCATGAAAAACAAATAAATGTCTTAGTGTATCAATACTATGCATTGTATCTTGAAAGGACGGTCAAACTGGTTCTTCACTTTCTTCATCACTGCTGCTGGAATGTTCATTCTCCAAATTAGCGTCTATTAATTCTTCTACTGTGCATAGTTTTGAAGTGATCATATCAGCATCACAATTTACATGTTTCTCGAAGGTTAGTTATGTCTACTCCCACGAGTTTCCAATCCTTATCATCCATAATCACAGTTTCTTAATCGCTTTCATAACCGTCGGCGCTTTCGTTTGCTTCCGAAACTGGAAAACCTCCTTTGATGAAACAACGAAACAATCCGATCCCCCTCAATCAGGGTCTTCTGACAGAAAAGGGGAGCCCCCCATACCTATGCATATACACCCTATCCTCGTAGCCCCTACTGGTCAATGGACAGTTCTTGTGTCTCTGCTGAAGAAACAGGCCTCGTGCCTGCATTCGAAAAGGTTGCCAAAGAATGACTCAGGTAAGAAATATATGACCTCAGTGGTGAATTTCGACTAACGAATGAGGGAAAATGACAACGTACGTATAATTGAAGTTATGCGTCATGTAAACGAAATGTTTTACTATTAAAATGAATAGAAATTAATCGGGACTGACCTGAAACGATGTATAAATGTAAAAGACGTATAACTGAGAAACATAAACACGATGCTTTACTGTAGTTACTAGTTTTATTTTGTAATCCTAGAGCCAGTCTGATTAGAAATTTCTCACTAATCCTCTGAAGTTTTTCAGTCTTCTATGGTAAGTTATTTTTCTAGTTAACTGAAACTTAGTTGTTGATTTCTGATTCTTTTCTTTTTTACTAAGAATTTGGTGACTACCAGAGAAGGGTAATTATTATCTTCCAAAACTTTCTTCAGTTCCTCTTTTTGGACATGTCTTAACAATTCTGAAGAATTTAGAACTGTAAAGTTGTTAGTGAAGCTTAATTTCTTCATGTAAGCCATGAATTGGCAACAACAGCTTTGTGAAAGTTCCGAACAGAGAAACCACTAAAAAAGGGCCAAGGTACTATCATCTGTGCTAGTTTGTAGTGTCTGCTGAGATTATGTGAAGAAACTGGAAGTTTGCTGGTTTACCTCTGACATGGTAGACCTGGAGTAAGAAAGTCCTGTTTGGATGCTGTGGCAACCCAAGTGGACAAACTAGCATCTCAAATGGCAGGTGGAACATACATTGCTCGAGAAGTGGCAAGATGTTTGGGGATACTGAGAGCATCACTATATCATGTCCTTCACAATTTTACATCAGCTGTTACTGGTGGACACCACACAGTTGAGTAATTTTCCAATTGGGCTGTGGCAAATATCACTGAGGATCTCCAGTGGTAATTTAATGGGTTGTGGACAGGCAAAATTAATTTTTTGTTTCATGGATCTGTCAAACATAATTTCTTAACACAGTGCCCGAAATTTTCAGTCACCAGTGGCGAGTGAAAATTTGTCATTGGCAAGTAAAACTTTTCTCATTGAATTAATGAATTAACACTTTGGTAAAACCTTAAAATTATATTATAAATATGTAAAAATTTGTTTTTCCCATAGCAGCATTTGTATAATTCTTTAGTGAAAAAATTATTTGTGCTAACAATCTCTCTCTCTACAAGAAAAAAAAAAAAAAAAATCAGCATAAGGAACAAGCAATTCTAACTTCACATTGGAAAGATGTGAAAAAGTATTTTGATCATTGAACAGAGAGTTTTCCCTTTTGCTCAACAATTTGCCTCTGATGTGATGTCTTGATCTCTCATTGGAGGAGATACACAGCGTTTATGAAGCCCTCATGCATTATGTGGAGAGTGGAAGGAATTCCCACTGCAGGGCCTAAAATTCAGGTCAGGATTCCCGGTCCCAAATTTTAACTCTCACCGAAATAAAACTGTTAAGAGGGAGTCTCCTGCCTTACAAAGTTTTGCTCAAAACAATAAATTTTGGGTGTTTCCAAATTTATACTCTGTTTGAAGTTTACAGATTCATTCTCCAGATCCATCTCTGTACCACTTAGATTGATCTTGCATTCAGTACTAACCATTCCCTGCTCAAAAACCATAAATTTTGGGTGTTTCCTTATTTATACTCTGTTTGAATATTTAATTATTTATACTTTGTTTCCTTATTTAATCTCTGTACCATTTAGACTGATCTTGCTCAGTGCCAACTCAAAAACTGCTCTAAAACCATAATTATTTCCTTATTTATACTCAGTTTAAATTTCATACAAAATATGTGTGAAGTTTGTATGTTTTTAAATGTAAAACTGAAAAATTAAAAGTACTTTTCTTGTCTCAATTCAATTATGAAGTAATGCATTTGAAGTGTTGGAGTTAAACACATATCTGAGATCTCCTTAGTTCTCAATATTTTCCCCTGTCTTTTCTTAAACACATTTTAGCCTTTGATAGTTAAATAATGAAGGGCATTCATTTTTACATGTTTTTGAATACTGCGTCTCGAGAAATTCATAACTCCATGAAGACTTAACAAAAAAAAAAGTATGTCACATTTTGTTTTGATACAAAACCAAGCCCTTCCCATTGTTGATGATATTATGACACAAGCAATTTGCCATTTAGAATTGAGGGGTTGATTTGGATAATAGCTCATCTACATTTTCTCAAATTTTACAGGAGGCAATTTTTCTATGTATTTTTCTGTGGCGATATTTCAGTTGTATTTCTTTCTGCTGCTGCTCAACCAACGAGATAGCCACGGGTGACATTACTTCAAACATCTCGGTTTGATCGAAATGGGGGTTTTTTTTTAGGGGAACACTCTGCTGTTTCAGTTCACCTCCGTCCTTTCCACTGCTATTTGTTTTATTTATTTGCCGGGGGCAAAAACAGTTGAGAGATTGGGCAGAGCCCTAAGCTGTCGTACGCAAAGAAAAGTCCTGTTCACATGTGATTGGATATTTATGTTATGAACCTTCTCTCTCACTGGTGGGCGAAAGTGACGTAGGCATCCGGAAATGCCAACCATCGGATTCTCCCCCCCCCTCCGGGATTACGGAATTATGGGTGACTAACGAAAACTTACAGACATTCAGAATATCGGTGTTATTAAGAATGTTTTACTGGCTCTGTAATTGATCAATGTAAAAGCCTCTAAACAAAGTTTGGGGCGCAGCTGCTTATTTCTTTCTTTCTGAGGAGGAGGAATTTGCTTTGCTAGTTCGAAAACTAAGTGGAAAGAAAGCTAGGCACCGGGTCAGAATTACGTCGGCCCGGAGTGCTTCTTTCGCTGTGGCCCAGGATTACATCGGCCGAAAGCCTCAGAACGCAGTTCATAACGCAGCTCTTAATTTCTTTTCTTTCTTTCTTTTTTTCTTTTTTTTCCGAGGAGAAGGAACTTGTTTTGCTTGTTTTAAAGCTAAGTGGAAAGAAACCACTGCATCGAGCCGGGATTACGTCGGCCGGAATCCTCTGAACAAAGTTCGTGACGTGGCTCTTTGTTCCTTTCCCCCCCTTTTTTTTTTTTTTTTTTTCCGAGGAGGAATGTGTTTTGCTTGTTTGAAAGCTAAATGGAAGAAAGAGTGCACTGCGCAGGGCCGGGATCAGGGCCCAATTTACACAGAATCGGGCCCTAGTCACAGCACAAGATGAGGCCCCCCTCCCATCCACATTCTTGGAAGAGTAAGTACATTAGTTGCTACCAAATAATATCAATTAATTTAAAAGTTGGTTTTAATAAATGGGATACTGTGCGGGAAAAAATAGGAAATGATATGTACTTTTATTAAATCTTAATGTCAGCAAGGAAATTTGCACTTAAAAATGTAGATGGGTAAGTAAAAAAACTTTAATAGTTCAGTATTACTATTTTTGCATTTAATTTTACTTGCTGAAACACTTAGTAATTAATTTACTTTTTCACACTTTTAACACTTTCACATTTAATTTTACTTGCTTAAACACACAATAAAATTAGCGATAATTTTTGATTTTTGTGTTTGCCAAGTTCGTTTTATTTATGTGTATCTCGGGACAGCTTTTGGTATTTTCAGTTAATTGGATGCTTAGACAATCACATGCCTGATTTCAGGGTGGTGGTGATTTAGCGCAAACCTGCTTTTCCAATTCGAACCACAAATGTTCGAGTGGGTTCGTGTCAGGTAAATTTGGAGGCCAGGGCATTAACAGAAAGTCGCCAGCATGTTCCTCGAACCTCTCCTTAATGATTCTGGCAGTGCGGCATGACACATTTTCCTATTGGTAATGGCCATCACCAGCAGGGAACCCAGTTGCCATGAATGGGTGAACTTGGTCGGCAGCGATCTTTCGATACCTGACAGCTGTAATGGATTGTGCTATTGGGATAATGGGGCCTAAAGTGTCCCAAGGAAACATCGGCCACAGTATAACACCTCTGCCGCTAGCCTGTTTCCACCCAACAGTACATCCAGGTGCCATAGCCTCTGTTGGTAATTGGCATATCCATGCTAAGGCATCTACGTGATGCACCAGGAATCTTGATTCATCAGACCAGGCCACTTTCTTCCTGTCATCCACAATCCAATCTCAACGATCGTGGGCCCATTTCATACATTGTTAGCGATGAACTGTGTGCTCTGACACATTGCCCTGATCACCACTGTTGTAGCTGCGGGAGATTTGTTGCACTGTTGTTCTGTGGTCGCCGTAAACAATGGGTGACAGTCTCTGCTCCACTCTGGCATCAATGAGTTGCGGACAACGGTTCGTCATTTGGCCATCTGTGCACCACTTTTGATACGTACTCACCACAGCTGCACATGAACAAGTCGCACCATTTCTGAGATCATAGTTCGGAGGTGTACCATCACAATTTGTCCTTTATCAAACTCCGATAAGTTGGCAGCTTTTCCCATTTGGACTCCAGACACTCTACTAACCAAGAGCCGGTTCTCGGGTTATATATACCGGGTGATCCAAAAGTCTTGCACATTTTGAAAACGTAATAATTCATGGAGTTTTGAGAGTAGGGCAACGCTGTTGGTGTAGAAATTATCAGAATGACATCGGGGGTTATTTTTGTTTTGTTTTTTTGTAAAATCACATAAATTTTTACTCATATTACTTAAATTTTTCATTGCTAGATGGTGCCATAGGTGAACAGGTCTGGGATAGTGGGTATAAAAGCAGCACCGGGGAAGCAACCACAAGTCACAGCGGTCCGTGTCAGTATGCTGTCATTACCAGACAAAGCGCTCTTGGTGAAATTGTTCTATTGCAACACTGAATGTGCGAGTGCTGCGTTGAGAGCCTACCGGTCACTAAGAGGTGATCACAGTGGAAAAGGACCGATGGAAAGTGCTACGCTGAGGCGAATGGTGAAAAATTCGAGGAAACTAGATCTTTGGCAGCACGCCCACGAAGCGATAGACCACAAACACGTGCTGCTGCAGCAGAGACGATTAAGCAGGAAATGGATGTGATTGCAATGTCATCCGCACATGGTGACTCCAGTGCTTGCCATGATTTTCGGCAAACAGGCATTCCATACAGCTTTCTTCATTATCGGTCTTTTTTTTTTTTTTTTTTTGAGGAGTTCTGCTGCACCTCCTTCAAAACCGTTTCAGTGACAGGTGCACTTTATGTGAACATGTTACAAACGTACATTATCCCTAGCTTGCAAGAGCGAGATGCAGTGAATCTGTGCACATTTATGCAGGATGAAGCGCCACCTCACATCGCATGTTCTGTTAAGCAACTGCTGCAAGAGACGTTTGGCGCAAATCGTGTGTTGACCTGACACTTTCCGAAGGCCTGGCCTTCTCTTTCACCAGACCTGACACCCTGCGATTTCTGGCTCTTGGGTTATCTAAAATCACAAGTGTACAGATGTCGCCCCACTTCATTGGCCATGCTGAAAGATGCCATTCGACACCATGTGGCACCTATACTACCGGACATGCACTTCAATGCCACCCATGGTGTTTTCTCTTGTCTGCAGGCAGTGGTAGAACAGGACAGCCATCACATTGAACACCTGGTACAATGAGGTGTCTATTTTTCTCGATACTTCCAAGCTGTGGTTGCTGCACCATCTGGCGATGAAGAATGTAAGAAAAAACAGGGGAAAAAAATTATGTGGTTTCATAAAAAACCCGATGTCATTCTGATCATTTCTACGCAAACTGCGTTGCCCTCAAAACTCCGTGAGTTTTCAAAATGTGCAAGACTTTTGGATCACCCGGTATACTTCTCTGTGAACTTCACTTGCGACACCATTTGGTCTCCAGGTGTGCTCAATTCTCAAGGCTAGGGGTGGTCATAATGGAATGGATCATCGGTGTACAGCCTCAAACTACCAAACTTTTTATACATTTCTGTAGATATAATTTAATGTATTTTATTTGTATTGCTAAATCTAGAGCTATCATCTGTAATCCATGTTAAATTTATGCATTGGCTTAAATTTTTGCATTGCAGTGTTTAAATTTTTGCTTTGTATAATGTGCATAGTTAAATATAATGTCTCGACTTCTTGAAGTTCCTTCTCTTTTCCTATGCTATTTTCTGTTTCTTTATAGGATCCTTGTTGGACATCATTAAGCATAAAATGAAAACAGAAGACTGTAGGCATGGTGTGTTTGATGAAGCTACTATTGCGACAGTGCTACGTGAAGTTCTTAAAGGTTTAGAATATTTCCATAACAATGGACAGATCCATAGGTACTTTAACTTTTCAGTGTTGCATTACTTGTTAAAAGTTTAAACATATCATGAGAAACAGTGTAAGTGATACAACAAATCATTAATTATAGATATTGTGAATTACATAGGAATAAAGAAATCAGCATTTAGTTACAGGGATTTTATTTTCTCGTTCTAAACACTATCGTGAAAGTAATATTACATTTCTATTTGGAGAAGCTAAGCTTGTCGATAAGCAAGATTCAGCCATCAAGCTTAATATTTTGGAATCTTTCAGTATGTATTGTACAGGGTAATTCAAAATGATTGCCCTAATTACAAATGACAATAACATGTTTATGAAGATAAATAGACAGCTGATATCCCTACACAAGAAAGAAGGAAGTTTAGAATTTTATTGGAACCTACTGCTGTGGTCTTCCGAAAATTCTTCCGAAATGGTATGGTCTTGTCGATTCTTCCAAACCATTGGATTGGTCATTGTGGACAGGACGACACGGTTTTCTGCAAGTGGCTCCCCAGGTCTCCAGATCTTACTCCTTGTGACTTCTTTTTGTGGGGGTATGTCAAAGACCATGTATATATACCACCTTTGCTGAGAAACACTGCAAGAACTAAAGATGTGCATTCAGCTTGCACTGGCATCAGTGATTATGGACATGCTTCATAATAAAGGGCGTAAAATGGATTACCGTTTAGATGTTGTCCACGTGACCCAGGGGAGTTTTTTATTTTTTTTATTGGAGGTTTAACGACCACTGTGAGCAACTCAATGGGCTATAAGCAGTCGCCCGTCCCTAATTTAGGGTCACTGGTTCCAGGGAAGGGAGAGAGCCAGTGCCGTAAGACAAACACAACATCCATGCCTCACCGGGATTCGAACCCGGACCCCTTTTGGACGAATGATCAGAGGCCATCGCCTTAGACCATTGCGCCACCGGGGCGGCAACCCAGGGGAGTCACATAGAACATTTGTAAGGTATGGAAACAAAATTCTAAACTTCATTCTTTATTGTGCAACAATGCGATCTCTGTATCTAAGTTCATAAACCAGGTATTGTCATTTGTAATCGGGGCAATGATTTTGAATTACCCTGTATTCTTCAAAATGTAAGATGCACCCTTATTTATTGAGGAAATTTAAGAAAAAAATAAAATCGCATTTTAAATATTTTAATTAAGAAAATTAAATTTTATCATACATAAGTGGGGAATGTATTTCCCTGAAGAAATAATTCTTCACAAATACATGGAAGGCAATACAAATGTAATCTTTTGTCACAAATGTGCTGTATTTTCACTGTTTCCATGTAGCAAGAACTTGAAACAGGGCAATGTAATTTTCAAGTTTTCTAAAGTAGTTGTTACGTAGAAACAGTGGAAATATGGCTCATTTGTGCCAACAATTACATTTAAATTTTATGTGTAAAAGCAGCAGCTTATAAATTGTTGAATCCTTATGATTTTTGAATTTAGCAATGAGCAATTTTATCTATGACCCCCCCCCCCCCCCAATGCCAGTCAGTCCATCAGCCAATAGCATACATGCACTGCAGAATTTCCCCCAATATCAGACCTTCATACAGCCAATGGCCTTTGTTATTGGTTCGGATGGTCATTTTTGCCATGTGGCTGATGTGTCAAAGTAAGATGGCCTTGATCAAAGTCTATTGACGTCCTATGGCATATTAATAATTCCAGGGAAGAGGGAAATGTTTTTTAATCTAAAGCTTTCCAAGAACCATTTTATATAAAAAATATCAAAGAAGCGAACGGGCGAACCTCTATGTATTGTTGGTGATCAGTAAGGAAGCAAAATTGTCAGATGCGGCGACATCTTCCATCATGAACTGCAAGTGAAACAACCCCCCCCCTTCCAGTTAAAGATCAAGCAAAATTTACATGTCTCATGAATGAATTTTTCTGAAAATTGCAACTCTACAGTACACGGACATATCAGAATAACACCCACCCCCAGAATCACAGTGAACCCGCCCTGGTGCATCACAGAGTCCAGGTGACGAAGTCAACCACACGGAGATATGAGGGGCCGGCCAAAACAGATGAGCCACAGTGCATCACGTGAGCACAATGGGCAGAAGTGATTTGATGGATGTTCAAAAAGGAATGATCAGTGGCTACCGTGCTGAAAGTGGAAGCATATGAGAAACAGCAGACTTTGTGGGCTGTTCGCGAGGTGCTGTAGTAAGGGTATACCAAGAATGGACCGCTGGCACACCGAGTACCTCCCGTCGTCGTAACTGTCGAGCTCCAAAGGCCATCAACCACAGGGGAGAATGTCGCTTCCGTCAACTGGTGAAGGGCAATCAACGCGCAACAGTGCAGCAATTGACCACGCCAGCAAACACTGGGGCACCCAGGTATGTGTTCCCAATAACAGAGAAGAGCGAACTGTTATGCTTGGTGTAGGGGCAAAGAATTAATCATGTTCATAAACTATGTAATGGACATTATTTTACATAATTTATAGAAACAGAGACATTCCTAAATTATGTGATGGACATTATTTTACATAATTTTATAGAAACAGAGGCATTAATGTATTATGTGATGGGCATTAATTTACGCAATGGTATATGTGTGAGGAGGAAAAGCATAGTATTTTTTTAAACAAAGAAAATGAGCCCAGCCACAGAACTCTCAAGATTTTCTTTGTCTAGGTGTGAGAAAACACAGAACTTTTAGATGGCGCCAAAAAAACACGTTGAAACATTCTTGTCATGCTCACGAACAATTGAAGGTCACCTGTAAGAAATAGCTAACGATCGTCCTTTAGGGCGAGTGTACTCACGAAACAAGGTCTGAAAATAACAGACACCAGACGGTCTGGTAAAAGTATTATTTCAATGGCATTCCAATGTATGCGGTTTGTTAATCCATGTATTCACCAAGGCCACAGGTATTGTTCCTACCCGGGCGCCTTCAGGTTGCAATAGACGCAGAAAAGCAGGAATGAGTTAAGGGGGAATGACTCGGGGACAAGTCGAGCAGACGTCCAAAGGTCAGGTCATGGCTCGGGGGTCACGGAAGGGGGGCAGAGAGAGGTCAGGTAGCCATCTTCAGGCACGCTCCACACCAGTGAGCCGTTCTCGCCTCAAGGTGGAGAAGAAAGCAGGGGCCAATGAAAATCAAGGAATATGGATCCTCGGGGGGGGGGGGGGTATTGAAGACAGGGTGCGCACGCGTGCTTGAAAACCTGGAAAGTCCTGGAAAATCATGATTACGTTTTCAAGGCCTGGAATATCCTGGAAAAACGGTATTTTTTTAATGCTGTCTTGAAAAGCCTTGAAATTTGAAATTAGTGCTTAAAAAAAATGCCCTTTTAGGAAATCGTGTTACTGACCCCTTCATTTTTTTAAGTTCCTCTCCTCTGTTCTCAAAGAAACCGCCGGCAACAGTGGTGTTTTGGATGTGTCCAAATCCTAATTTGGCTGGGGGGGGTGAAGCACTACTTCCAGTGCAATAAAATTGGATGATTACTAGCAGGTCTGTTAGGGAAGGGGAGCTTGATGCATTCTCTAGCCCTGAGCTTGATGTTCGTCCGACAACTACTGAGAACAACAGAAGGGGAAAGAAGAGACATTTAGCATTTGCAAGGGGGTCGCGTGTTTACCAAGTCAGCTGGCACCCACCAGTGAAGAGTATGCCTGAACAACACATTCATCTGCTCCTTGTTTATTGCATTAAGACGCTTGCTTCCGGCCCACCCCTCAAGAGACTTCGGCTACTTATGATAAAAAATAAGAAAACTATCTTTGCGAATTTTTCACAAAAGTGGCTGAAATTTTTACATTTACTATAATTGGATTACAGAAGCTCACTCCCAAAATTCCATTTGAATCCGTTTAAAACTTAAAAAGTTAGCATTGGAAATTTTTATTATGTGTGCCTCTTTAGACAGTGAGCCTTGAGCAGAAAGTGTGTTACCATAGCAACGGTTGATTGACAGCTGGGAGCGCTGATCCGAAGCCCTTGGTTGGGAAGAAAGCAAACACCTGTTTATCACTTCCACGGCTCAAAAGGACTAAGAGATATTTTTCAGAAATCCATTTTCCCGAATTTTGAAAATAACACAGTAAAATTTTTACAGTGGTTAAAATACATCACAATAAAGTTCTAGTGCAAATTTAAGGCCAAATTCCGTTTGAAACTTCAGCAGATGCAAAAAAAAAAAAAAAAAAAAATCTTCCGTTGCAAAATCGGATTGAAAAAAAGAAACGGCAATTATAAATTACGGGAAAAGCAAGCAAATTATTTTTTTTTAGATGCCATGGTTTATTTAAACAGAGTGATCCTTAAATTTTGTTTCTGTGATGATATGGACTCTATTTTAATTACAAACATGCATTTTTATTCAGATGTCTGAGTTACTGTTTTAATAAAAAAATCTATAATTAAAAAGTTTTCAATGGATTTAGGCGAAATTCAGCAGATAAACGGATAAACGTATTTTAGTAAATTGCAACGTTATGACGTAAATTTTGTTCATTTTGTCAAAAATTGGGCAGCATTCTTTTTTTTTTTTCCCTCCTATAGTTAGGGTGAAGGAGGAAGACACTTCAGTGAGCTGCAGGTGGTGATTTATGGCGATGTGCCAAATGAAAAGAAGGACATTCCAGAGGCTGAGTGTGCGTGGACGCGTGCTCCTGCTGTTTGAACTTAATCGGAATGTTTTCGGGAGGGGGAGAAATATCCGTTTCAGCTTTACAGCTTTCAGGCTCCTTTTTTTTTCTTGGTAATAAATAAAAACCATAGTTGCTGCATTCACCATTGATCCATATTCGCATTTCTTGAATATAAACAGCAGACAATCGGAAACATGGTGTTGGGTGGGTCTTGATGTTCTTCATTTGTATCTGCTGAATTTTGTTCTGTGGGAATACGGAATGAGTTATACTGTGAATACATACAAAACTACATATTTTTGAGCTGAAAAATAGGTCTACTTGTACACAGTAGCTAACGTGTGAACTCAGACGAAGACAATCAGACATATGGACGTCTGATTCCATAAAAATCAACCCACTTTTATTATACACGACAGATAAAAAAGAAAAAACATTACATGTTTTTAAACATTATAAAGGAAAAGCGGATTTTTGAAACACCATGACTTGATGATATTAATTTCTGAAAGTTTTTTTTTTTCAATTACAATACATTGTAACAGGATACCTGTGTGTTGTATCCCTTAGTTGTATGGCAGATTTTGAGTTGGCCGATATCCGCGATCGTAAGTGGTAGTTACATTGCTATTGTTGATGATGACAAGATAAATACTGGAGTAATGTAGAATGTTTCATAAAGTAAAAAAAAATCGCCCCCTCCTCCCCTTCGAACTTTTATGCGGTTATCATAGCTGATCAACCATTTCATTCCACAGAACATCAGCACATTTCAATCATTTGACCATTGGGGGTCTGACGGAATTCAGCAGTGCTAAGCGCCTAGCGCAACGAGAACATGCTAATTATGGACAGTTCTATTCCCTTCCCCCTATCATCCCTAATAATTGAGAGCGCATACTGTAGTTTCAAATATTCTGTGTATGAGCTAGTTTTCACGCTGTTCGTTATGTTTTTATTTTAGAAATTACTAACCCTTTCGAACTGTAGGTTGCAGAAACGTTTATGCTTTGGTTTTTTCCGTAAAAGGGGTTGGATTTTGGCTGAAATTTTAGTATGCTGTTAGGTACAACCTAGAACCTACCCTGTTGAAAATGGTCGAAATTAAATTCAAAGGCATAGATATAAGAGCAGTATTCATTCTCCAAGCTTGAAGCCCTACGTCCACTCTCCAGCTGGGTAAGTATGAAAGATTTGAGACTTGAATCCACCTGTGGGCATAACAAGCACATGCCCCATTTCAAAAAGGGGGGAGGTTGAGTAAGTAGATAAATAAGTGCTTTGCTTTGTCTCACGTTTCTTGTTTTCAGACATCACACTTTTTCACTTATGGATTTGCAACTCCACGTTTTGTCTTACATTTGCCCGAACTTTTCAGTGATCCACACAGCAGTACTTCAGAACTGCTGTTTGTGATGTACTCTGAGAGGCAAGCACCCCATCTCCCCTTTATGGGTCCTCCATGTTTTACCACCGTGTTTTTTTGGAGGAAATAAATCTCAGAGATTTTTTTACCAGTCCTCTGTTAGACATACGCCCTCCCCATTCTTAAATTCTGAATCTGCCCTCACTTTATTTTATAATAATTTCAGTTGTTATCAATAATAGTCTGATTACATGGAAGATAGTGCAGAATAGTGATGCAGCTAAAATGACTGATTGAATTAATCATTTTCTGATTGAGGGAAAGGATTTTCTGAATAGCCTTGTGGTAATTGCATCATGATTCAATTTAGCATTATTGGGTAATTCGCCAATTAAAAACATTAAAAAGAAATGTAATGGGTAAAAAAGCACACTCATTCATTTGCATCTTTCATCATTTTTATTACTTAAAACTGAAATTGCTTTTAAAAAATAATTTGAGCATGATACTGTAAAGCGTAATATTCATCCTGGAATTTTTTGTATATGGCCTGGAAAAGGCCTGGAAAGTCCTTGAATTTTTCCCCAAAAAAGAGTATGAACCCTGTGAAGAAGAGAGTTAGTTGGTCTGGAGTGTTCGCGGAGGCAGGAGGAGTTTTTTGGAAGTGCAGGGGTTTGGGATATAAACCCACGCTAGACAGCGTTCTCAAGGAGAAGGCGCTAGGCCTTTGTTAAAGGCATTAAGGAAATCGACGTGCACGAAGTGATCCAGGTGTTGGTTGAGAACCAACACCCAGAAATGCTTGTTGGTCAAGCACAGGCCGGCAGTGTCAGTGTGCATGTCTGGGGGATGTTTTCCTGGTACCACTGGATGCATTCCTGAATGCCAATGGCTACCTGTCCATCCTCACTGACCACATGCATCCCTTCATGGACATTTACCCTGGTGGTGATAGTGTCTATAGACAGGACAGTGGGCCATGTCACGTCGCTAAATAGGGCGTGTGACTGGTTCAAGGTACACAACAGCGATGTATCCATTCTCCCTTGGCTGGCGAAATCTCTTGACCTCAATCCCATAGAGCATTTGTGGGACCATTTGGATCGACAGGTTCAACCTGCTGATCCACAACTACATCATTTTCAGGACCTCCATGCTCTGCTGCAGTCCGAACAGGCACATGTGCTTTGGGCAAACTTCCAGGGCCTCATTGCATCCATGCCATGCTGCTGTCATCTAGGCCAAGGGTGGTTATTCCCATTATTAGATAGGTAATCATATTATTCTGATATGACTGTGTATTTATGTCACTGTCAATGAGTAAGATTTTTGCATTTTGTGTACAAACATTCTGTGCAAATTGAAGAATTTGCAGAAGCAATAATGCTGTTCGTACTAATGCATTTACACACATTTTGCTGACAGATGTCTTAGGTGTTGATTGTGATGTTTTGTCCTGACATGCAGTTGTTTCTCTTCTTTTTCTACCACTTTGCTGAAAATCCTCCAAATACGTATTGTCAGTAAATAAACAAATACATCGCTCTTTCCACGTATTTGGAAGATTTTCACTTTGGATCTCGCCCTTTGGATTTAACTGCTATAATTAATATATAGCCAGTGCCGTTAATGCCCACCAGATGGAGACGTCTCAGTAGCTGAGCCCATCTTACGTATTTATGATGCCAAAAGCTGACTTAAAAATGCACATAGCGCTGTGGATTGTTGGCCACCGTGGTGTAAGGCTAACGCGCTCGGCTAGATATCAAGAGATCCATGGGTTCAATTCCCTGGCGGTGACCGAATAACAATGTTTCAGTTGCTATGTGTTTCTGGAACGTAGAAAGAGCGATGTATTTGTTTACTTGTCATTTTTCTTTTTAAAAGAATTATTGTTAGTCCTTTTATATTTCAGATCGCCATGCACAACTTATGAGGTATGTGTTTAAACTGTATTTACAGCATTTACTCATGAATGCACAGGTATGCACTCTGGCACAAATACATACATCTAACAATGATAGCAGGCCTGGCTCATAAAATACATGTGCACACACACACATAGTTGACAATGGATAAACATGAAACAGAAAGTATATTATATATGAGCATTCATGATACAATGGCATTTTAGGGGGAGGGGAGTGTACAGGAATATCAATTACTATACCCAAGATAAAGATATTACATTTTAAACTCATTTTGCAGTCATTACAGCAACATACTTGCACATACATTCATGGCGATAACAATGACCTTCGGTATATAAGATGCAGGAGGATTTTGAAAAAAGGTATGTCTTGTATTCCCTAAAATATGATATATCAAAATTCTCTGCAACTTGCTAACAACATAGGATCCACTCCATTTCTATCAAGCACATGGAAGTAACTGACAAAAATCCATGGCCATCAACACCATTGGTGATGTCTCAGTGATTTGAATATTTTTGCCCTAATGCATTTTTTCTATTGTTATTTTTAGACCAAAGCATGGCAGAACTGCAGTCAACAAGAAAATATAATCATTGTGACTAACCATTGATTTCTTTATTCCTACAGTGCGGATAATTTTCTGTGTTAAGTAGGATAAGGCTTTCTTTGATTCTCAAGGCTGTGTTCACTATGAATTTATTTCAGAAGTAAGGACTGCGAATAATGAAATGAGCTTTGATATCCTCCGTCACCTCAGGGATGCAATCTAAAGGAAATGTCGAGAAAAATGGACAGCAAACAGTTGGCTTTTTTCTTCATGACAATGTGCCTGCACATCAATCCATAATGGTCAAACAGTACCTCACCACAGGGGACATCCTCCATATTCTCCTGACATAGCACCTCCCAATTTTTACTTGTGTCAGCTGTTGAAATCTGCCCTAAAAGGACGACAATTCACAAATGCTGAGGACATCATTGAAAATGCGACAGATGTGCTGAAAGAGGTTTCAAAGAATGGATTTCAGGAGCGCGTCAAACAGCTTTATGGACAAGGTTGCAGAGCCAAACGCTCTGCGAAACTATAGTCGATGTATAATAAAAAATTTATTTTGAGAAAAGTTGCTAATTTTATTCCAGCTTTATGGATGCTGGCAGAAATGTGTACCTGGCCAAGGAAACTATGTTAAAGTTTGTGTGTTGTAAATGATGTTGTGTTATTACTTTCTGTATAGAAAGTATTTTTTGAAAACTTTTTGAACCTACCTTGTATATCAACATAACTCAAAATTGTGCCAGTTTTGTTCACTACATTGCAGGTTCTGTAGAGGGTGATGTTCATGAATGTTCTTGTTGTATTGTCATTGCAAAACTTTTTGTCATGACCAGTTTAATCAGATCTCTTTGTGAATGTGTCAGTACAAAATGTAATTTTCTATTTTTAATTTCTAATTTTTAGGGATATAAAAGCAGGAAATATTTTGCTTGGTGATGAAGGTGTTGTCCAGATTGCAGGTAAATTAAACATTTTTGATATCTGTTTGCAATTAAGCACTTAACTTTGATGTTATAGATAATATTTTCTGAAAATGTCAACCTTTTAAACTTGAAAAAAACACATATTTTTCCTGATAGTGTTACTATTATTATAAGTAATTATTAATTATTATTATTATTATTATTATTATTTTTTTTTTTTTTTTTTTTGCTGTTGATACATTATTATGTTGTGACTTTGTGGTATCATAGATTCTTCTGCAAGAGAGGCATCATGGAGCCACAGTGTGATAATGTATAAACAGTCAAAGAAATTATGGTAATGTTTTTGTTTATTCATGGGTACAAGAAGGGTATAAAGTATAGAAGGTACAAGAAGGGTACAGCAAAAATGGTAAAGCTTCCCATAGCAGTGATCTTCAATGGTGTCAGTAATATGAGCAGATTAGTTTCTGATTACTCATATATATGTTGAAATGTTATCATTTCATTTTTATGACAATTATAGACCAGTAGCAGAACATTGAATATTTTAAATTGCATGTGATGTGGCATGCTAAAATTAAAAAAAAAAAAAGAAAGCTGTGCATTGTTTTAATGGCTCACTGTGTGACACTAAGTATACATGTACACATCACTAAACTGTTTTCTGAGATTCAGAGGTTAGCTCCACAAAGAAATACAAACCACCAGATAAATTTATAACTAATTATTTACTACTTACTGTTGCTATATCAAACTTCTAATTTACAGGGATCTTAACACACAACTCGGACTTCACTGACATCCATCACACGACATACACAAGACCTTCTATACTTTATACCCATAATCTTTTTCTCATGCTGACACTCCTGAATTTGATTCTCCCATGACTTCCTTGGCCTTCCTCTGCATTTCTTTCCTGCCACTTGAACTGAATTTTTTTCTTTGTGAGCATCTCATCATTCATTCTTTCAATGTGGCCAAACCACCGAAGTGTATTAGTTCCACCTTGCTGACAACATGATGGTTGCTTCACAATACACAACTGCAATACATCTTCACAACTGCAATAAATCTTCATTCTTCACCCCCCACTCCCCCGATAAGTAATGCACATCTCTCCATCACACAAACGACTACCATGTATCTCCTGTAGTACTCTCTCTCTCTCTCTCTCTCTCTCTCTCTCTCTCTCTCTCTCTCTCTCATTTTGAACATAGTTTTTGTTTTCTATTGTACTCAGACATGTTATTGGACTATTGATGTTTATGGCATACAGTAGACAAATTTACATTGCATAAAAATTTGGACAAAATTTTTGCTGTGTTCCCCCTGACAGTGACCTAATTTGCATTCATTAAAGATTTTCTCAATTTAGGGTGACACTGATTTGCTTCCAAAACAATATGGTACTTAAATATTATCTGGAACTTTTATCTTAATGATGCTTAGTTACAAAAGTGACTCACAGATGGCAGTACACAAAAAGTTACTTCCCTGTGCTTAACAGCAATTGTTTGTGGAAAATCTTGTGCCATTTTGCTTGTAGTCTTGTGTTTTGTTCTTTCAAATTTTGCAATTTGTGTGGAGTTGTAGCTCTTTTATATATATATATATATATATAATTGATTGCTTCTTTTGCTACTGTCAGAAAGATCTGGCGGACTACCTAGAAGTGAAAAAAATCCATTTCTTTTGTTTCAGCAAAAGGGTATAATTCCAGTGTGATGTTATTGCAGAGATGGTTATGAAATGGAGATGTGTTTTGAATCCTATACATTCTGGAAATTTAATGTTAGATCTTGCAAGCAAAAGATTAATTTATGAATTTGATAACTGGCTTCAAGAAAGTCATCTTCCTATAACCAAAGCTTTATATTTTTTATTTTGTTGGAGCAAAGAACTGATGTCAGTAAATTTTGTGAACCACAGAGCTGATGAATGTAAAGTTTCTCTGGAAGATGTACTAAAGGAAAATCTGAGTGCATGCCATTGGAACTGAATCCTACAAGAAGATTGGAGGTGAAAGACTTTGTGTTGGTGAGAATATGTTTTTCAAATGTAAAAATAATGCTGGAAGGATGTTTCTTTAACAGTAGATTTTTTTGGAGGTATATGTCATAAAAGTAATAACTTTTTTGGTGTAAGTTATGAATTGGAGCATAAAGGAATATAGTTTTTCACATAATAATACACTAAAGCACTAGAAGTCATGGGGTACATACCTTAGTAATGTGTAGGACCTTCTCTAGCCTGGCGAAGTGCAGCAACTCAACGTGGTATTGATTCCTAAAGTGGCTGGAAGACTTCTGGAGAGATGTTGAGCCAAGGCATCTGAACAGCCGTCCACAGTTTCCTGATAATTGTAGGTGCAGGATCGTGGGTGCGAATGGATCTTTCCACCATGTCCCATAAGTGCTCTATTGGGTTCATGTGGGGTGAACAAGGTAGCCACACCATCCGTCAGAACTGTCCAGAATGCTCCTGGAACCAATTTTGGACAACTTGGGCCTGATGACATAGTGCATTGTCCTGCTTGAAAATCCCATTGTTGTTGGGGTACATGAAGTCCATGAAGGGCTGCAAATGGTCACCCAGCAGAGCAACAAAGTGATTACTGGTTAGTGACGTGTTTACGAGGACCAGAGGACCCAAACTGTGTCACGTAAAGACACCCCACACATGTACGGAACCACCACCAGCTTGCATAGTGCCTTGTTGACAGATTGGATCCATGGCCTCATGGGGTCTGCACCACACCCGAACCCTATCATCAGCTCGTAACAACTGGTAATTTGACTGTCAACTAATGCTGCGGCCGAATAACAATTTTTGGGTTGCCGTTTATTGCTAAACTTGGAAAGAATGATGACTTTGTTTATTCACTGACGCCACGTATTTGGAGGATTTTCACTTTGGATTTTTGGATTTAAATGCTATAATTAATATATAGCCAGTGCCGTTAATGCCCACCAGATGGAGACGTCTCTGTAGCTGAGCCCATCTTACGGATTTATGTCAGATGCTGACAGAAAAATGCACATAGCACCGTGGATTGTTGACCACCGTGGTGTAAGGCTAGCACGCTCGGCTAAATATCGAGAGATTGAGGGTTGGACTCCCCGGCGGCGGCCAAATGAAAAACTTTTGGTTGCTCTGTGTTGCTAAACGTGGAAAGAGTGATGTCTTTGTATATTCACTGACGCCACGTATTTGGAGGATTTTCACTTTGGATTTCGCCCTTTGGATTTAACTGCTGTAATTAATATATAGCCAGTGTCGTTAATGCCCACCAGATGGAGACGTCTCAGTAGCTGAGCCCGTCTTACGGATTTATGATGTCAGAAGCTGACAGAAAAATGCACATAGCGCCGTGGATAGTTGGCCACCGTGGTGTAAGGCTAACGCGCTCGGCTAGATATTGAGAGATCGGAGATTCAATTCCCCGGTCGCGGCCAAATAACAATTTTTCGGTTGCTGTGCGTTGCTAAACGTGGAAAGAGCGATGTCTTTGTTTATTAACTGGTAATGTGACTTGTTGGACAACACCACATGTTGCCACTCTTCCAGGGTCCAATTACTTTGTTCACAAGCCCAGGTGAGGTGTTGTGTCTGATGTCGTGGTGTTAAAAAAGGCACTCTGGTGGTTCTTCAGCTCCAATGCCCCATGGACGGCACTCTGGTGGATCTTCTGCTCCCATACCCCATGGACGGCACTCTGGTGGATCTTCTGCTCCCATACCCCATGGACGGCACTCTGGTTGGATCTTCTGCTCCCATACCCCATGGATGGCACTCTGGTGGATCTTCTGCTCCCATACCCCATGGACGGCACTCTGGTGGATCTTCTGCTCCCATGCTCTCTCTCATCTTCTGCTCTCTGGTGGATCTTCTGCTCCCAACAAAGGCACTCTAGTGGATCTTCTGCTCCCATACCACATGAACTCTAAATTACGTTACACAGACCTGATGGATATATCTCTGGCACCTCCTGCATTGAATGTGGATGTTATTTGAGTTTGAGCCAGTGTCGTTTATACATTAGCGTGGACAATCCTGGTCAGATACCGTTGGTCACAGTTATTCATCAGCTGTGGTCGGCCACTGTGCTGTCCTCAGTGGGTGGTAATGCCTTCCATGAGGTATTCTTGGTACACACATGTTACAGTGGATTGAGAAATGTTGAATGTTATGCAACTTCGGAAATTAAATGTCCAATCCATCTGGCTCCCACTACCATGCCTTGTTGAAACTCCAATAATTCATGTCGGCTTGCCATAATCCTACTGGTGGTTGTTCAGCCTGATTCATGAGATCACACCTCGCAACTGATAAAAATTGTGGTGTGTGTCAAAGCATTTATACGACGGCAGTGCCAGTTAAAAATTTTCATGTTGCTATCCCATGACTTTTGGCACCAGTGTATAGTATATGCCTATATGTACTGTAATTTTCATCGTATTATCAGCTCCAGCGTATAATCCACAGAACACAAAATTCACATTAAAAAAAAATCCTGCGTATAATCCGTAGACTGACATTTGTGGGAAAAAATTGCCGTGTAATCCACACATCATAGATGTTGAACCGGAAGTGGAATTTCCGACAGAAAAGTCGGTCACATAATGACCCACGAGTCCGAAGAAGCAAGAGAAAAAAAAAAAGAAACGATTTTATTAAATGAAGAAATTCATTTTTAAAAGTTACTGTTTTATATTTTTATCTCCGGACAGATAAAGGGTGTGGCTCCAGAGTATTGCAATTACACCTTGCCAATGATGAAAGGCTGATACAGAACAAGTCATAGAAATACCGTATCTACTCTCGTATAAGTCTAAAGTTTTTTGAGGAATTCCTGCTTTCAGAGTTTGGGGATCAGCTTATACACGGGCCAATAAAAAACTTCCATGAATTTTCCCCGCAGAATTTACCGACGGATTTGTTTACGTTTTAAACCGCGGCACAGAGGCTTTTTGCATGTTACTGCACCATTGTTTTCTGACCTCAAAACTATCGCGCAGTGGCACGATCATATCCTCAATTCTGTCCAACACTTGACAGTGTAACTGAAACGTTTCCTTTTCAGAGACAACGTGAATAGCAATGAAGGAAAATAGCAGCAACAACGTTCGTCAAAACAGCGAAAGTGAACTCAACACAAGGCAGCACACACGAGATCTGAAAGGAGGAACGTATAGGTTCGTGCAGCAAGCACTGTGCGTACTTCTTTGGCTTTTTGCCAAGAACAGAGACTGCACGACAGTCGGAGCTTGTCCTCGACGATAACAAAATGACGCCTGCCGTCCCTCCCCACAACTTTCCTGATCTTTAGTTACAGCATTCCTCCCCCTCCTCCTTGACCTCCCCGCTCTGTACAAACTCCTGAAGTGAGGAAAATTCTTCCTAGGGAGTCCCTTTTCCAATTATACCCCCTCCCCTGCACAATTACGCTGCAGATTTTTTAAAAATCGGAGGATCGTGAAAATTTTTTTTTTAAATCGGCATATTATCTGCATCGGCGTATAATCCGCAGAACCTATATATTTTAACTTTTTTAGCAGATAATCCGCGGATTATACAACAAAAATTGTGGTATATTTCATTTTCGCATATTATTATTCAGCATATTATTTGTTGTGTTAACCACTAATATGTACAGGCAAGTTTAGTTCTAGACAGATAGACACTAATTTTATTAGTTCGTATAAAAAAACTTTCAAAAATCATTAAAAGTTGGTTCGCCTGATTTCCTTTTGTTTGCTGTCAGGTTGTTTTCACATTTCAGATGGGTTGTTAAAAAGATTGTTCTTCATTGACATTGTTCTTCTGCAGTCCTCTGTAACCATTATTTTTTTTTTCAAAGTGCTACTCTCAAAAATATCTTTCTAAAAGTATAAATATAGTGAAGGTTTTTGAGCATAGCACTTTCAAAAAAATCAATGGTTACAGAGGACTGCAGATGAACAATGCCAACAAAGGACAATCTGTTTTACAACCCATCTGTGTGTGTGAAATATGAAAACAACCTGACATATATTATATACGTGAAGAGCAGGTACTTTTCATCTGGGTGGGGCCCAGTTTCAAATCCCGGTGTGGAATGGATGTTGTGTTTGTCTTATGGCACTGGCTCTCTCCCTTGCCTGGAACCAGTGGCCTAAAATTAGGGACAGGTGACTGCTTATAGCCCATTGATCAGATCAGATCATATGTAGAGGATTTTAGGAAGGGAGTGTCTGACCCCAGATCTTAAACAACCCTTAGAAATAGGAAGCTAGGAGATTTGGGCTAGAGCGCCCGATGGGAAAGTGACACGGAAGCGAGGTAGAAAGATCAGATCAGATCATATGTAGAGGATTTTAGGAAGGGAGTGTCTGACCCCAGATCTTAAACAACCCTTAGAAATAGGAAGCTAGGAGATTTGGGCTAGAGTGCCCGATAGGAAAGTGACACGGAAGCGAGGTAGAAAGATCAGATCAGATCATATGTAGAGGATTTTTAGGAAGGGAGTGTCTGACCCCAGGTGTTAAACAACCCTTAGAAAAAAGAAACTAGGAGATTTGAGCTACAGTGCCCCACAGGAAAGTGACACGGAAGCGAGGTAGACAGGGGGAGGAAAATGCCCTTATTTACGAGGGGCAGTCAAAAAGTTAGTTGCACTCCTACGTAAAACATTTTGGTAAAAGGATATTTTGTTGACACTTTGTGCAGCACGTGCCGGAGTTGCTTCTACACAGTAGTTTTAGTTCGCTCGCTAACGAGTCATAAACATGCCTCGGCAGCTGCTGGTGGCATCCGAATTGGAACTGCGTGCAGTGATTAGTTTTTTTTTTTTGTGGGCAAAAGGGTGTAACTGCACTGAAATTTTTTGGCAGTTGAACGAAGTGTACGGTGAGAACGCAATATCACGTCAAGCTATTGCAAGGTGGTGCATCTTGTTCGAGAACGATTACCGCAAGGGAAAACCGTCAACTTCGACAGCGGCTGAGAACGTTGCTCGCGTTAATGAATTCATTCTTGCAAACAGACAAGTAACAGAAGACGAAATCACAAAAGAACTGAATATTTCACATGGAAGTGTGCATACAATTATTGTGCAGCGTCTTGAATTCCGTAAAGTTTGTGCTCGATGGGTGCCTCGTCTATTGACTGAAGAACACAAAGAGAATCGTTTTGAAAGTGCCTTTGCATTCTTGAAGCGTTATCAGTAGGAAGGAAATGAGTTTTTGGACAAAATCGTGATCGGAGACGAAATGTAGGTGCACCATTTCTCACCTGAAATGAAACGCAGCTCTCTCTAGTGGAAACATTCCACTTCCCTGACTCGAAAAAGTGCCGAACAGTTCCATCTGCGGGGAAGGTGATGCTGATGCAGTTTTTTGACAGAGAAGGTGTGGTGCATACCGAATTCATGCCGAAGGGTGCTACAATTACAGCATCGTCTTATTGTGAAACCCTGAAGAGATTGCGCAGTTCACTTAAAAATCGACGGCCAGGTAAGCTTTCAAAAGGCATTTTGCTCCATCATGACAATGCGAGACCGCATGCGGCAAACCTAACGAGGGACCTTCTGAAAAGGTTTAGGTGGGAGGTGTGGAACTACCCCCCCCCCCTAGCCCAGATCTTGCGCCATGTGACTTCCACATCTTTGGTCTCCACAAAACAAGAACTTGCAAAGCGATGATATCACTCGGATGACGAGGTGAAAGCTGCAACCCAGCAATGGTTGTTGGACGGAATTTCTTCATAGAAGACATAGAAAAACTTGTGCCACGCCTCCACAAATGTTTCAATAAACTAGGTGATTACGTCGAGAAGTAACTTTTGTATGGAACTTTCAGGTACATATAACATTTTTCTGTAATTTCGATAATGTGTTCTTTTGTCAAGCAGTGCACCTAATGTTTTGACTCACCTACGTATTACCGGAGGACCAGTACCCGGGGCCCGATGACTAAATGTGCCTATCCGGCGCACAGCGGATATTTAGTGGTTTGAGAGTTCATACCTGCCCAAGATCGAACCTGAGGTTTCTCCATGGCAGTCATGAACGTTGACCACTAAGCTATCCACTGCCCACAAATGCAAAGATCATCAGATAAGGTCATATATAGAGGAAAAAATATACATAATATCTAAGGTATTGTTTACCTGATATTGTCAAAGTATTTTGAACGTTGTTGTTCTGTGAGGCACGTGCTCCCAGCCCGAGAAGTCTTAATGTTATGGGTTTTTTGGTTAGTTATAAACATTTTTTGAAATAAAACAATTAGGTTATATATTTTCAGTTTTACATTCATTCATTCGGGAGCACGTGCCTCACAGAGCAACAATGTGCAAAATACTTTGACAATATCAGGTAAACAATACCTTAGATATTATGTATAATTAACCAAAAGCATGTTTATAGCATAAGACAACCCTTAAGGTTGCCTCATGAATTACATATTTTGTAACATACAGAGGATTTTAGGAAGGGAGTCTCTGACCCCAGGTCTTAAACAATCCTTAGAAATAGGAAACTAGGAGATTTGGGCTAGAGTGCCCGATAGGAAAGTGACATGGAGGTGAGGTATAAAAGAGGGAGGAAGACACTCTTATTTATTACCGGGAGGGGCCAGCACCCAGTGTCCGACAACTTAACTTGCCCACCCAATGCACGGCGGATATTTAGTGGTTCGAGCATTCGTACCTGCCTGGGATCAAACCTGAGACCTCTCCATAGCAGTCACGAAAGTTGACCACTAGGCCATCTGCAGCCCTATAGCCCATTGAGTTGATCATAGTTGTTGTTAAAGCTTCAATCAAAAAAGAAAAAAAAAAGAACAGGCACATATGACATATAATATGTGATTATATACCAAACAGTGTTATACAAATGATCCATGTATTCACAGTTGATTTGGTTCCTTGTGTAAACCTAATTTGCCGCCCTGGTAGCGCAGTGGTCTAAGCGATGGCCTCTGATCATTCGTCCGAACGGGGTCCGGGTTCGAATCCCGGTGAGGCATGGATGTTGTGTTTGTCTTACGGCACTGGCTCTCTCCCTTCCCTGGAACCAGTGACCCTAAATTAGGGACGGGCGACTGCTTATAGCCCATTGAGTTGCTCACGGTGGTCGTTAAACCTCCAAAAAAAAAAAAAAAAAAAACCTAATTTATGAAGTTCAGATCACATGAACTTGGAACATAAAAGCTGTAATAAAATATTGGTGAGCAAGAGTAATGAAATAATATTGCACATCAGTGAAATGCACTATTGTTGCTTGAGCTTATGGCACAACATACTGCAAGATCAAATTTCAGCAGTATTTGAAAGCCTTTAAAAATTAAGTTTTGCAAATTTGAAATTAAAAAGATGCGCACTCTAATGCATCACTGCAGTTTTTAACAAATTTCTGTGTTCAGTAATTTCTTCTGTAGGCAACTGGCAGATGGACAGAGTAATTGTATTAGTATAAATAATATATTTTTTTGTTGAGTTTTTCATTTTGTTCTTTTCAGATTTTGGTGTGAGTTCTTGGCTTGCTACCGGTGGAGATTTGACTCGTCAGAAAGCTAGGCATACATTTGTTGGAACTCCATGCTGGATGGCTCCAGAAGTCATGGAACAAGTCAGTTGTTAATTCAGAATGGTTTTGTTGTTTTATCTTGAGCAGACATGAATTTTAAATGTATTTTTAGAAGTAGAACTACTGTTTTAATATGTTTTTCATAGTTTATTTTACTGAAATTTTTTTCTGACAGCCTCCTAACTCTTTTCTCACACTTCTGAACACTCACATTTCGACTTTTCAGTTTATCAAAAACCAACCTCAACCCCGGTTATTATTCTCTTCAATTCATTTACTCTTACCCCCTTCAAATTTTCAGCACTTAGATCCCTTGTACACAGAGCTTTTACACACTCATCAACTTCTGATAGCTGAAATTAAGAACTAAGAAAAATTACTGAGATTGCTGATGTGCATGCAATCTCAGTAATTTTTCTGATTGTGTTCAAAGACTTGTTCAACAATATGAACGAAAAACTTTCACAACACTGACTAGAAATGTACCCACAATTAAGTATGTAGGGAGCATGAACTACCAGAAATCTGTGGTCTCTTTATTAAAAAAAAACACATGTGAAAAATACTCTATTGGGTTTGGGGTTAAAACCCAAAACCTATTTTCAGTAATTAGACATGATAGAGACGTAGTTCCAACTACTTCCCGCTTTGGAGTGTATAACATACCTCTAGTGGACAGAAATGGACAATCGGCAGATCTTTGCTATGTGGGCTCGACCTTTCGAAGCCTTGGTACTCGCTGGGCTGAACACAGATATGCCATCCATAAGGAATCTACTGCCTCGACATTGTCAAAAAATGTTATTGAAAAAAACTTAAGACCTGATTGGGACAATGCAAACTTACTATCAACTGCTTCTAATAAATGCTCTATGTTTTTTACCGAGAGTCTATATATTATAAAATTTGGACCAAAATGCTGTAATGAGTGAGGACATGCCTGTATACATTCCCACATTCCCTCTACCTGGAGAAACCTGATTTTGCAGTACTCACGGGAGGAAGAATCTGAATAATTATAAGGAACTTTTAACAATTTGTAGTGAATGGCAATGACTTATGTGTTCATTTACATAATGTGTATTACTTGTGTTGTTCCCATCTGTCACTATTTAACCTTGTGCCATTCTAATCTGGTTTCACTCAGCAGCCTGATGATGCAGCCATAGTGGTCGCGAAAGTGCTCACTAAAGCCTTTATCTACCATATTTTTAAACTGTAAATAAAGATGTTTTTTAGATCCTACGTTTTTTAAAAAGAAAATTTAAAGTGCGGTGTGTGTGCTTTGGCTCCAGAAAATGTTACCGTTCTTCGACAGCTTTTAAATCTTCTTGTCTCCTAACTCTTCTGAATAGTAATATCATAATTCTCTGAAATCTGATTTTTTTTTTTTTTCTTGAAATCACAATTGCCAGCAATGTTTAAGATTTTCTGGGTTTTGAAATTTTTTGTAGTGTTGAAATAGAAATTTGTTTTTAATGAAATCTACCTATACTACAAAGGACAGCAATTTCTTTTGACTGTAGTTTTACAGTTTCCTGGAGCTGACAATTTGACCTCTGAATCAGCAAAGGTGACACCAATAAAGTTAATAAAACCCTTGGACTTTTAAAGGTGTTTGTGTTAGATGGTTTCTTCAAACTCTTTTATTTGACTACAGATTTCAGCAGAAAAATGTTTCTTCAAGTTTAGTGTCATTACCATAGCAGAATCACGGCAAATGGTGATATACGTTGCAGTTTTTATTTTAGTACTGTAGAAAAAAGCAACAACCCCAGAAGCCTTTTCAATCCTCTCTTGCAGACTTCCAATCATGGACTCAAGTTTTCCATCTGAGGATGGAATTCCATCTTTCAAAACTTTCCGAAAACGGAAGTTAGTCAAAGCGAAGATTCCTCCCATAATTGTAGTTCTTTTTTCTCGTGATGTTCGCTCTGATCATACTATTGTTAAATATCCTTTCACTGCATAAAATTTCGAGCAAAGAAAAATGGTAAAAGTTGGTATTAACGGAACCTAATCAAAGTTTAGTGAAGCAAACCTGCATTAAACGAGAATAGCGCCAAGAACAGCTATACCTGAAACGGACGATTGGAACGATAACATCAGTGACAACCGGACCACATGCAGGAAATGCAAAGTCAAGCAAGATAAAAATGCAAAGGTAAGCATTATCTAGCTGAAATATCTACTATGATGAACATATGCACGTTTAAAGGATAGTAGTTTTCTGATGATATCAGAATTAGAACTATGAAGATTTTATAATAATTTGTGTTTCAGCTTGGAAATGGAGGCAACAGTTTTTGAAAATGGAAGTTAGACAAATGCTGTAATCTTAAATTCTGTTTCTCACAATGCCTTCTGTACCCTGTGTTGTTAAATGTTTTATTCCATAAATACTTTTTCTTCAGTTTGAAAATGGAGGAACAATTTACAACTACAGAAGTTGGACAAAATAAAGATTTCTCCTGTAATTGTAATTTGTTTTACCACGATTTTCCCTCTGTCCAGATATTGTTGTTAGGTATACAAGGAGTGTCCGATAAGTATCCGGATTTTTATTCCTATCGATACAAAACCATGTGTATGATGATCATAAAAGTGTTCTGTCGAGAATTTTCATGTTCGTGAATCTCGGGGAAACTGATCACTTCGCTGAGATTTAAGGGTGGGAAAAAAAAAAAAAAAAAAAAAAAAAAGAAGTAAATAGAACGAAAATTCTCTCCAGTCCACCACTTTAATTTTCATTCTGGGAAGGACTGGGGAATGATAGAAATGGCCACTCTGTCATTTTTCAGTGCCCTAACCAGACGAACAAAAATATTTCATCTGCAAAAAAAAAAAAAAAAAAAAGTAACAAAGAAATAAATGATTTTTGGATTAATTTATTTTTCTCCCATAAGATAAAAAGATAAAGGCGAGCAAGAAGTCACCACAACCCTTTTCAAAAACAAAATTATTTGCTATTTATCACGGAATGAAGGGAAAGCATTCTTGTAAAAATTCGTGTAAAGCCAAAATCTTTCTTTTATGAGTCCACCATTTTAGGCATTTTAGAAATCCCTTAGAAGAGTCACAAGAAGTTCTCTTGAGCAAGCGCCAGGCTATTTTTAGAATGAGATCACTTCGACATGCAGAAGGCGATGATTTTCCCTGCCTGAGAGGTCAAAAGGTTACAAGTTTGCGTGGGAGAAAAAGTTTGTTGGGGGCCAAGTGGTATGCGGGACTGTGGTTGTTGTCTGAAAAGTTAGCCAATGAGGGGTCTGCTGCTTCAAGCACCCAGTTTCTTTGAAGAAAACGCGCGCTATCTTTTTTTTTTTTTTTTTTCTTTTGTTGGCCGAGATGTAAGGTCGTACGGAAAATTCAGCCATGCTGGCCTGACTGGCTGGGCTGGGCTGGGCATGACTGTCCAGTATCTCATTATTGGTAAATGGAGTGTCCAATGAGTCAACAAAAATAAAAGTAGTGGACTTGTCTTGTTTGAAAAGAAGAAAGTGCTGTCCTTACGACAGTTTTCCTGGCGTGGGGACATGTTTGAGTTGTAACTTGTATTAGCCACCTAAAATGATGATTTCCATCTCATGGCTGGCGAGGAAATGTTACGGTTTCAAAAGATGGCTGTGCGTGCAAAGAAAAAAAAAACACAAGGGGGGAGGCTGATTCCGCTTGACCCAGGAGGCAGTGTGGAGGACCCCTACGGAAACTTTTGTTCCCACCATCAGAAAGAAAAGCTCTCCCGGAAACCGGGAAAATTCCTGGGTTTTGGCCAAGCACACTGTGTCAGCAGGAATAAGGATGATATCCCATACACCAGCTCCAGGTCAGAAGGTCCATAGCTAGAAAAGAAAAAAAAAGAAAAAAAAAAGGCACCACTCCCAGTTCTTACCAGTCAACTTGAAACTTTCGACTTTTACCGGACGCCATGTGTTTTGTGCGGGTGAAGATGCTCATCAGGCAGTAAATGTGAAACTCAAGAAAAAAAAAAATGTTCTTTTTTTTCTAACACAAAAAAAAAAAAAAAAAAAAAAAAAAAAAGAAGAAGAAGAAGAAGAAGAAATGGAGCCACAGCCAAGTCCACACAAGGTAATTTCGTAATTTAAATATTTTATGTTAAGACAGGTCGGTAAGTGCTCATGCTTGAAGCTGAGCCTAAGAAAAATATCCTGTCTCGTATTAAGGCTGTGTTGTCAAGTGATAAAAATCATGGTTGTAGTCAGAATGAGATAATAAGTTAGGCATAGCAAGAGCTGTAGTCCAGCATTGGACATAAATGGGCTCTACTGTAGTTTGCTAGAGGTTAAATTTGGAGGTCTTATAGAGATGTAAATATTAATTTTGGTGTTGTTGCCATCAGGTCCTGTATTTCATGCTTAAGTAGAGAAACTTCCTGTCATTTTTTATTTTATATATATGTAAAGGGGAAAGTAATTGAAAATGCAGTTCTGCATGTGTTAATGCAGTGTTATATGTGTTATAAGCTATTTTGAAGAACAACCTCTGAAACCAGCAATTTTTTTTTAAGGAAATTTAGCTTTCTTTGTGTGTGGTAGCAGTTAATATTATATAAATAGCATTTGTATTTATGAGTATAGAGTAAATGCCATGTAGTTTAAATTTTTCTTGGAGGCAGCTTTAGTATGATCTGAGTGTTTTGGTAAATTTAAGGTGTAAAATTATTCTTTAACGTTTTGTAGTAGTGTGGACTAGTTTCCAATATCAGTCAGTGGATCTGGAAAATGGAATTTCATGAGTGGGAGACTTTTAAAAAGGTATACAGGCAGACTAGGGATTCAGAAAGTGTTGGCCTGTATATTACCATTGTATAATGTTGGAGTTCTGTGGGAGGTGATGATTTCTGGAAATAGATAGTTCTTCGATAGGTGTAATTTTCTGGAAAAAAATGGTTCTGCAATGTAGTGTGTTTTCCTGGGAAAAAGGAGATTTAATGATTTTTCTGGGAAATTAGTTATATAGTGTATTTTTCTGGGAAATAATGATGTTGGTGTATTTTTCTGGAAAATAGTGTTAATTCTCCTGGAAGCTGTGTGACTAGAGAATGAAAAGATAAGGGTATTTCTGGAAATAATGTGAGTCTTCGTATGGTGTTTTTCTGGAAGCTGTGTGCCTAGGAAAAAATAATTTGGGGCAAAAAAGTTTTTGCAGGGTGCTTTTCATATGTAGAAAATGCTTAGTGTCTGAAAGGGTGTAGATGGAAACAATTGGGAGATTGTCTTCCAACTCCGGTAACCTGAAGACCCGTAGGAAGCTACTTCTGAGCAAGGCGAGTTCATGAGTGTTGTCCCAAAAACAGTAAGTGAAGAAAACAGTACAGGGTGATATGTCACACTTATACTCCCATTTTGGTGCATAGGCCTGATTGGATTCACAACCCAATCTCACCTTCAGCCTAAATAATATTTCCTCACAGTGAAAATTTTGTTTTCAGAAAAAGTGAGTCTGATTTAAATGAGATGTTTGCCTAGCCAGTGCCTCAGTTGTTTACTACATAGACCTATTAAATTGGTGAAAAACTTACATAGTTGTACTCTTGCAAATGTAGATTAAGTTGTTTTAGGAATTACATGTCAGAAATGGTTGTGTATTTTAAAATTTTGCTGAACGGTAAGGATGCCTATAGATATAAGTTCAAGTTCAAGAGTGTTGTGAAGTAGTGTTGATGGGTTCCATTTCAACTCAGGCAGGGTCGTACCATCATGGTCTCAGATTTCTCTAAAAAAATTAAGGGGTGTTCCTTGACTAAAATAAGGAGACCTATATTTTTTCTTTCGGCAAGAAAAAATTTTCCCTTCGAGATAGAGGGTTTCAAATCTTGCACCGTCAAACAAGCTCTCTAGAAAACGGTTATTTTTCCTAACTTCAGCTAGTCATTGCAGCAGAGTTAAAAAAGATATCGTGTTCTTGTATTTTTTTTACATTGTGTGTATAACATATAATAATATATAGTGCTAATATTTGCTACACATCATATGATTAAAATTTAAAAAAATCGTAAACTTTGTGATTTTAAAAAAAAATTGAATTTTTTAAGTTTTTTTAAACAGGTTTGGATGAAGTTTTTCAATATTCGTTTTTTCGTTAAAGACATACAAATGTGCACTTTATTTGTAATTTTTTGTGTGTCTGTGAAACTGCTAGTTTCCGCGTTTCGGCAGCGTTAAAAACAGCCGATTTTGAAAAATCTCTAACTTTGCCAACGATTTTCTCAAAAAGGCCATTTTTTAAAATTCTGAAAATTAAATCCCTGTTTTATTATCAACAGGAGAATATCTGTGTAAATTTTCACGGACCTAAAAACGCTCGTTTCCGAGTTAGACGCGTTTGAATTCGGTTTGAAAGCCTACGATTTTCCGTGTTCTAAAGGCGCCATTTTGGAAAAATCTCAGGCGCAAAATACGTACGTTATCTCTTACCCGAATCAAAGCGTTAGATATTCTTTGCCCGAATGATGGAATGAGAGCATTGGGTCAGTTCCCAGAGTGATGACATGCCTATAAAACTGTCGGGGGGGGGGCAATACATAAAGAAAATTCTTGCTGCTCCACTAACAAAGTTGAGTTGCGAAAGACAGCAGCAGCAGTTGTTTGTTTGTTTACGTATATACTTAAACATCGCATAAGAAAAGACTATGAAAGAGTAGAAAACTGTTGTGAAACAATTTTAAGAAAAAGAGTGCAGGCACGTGTACTGTAAGTTAATTTTCGATGGCTAAACACCCTCGAGTTTTCTGGGAGTTGCTAATTGTAGGCTACTGTCAGAAGAGCAGTTGCTGTTTTGTTATAGTTGCTAAAATTAACTTCTCAGTTTTTCGTAATAGTAAAATATTCGCTCAGGAGAGTTTTGTCCTCTGCGAATGGGGGGATAAGGTGCAATGCTCTTGACCTCGCTGCTGGGTTGATAGCGCTGGTCGCTACGGAAACGCTGCTTACCTCCTCTCCAAAACGTAATGGCAATTGTCTAATCTACTAAATAAATAACAATTAACACATACGCATGCATGCTTATTCATAAAATGTAAGTTGAGTATATTTCCTGTTCAATCAGCTGATTTTACAAGTAAAATTCATATACAACTTATGCGCTTATAATGGTGTAAAGGTTTTTATCTATTTAAAACATATTCAAAGATTTCAATTTTTTTAAGAGGGGGGATTGTGTTCGTAGTGATCTCCACCTTGGCCACGATAAACCATGCACTGCCCATGTCTTCTGTTCCCTTAGAAGATAATCCTGGATCGATGGGAGACCAGTGGAGTTTTGACACACACACACACCCCCGCCCCTCCCTCTCACGTGGTGGTGAGGTGTCTCAAAGCTAGGTAGCTTTCAAAAATGTTTCAACTTAGTTGTAGTGGCTGGTAATAAGAGAGGGATTCCATTTCAACTCTGGCAGGGTCGTACCATCACGGTCTCAGATTTCTCTAGAAAAATTAAGGAGGTGTTCCTTGATTAAAATAAGGGGACCCATATCTTTTCTTTCTGCAAGAAAAAATTTTCCCTTTGAGACAGAGGGTTTCAAATCTTCCACCGTCAAACAAGCTCTCTAAAAAACCGGTTATTTTTCCTAACTTCAGTGAGTCATTGCAGCAGAATTAAAAAAGATCTTTTGTTCTGGTATTTTTTATTACATTGTGTGTATAACGTATAATAATATTTGATGCTAATATTTTTTACACATCGTATGATTAAAATTTAAAAAAAATCGTAAACTTTGATTTAAAAAAAATTGAAATTTTTAAGATTTTTTTTAACTGGTTCAAATGGAGTTTTTGTTTTATATACTCGTTTTTTTGTTAAAGACATACAAATGTGCACTTTATTTGCAATTTTTTATGTGTCTGTGAAACTGCTAGTTTCTGCAGCGTTAAAAACAGCCGATTTTGAAAAATCTCCAACTTTGCCAACGATTTTCTCAAAAAAGCCCTTTTTAAAATTCTGAAAATTAAATCCCTGTTTCATTATCAACAGGAGAATATCTGTGTAAATTTTCACGGACCTAAAAACGTCCGTTTCCGAGTTAGACACGTTTGTATTTTATTTGAAAACCTAGATTTCTCCGTGTTCTAAAGGCGCAATTTTGGAAAAATCTCAGGCGCAAAGTACGTATTCTCTTACCCGAATGAGAGCGTTGGATACGTCCACCTGACCCTACCCTGGGCGATAACATGCCTAAAAAATGGTCTTGGAAAAAAAAATAACAAATCTATATATATAGATTTGAATGTATGTCTGCTAAACAAATTTACAGTTTTCAATTTAGAACCACCAATCTTGGTATACTATCTCATGGTACCCTAACTTAAACCGTAGACGGTTTTTGGAAGGGGTCGGAGCCCGGGGTCAAGGGGCTCCACACAAAATTTCCGTAAAATATACTTGTAAACTATAGTGCCCTAACTGAGACCGTAGATGGTTTTTGGAAGGGGGTAGAGCCCTGGGTGGGTGGGAGCCCGTGGTCAAGGGCCCTACGCAAAATTTCCGTAAAATCTAGTTTTCAATTTAGAACCATCAAATTTGGTACACTTTTTCTTGGCACCCTAACTTTGTAAAATATTTTACGAAAATTTTGTAGGGGTGGGGGGCTTGACCCCGGGTTCCGACCCCTTCCCAAAACCGTCTAGTCAAAGTTAGGGTGCCAAGAAAAAGTATACCAAATTTGATGGTTCTAAATTGAAAACTAGATTTTACGGAAATTTTGCGTGGGGACCTTTGACCCGGGCTCCCCCTTCCAAAAACCGTCTACGGTCTAAGTTAGGGTACCATAAGATAGTATACCAAGTTTGATGGTTCTAAATTGACATACATTGAATTCTCTATAATATAGATTTTTTTTTTCCAAGACCGTTTTTTAGGCATGTTATCGCTCAGGGTAGGGTGAGGTGGACGGATCCAACACTCTCATTCGAGTAAGAGAATGCGTACTTTGCGCCTTAGATTTTTCCAAAATGGCGCCTTTAGAACACGATCGTAGGTTTTCAAACCAAATTCAAACGCGTCTAACCCGGAAACGGGCGTTTTTAGGTCAGTGAAAATTTACACAGATATTCTCCTGTTGATAATAAAACAGGGATTTAATTTTCAGAATAAAAAAAAAGGCTTTTTTGAGAAAATCGTTGGCAAAGTTGGAGATTTTTCAAAATCGTCTGTTTTTAACGCTGCGGAAACTAGCAGTTTCACAGACACATAAAAAATTGCAAATAAAGTGCACGTTTGTATGTCTTTAACAAAAAAGCGAGTATAGAAAAAAACTCCATTTGAACCAGTTAAAAAAATCTTAAAAATTTCAATTTTTTTTAAAAATCGAAGTTTACGAAATTTTAAAATTTTAATCATACGATGTGTAAAAAATATTAGCATCACATATTATTATACGTTATACACACAATGTAATAAAAAATACCAGAACAAAATATCTTTAATTCTGCTGCAATGACTCGCTGAAGTTAGGAAAAATAACCGTTTTTTAGAGAGCTTGTTTGACGGTGGAAGATTTGAAAACCTCTGTCTCAAAGGGAAAATTTTTTCTTGCAGAAAGAAGAGATATGGGTCTCCTTATTTTAATCAAGGAAACACCCCCTTAATTTTTTTAGAGAAATCTGAGACCGTGATGGTACGACCCTGCCAGAGTTGAAATGGAATCCCTCTCTTATTACCAGCCACTACAACTAAGTTGAAACATTTTTGAAAGCTACCTAGCTTTGAGACACCTCACCACCACGTGAGAGGGAGGGGGGATCAAACTCCGCTGGTCTCCCATCGATCCAGGATTATCTTCTAAGGGAACAGAAGCCATGGGCAGTGCATGGTTTATCATGGCCCAGGTGGAAATCACTAAGAACACAATCACCCCCCCCCTTTTAAAAAAATGAAATCTATGAATATGTTTTAAATAGATAAAAATCTTTACATTATTATAAGTGCATAAGTTGTATATGTATTCTACTTGTAAAATCAGTTGATTGAACAGGAAATATACTCAACTTACATTTTATGAATAAGCTTGCACGCGTATGTGTTTTTTATTTAGTAGATTAGACAATCGCCATTACCATTTTGGAGCGGAGGTAAGCAGAGTTTCTGTAGCGACCAGCGCTATCAACCCAGCAGCGAGGTCAAGAGCATTGCACCTTCTTCCCCTGTTCGCAGAGGACAAAACTCTCCTGAGCGAATATTTTACTATTACGAAAAACTGAGGTTAACTTTAGCAACTATAACAAAATAGCAACTGCTCTTCTAACAGTAGCATACAATTAGCAACTCCCAGAAAAACTAGAGGTTGTTTAGCCATCGAAAAATAACTTACGGTACACGTGCCTGCACTCGTTTTCTTAAAATTATTTCACAACAGTTTTCTACTCTTTCATAGTCTTTTCTTATGCGATGTTTAAGTATATACGTAAACAAACAAACAACTGTTGCTGTCTTTCGCAACTCAACTTTGTTAGTGGAGCAGCAAGAATTTTCTTTATGTATTGGTTATCCCCCCCCCCGACAGTTTTATAGGCATGTCATCACTCGGGGAAGGGTGAGGTGGATGTATCCAACCAGGGCCAGCTGACCCAATTCTCTCATTCCATCATTCGGGCAAAGAATATCTAACGCTTTGATTCGGGTAAGAGATAACGTACGTACTTTGCGCCTGAGATTTTTCCAAAATGGCGCCTTTAGAACACAGGAAATCGTAGGCTTTTAAACCGAATTCAAACGCGTCTAACTCGGAAACGGGCGTTTTTAGGTCCGTGAAAATTTACACAGATATTCTCTTGTTGATAATGAAACAGGGATTTAATTTTCAGAATTTTAAAAAATGGCCTTTTTGAGAAAATCGTTGGCAAAGTTAGAGATTTTTCAAAATCGGCTTTTTTTAACGCTGCCGAAACGCGGAAACTAGCAGTTTCACAGACACACAAAAAATTACAAATAAAGTGCCCATTTGTATGTCTTTAACGAAAAAAACGAATATAGAAAAAACTTCATCCAAACCTGTTTAAAAAAAACTTAAAAAATTTAATTTTTTTTTTAAATCACAAAGTTTACGATTTTTTTAAATTTTAATCATACGATGTGTAGCAAATATTAGCACCATATATTATTATATGTTATACCCACAATGTAAAAAATACAAGAACACGATATCTTTTTTAACTCTGCTGCAATGACTTGCTGAAGTTAGGAAAAATAACCGTTTTCTAGAGAGCTTGTTTGACGGTGCAAGATTTGAAACCCTCTATCTCGAAGGGAAAATTTTTTCTTGCCGAAAGAAAAAAATATGGGTCTCCTTATTTTAGTCAAGGAACACCCCTTAATTTTTTTAGAGAAATCTGAGACCATGATAGTACGACCCTGCCTGAGTTGAAATGGAACCCATCTGTTTGCCTTTATTTGCATTGTAAGGAATTATGTATTCAGAGCAAGCTTGTGTTAGGAAGGTTAATTGAATTTCTTGATGATGGTGTGAATTTTTTAATTTTTTTTGACAGCATTGCGAGTTAATGATAAATTTTGAGTTAAGTTGATAAGATATTGGGTGCAGTGTGTTCAGTATAGTGTCTGTGAGCTATTTGGTATTCGTCAATGCTAGTATTCAGTGCTATGAGATTTTAATGCAAATTTTCCTGGTAGTGTAGGATTGTTTACTAAAGTAATTTTTGGTTATTTATAAAGTTTTGCTCAGTCATTGTAACTTCAAAATTAATGTTGGTTAAGGAAACTGGCTTGAGGGGTTTGTTCGAAAGGTTAAATGAAATCTGTATTGTATATACATTAAGCTATAAATTTATAGCCGAGAGAAAAAAAAAAACATTTCAGCTATCAGAACCAATCCACAATGTTAAATCCTGCTGTATCATCAGTCAAGTGTTGGTGTTTCGCAAAGCAATATATATATATATTTTTTTTTTTTGTAAATGATGTGAAATTGAGCTACCCGAAAGGGACAAGCTAGATTTTTTAATAGCAAAAAGATCAATACACTGTTGTACCAGTTTAACTTGAATTGAATGAGGTTGTCTGCTTAATGTGAAAGTTTAAAATTGAAGGTACAGAATTGTTATTTGCTAGCAGACATATTTGTTTTTCCCTTTCTGAATCAGAAGTACATTAGTTGTGGGTCATGTTGATTTTAATTGAAATAAGGCCCAAGCTCCAACATTAACCATTTATTTTAGAGGGTGTAAAGCCCTGTTTGTGTTTTTGAGCAACAATGCTGGTTTTTCTTGTTCTGTTTGATGATTAAGTTTTACAAAAAAATGCAGACCAAGTGGTCTTTCAAAAACCCAAACCTTGTTCAGTGAAGAATTAGTTGACTCAGTTGAAGTTCATCGCAGGGTCACATGCTCATCCATCTTAGCTTGCCTAAGGCTGGAAACGTCCCTGGAAGTTTGTTTATTTAATTAATGCATTTTGTCCTAACCACTAAATTGATCATCACAGCCTCCAAAAGTTATTACACGTGTACATATACTACCTAATTTTAGTGTTACAAATTTGGTACACATGTAAACAGTAATTACTTATTTTACACTTGCAGGTGTCTCAACTCATCGTATATTCAAACAACGCAAACCTTCAATAATAACTTTTGGAATTTTCAAGCGTCAGTGTTGCATTTTATTTATATTTTCATTTATCATGGCCTTAAATTAATTGAATTTACTTTTTGTTTCGAAATGCATCCACCCATCTCCCAAATTTTAATTTTCACCCTAAATACAACATTTGCCTCAATTTTGTTAGTTGCATAAATCTAAATCGTATTTATCCACTTAGCAAAACATCACCATTACAAAAGTTTAAGGTAGCAGTCTTAAATGCACCATAATTAAAACAGTACGCAAGCTTCTAATGAAGTGAAGAACTTATTTAATGTATAAGTTAAAATATTAAAAATAAAGCCATAAGAACTTTCGGTCTTTCTAAAGACCATCATCAGATGGAAGTACAGTATTAAAGAAGCTTTTTTTGGGTGGGGAGACATACAAGTAACTTACAGGCGTGACGTACTGAATAGGTGATCATGTTGTCAAATCCAAATATGATAGTTTTAAATCAATATATATGAATAAAAACAATCAAGTGGTCAAGTTATAGAATAAATAACATACAAGATAAGTAAGACATAGAAAAAGAATAAGTGAATGAAGTAAGGCAAATACATACAAGGAGGCAATCTTACATACAGGGTTCTCACGGTCCTTGAAAGTCCTTGAAAACTCCTTGAATTTAATTTTCCTTTTCAAGGGCCCTTGAAAGTCCTTTAATTTTGTAGGAGTCCTTGAAAAGTACTTGATTTTTTTTTTTTTTTTTGTCCTGTTTCACTAAATTTCAGAATAGCCACAGTTCATTGAAGAGAAGCTATCGCCAAAATGTCACAGGTTGCCATGCTGTATTGTAGAACGTTCTCTTGGAATCAGGAGTACGTAGCTGCCACATTTCCAGTTTTCACGCTGTTGTGATTCTGAACTATGATAAGCGAATGTGAGGGGAATTCTTTTGAACTACTCTGAGAAAAACGTTTTGTTAATTCAGCAAAAAAAAAAAAAAAAAAATTAAATCAACCAAAAAATGTTGTCGATATGCAGTCAACAAAAATGTCTGTTGAATTTACAAATGTATTTTGCTGAAAATTATTGTTGATTCAACAAAATCTATTGTTATCATGACAAAACATTTTGTTCATGTAACAAAATGCTTAGGTCAATTTTGGGGAATTTGTTTGATCCAACAAGTATTGTTATCATGATAAAACATTTAATTAAATTAACAAAATATAGCCTGCGAAATAAATTTGTGTTGCCAACAAAACAATTCCGATGGAGTTTGGCTAAAGCAACAAAATAAATTGACAAAACAGCTAACAAAACTTATTTTGTTGTTTCAAACAAACTTTTTTTCTCAGTATACAATAAGCGAATGCGAGGGGGTGTAAGTGTAAGATACTAGCATCTCAAACCGGGTTTGCGATCTACTGAATGCTTGTAGCCCAGGAATTCAGTCTAAAATTTCAGTTGTCTGTCCTTTTGGCAACATGTTCATCTTATCGCCATTTCAGGGATTTTATCTTGTGGAATAATAATATCTCACCAAAGTATGTCCCTATGTTTAGATATAACTATAATTTTAATTGAACTTTTTGATTGTTTGTTACAACTTATTTTAGTGTTTCATGAGAGTTCTTATTGTACATGAATTTTTTTTTAAATATATTAAATATTTTCATTCTCTACAACTGGAGGGGTAAGTTTTAATAGTTGAAAATTTTGAAAATTTTTATGAGTCTTGAAATTTTTTATGAGTCCTTGAAAAGTCCTTGATTTTTTTGGTGGGAAAAGAGTGGGAATTATGTACATAGCTTACCTACAATAACCGGATGATATGCATACTTAGATCCAACAACAATGATAATTTTTTTAAATATATTAAATATTTTCATTCTCTACAACTGGAGGGGTAAGTTTTAATAGTTGTGTCCAAGGTTTTGGTATGTTGACAGGACAATTAAACTTTTCCCCTCCAGTTGTGGAGAATGAAAATATTTAATATATTTAAAAAAAATGTATCATTGTTGTTTGACCTAAGTATGCATATCATCCGGTTGTTGTAGGTAAGTTATGTAAGATTGCATCCTTATTGTATGTATTTGCCTTAATTCATTCATTCATTCCTTTCTACGTCTTACTTGTCTTGTATGTTATTTATTCGATAATTTGACTTGATTGTTTGTATTCATATATCGATTTAAAACTATCATATTTAGATTTGATGACATGATCACCTGTTCAGTACGTCACGTTCTGCTTGCAGGTTATTTATATGTCTCTCCATCTCCACCCAAAAAGCTCCTTTAGTACTTCCATCTATTAGTGGTCTTTAGGAAGACCAAAAGTTCTTATAACTTTATTTTTAATCTCTTAACTTATACATTAAATAAGTTCTTCACTTCATAGGAAGCTTGTGTACTGTTTTAATTATGGTGCTTTTAAGACTGCTACCTTAAACTTTTATGATTGACTCATTCCGCACGAGAACCTGATGTCTTGACCGTGTGTATGATCGTATATATGCATGAAACTATTATGACTACTTCCAGTGAAGTGCTGTAAAAGCGGAGCAGCTTGATACTAATGTTAGGTGGCGCTGTCGATCAAAAACAAAGGTGGCTACGTTAAGTGTTCAATTCAAACAGCGAGCAGTAGTGAAATTTTTAATGGAAGAGGGCGTAAAGGCCATGGATATTGCGAGTAGACTTCGGACGGTGTGTGGTGAAGTGGCTATGTCTCGTTCTAGTGTTTACAAATGGGTTATGAAGTTCAAAGCTGGCCATGAGAGCCTTGAAAATGAGGCACAGTTAGATAGGCCTAACATGGCGGTGACTGATGAAACGATTAAACGGGTTGACGACTTGATTAAAGGTGACAGACACATTCATGCTCAGGATATTGCCATGGAATTGGATATCAGTAAAGATTTTATTGGGCAAATTATTCATGAACATCTGAACATAGAAGATCTGTGCCAGATGGGTACCCCAAATGCTTACAGCTGTGCATAAAAGCCAAAGGCTAGACATCTGCAACGAACTGGTACAGTGCTACAATGAGGAGGGTTCGAACTGATGAATCCATGCTTAATCACAGGCGATGAAGCATGGATTCATCAGTTCGAACCGGAGACAAAACGGCAAAGTATGCAATGGCCTCATCCAAATTCTCTCCCATCAAAGAAGTTCGAAGTTGGTTCGTCGGTGTCCAAAGTCATGGCTACTGTCTTCTGGGACAAACATGGCATCCTTCTGGTTTGAGTACTTGGCAAAAATGAAACAGTAAATGCGAAAGCATATGTGAAGACACTGAGAAGACTTGTGCGGCGTATCCGGACCAAACGGCCAACGTTGAAAAACAATCAAGTGTTGCTTGAGCATGATAAAACTCGCCCGCATATTGGTAAACCAGTGCAAGCAGAAATTGCGAAACAGAGGTGGACTGTTCTTCCGCACCGTGCTTTCAGTTCGTACTTGGCTTCTTCCAATTTTCATGTTTTCACTCCCTTGAAGGATAGTCTTCGTGGCCACCACTATGAGAGCACGGACGATCTGTGAGCGGCTGTCCGTCAATGGATTCGCAACACCCCTGCTGATTTCTTCGCTACCGGAATGAATCGACTTGTCAATCCGTGGAGGAAATGCGTTGTGCTGAACGGAGAATATGTGGAAAAGCGACTTTGACTGTTCGTAGCACTGTATTACATAGGTGAGTATCCTATTTATGCATCCTACATTTTTTATTTCTCTCCCGTAATTGATAGGAATAAAATCCGGATACTTATCGGACACCCCTCATAATTTTGTTGCAGAAATGTTTGTGCTTCAGCTTAAAAATGGAGGTTAAAATTTCTGACAATGGAAGCTAAAGGGAATGAAGATTTTTCTGTGACCCCCCCCCCCGCCCAATGTTCGCCCAGTTTTAAATTGCTGTTAAATACCATTTAATTACATAAATTTTTGTCTTTCATATTGAAAATAGAGGGGGAAATGTTTCCAAAGACAGAAGTTGACAGAGCAAAAGTTTTTCCATAAGCAAATTTTTTTTTTTCTCATGATGTTTCTTCTGGCCTGCATTGTTGTTGAATATCAATTTATTCCATTAAACTTTGTGTTTCATCTTGAAAAACTGAGGCAAAAATTTTTAACAACAGAGGTTGGATGGAGCGATAATTTCCCCTGAAATTGTGAACTGTTTTTCTTGCGGTCTCCTCTGTCATGTATTGTTGTTAGATATTATTTTATTTAATAAATTGTTGTATTTTGGTATGACAATAAGTTTAAAAGATCTTAATTTGCACTTAGAGCTTTGGAAAGTGTACTGAGGAATGTCTGTGCTGTGCTTCCTTGCTGCTGTCAGTCATTGTTTAGCGTGGCTGAAATCAACAGACGTTGACTCCTATGGAGTGATATAATTTTAATATTCACAATGAGAATGAATCTGCTGGTAAAAATTGATGGTTCTGTGAAACCTCAAAACATTTTTCAAATGAGTTGAGATTTTCCGCATTTGTTTATGTTATGGTAAGATCTGAAATTAAAAAAAAATATTTTTTTCTTTAAAATAGAATAACTCTTAATACACTGTGTATTTGTACAATCGAACCCATATAGTAGGTGTGCAACTTAATTCTTGGCCACAGGCACGACACGTTGACAGCAAATTATAGCAAATCGAATACGTACCTAATCAGGGAAATAATCCCCGTCATGTTGGATATATTTGAGCCATTGGTCAGGAAACTGCCGAATGCCCCTGTGGAAAAAAGAGGGCTGTTTCGAGTTGATAAAGTCATCAACACTCGTGTGGACTTCCTCGACAGAAGTGAAGTGCGTATCACTCAGGTGATGTTGCAGGGAGCAAAAGAGGTGACAGTCCAACGGGGCGAAGTCTGGAGAATATGCCAGGTGGGACAAAATCTCCCATCCCAGATCGGTGATCATGTTTAAAGTCGTTTTCGCGGTGTGAGGACGCTCGTTGTCCTGAAGCAACAGGACCAACCTTCTGCTCTCTCTGGTGAAAGATTGCCCTTCCTTATTTCAAAATTCTTTCCAAATAACAGGGATATCTTAAATGATATTTTTAAGAAAATGTAAATACTGCAATGTTTTTAAAAATTCGTTTCTAATTTGAATGCCATTGTGCTCATTGCAATAACTTACTATGAGAAATGGAATGTTGTTTCTTGTTTTTACAGGTCACAGGTTATGATTTTAAGGCTGATATTTGGAGCTTTGGTATAACAGCTATTGAATTAGTGACAGGTACCGCTCCATACCACAAGTATCCTCCTATGAAGGTAGGAAAACTTCTAGTTTCCAATTAAATGGAGCTAAAATTGTACTTTTTTCTCTGATTTTCATGTCTGACACATCTTCCAGGGTTCCCACTCAACCTGGAAAACAGGGAAAGCCTAAAATTCTCAGGGAATTTGAAAATGGTTCCAAAAATCAGGGAAAACTCGGGGGAAATTACCGTTTTTTGTAAAAGTCAGGGAAAACTCAGGGAAAATTATCCTTTTTTTTTTTTTTTTTTTTTTGTAAAAATCAATGGATACTTTTATTTTGCCAAAAAAAAACCTTATTTTTTCAAGATTTTGCTTGCAACTACTGCCTGCCCAGAATTTGATAGATCTTACTTTCAGTTATATTAAGTATTTCCTTTATTCTCTAAAAAAGATGCAAAATTGAAGTTTTAAAATTGCCAGTTATTAAGCTTTTGTTCAGTTGTTATAACATGGAACAATTAGGCACAATGGCTCCTGCTTGAAGAAATACTTCACAAGAGAACCAACCAAACGATGGATCAAAGTCCTTTGTCTGTTGGTTCTCTTGAAATATGTTTCTTTGAACAGCCATTCCATCATTAAGCTTAGCTGCATTGTGTTAAAACTGAAACTATTCAACTGGTAGGTTTTTTTCTTACATATGACCTGTTTCTATGGGGATGTATTTACAAATCCCATGTGGGTAGTATTCACAAAAGTTCACAGAACTTTGGTACAGAAAATAATGTGCACAGTTAGTTATTAATGAAAAGCAGGTAATTTTATAAAGACAAATTATGTAAAGAATTTACAAGTGTGTGCTTTGGTGAGAAAAATGAATGGAATGGAATGAAATGTAACAATTCTTTGCAACATGCCACTCTGGAAAACTTTAAAAATCACCTGGAGAACCTGGAAAAGTCAGGGAATTTTTTTATTACTTTTGAGTGGGAGCCCTGTCTTCCTTCCTCGCATGATCAGAAACCCTCCACAACAATTGAAAAATGCATTCGAAGTAGGGCTTGGAAAACTTCCATCCAAGATTAAACGCTCAGAAGAACTTTCAGCGACAGAGCACAAATGACTAATTAGCTCTTCATCCCTACGATATATTCAGAAAGGTTACTTAGGTTAGGCATATCAGCATATTGTTTTACATACCTCCATCCACTGTTTCAGACAATTCCGTGCATCCATATGAGGTCACAACTTACATTAAAGTGTAAAGTGTGTACGCTGGTTTGCCGCATGTAATATTGTATATGGCTAACTAAAATATTTACAAAGAAGATATTGAAGTGTATAACTTTGTTTTTTAGTTAGAATGTTCAGCAAATTTATTCACACTGTTCATTTCCATTTTCTACGCTCCTCAAGAGTATGAAAATATGCCCCTGGTAGGACAATCCTGGGAGGGCAACAGCCCCTCCCCCGTCCCTCCCAGTAGCTGCAGCCTTGGTCACATTACACACATCACAAGGTCAGTATATATCTAGTGTCTGCATTGTGTGTGCTGAAATGCAGCAAATGCACAAAAACTCCATACCATGGAGCCAGTTTAGCTCTACAGGCATGGGATCCTTCCAATGAATAAATAAATACATCGCTCTTTCCACGTTCCAGAAACACATAGCAGCCAAAAAATTGTTTTCAGCTGCCACCATAGGATCGAACCAGGGATCTCTCGATATCTAGCCGAGCACGTTAGCTTTACACCACGGTGGCCAACAATCCACGGTGCTATGTGTATTTTTAAGTTAGCTTCTGACATCATATATCCATAAGATGGGCTCAGCTACTGAGACGTCTCCATCTGGTGGGTATTAACGGCACTGGCTATATATATTATAGCAGTTAAATCCAAAGGGCGAGATCCAAGGTGAAAATCCTCCAAATACTTGGCGTCAGTAAACAAATAAATACATCGCTCTTTCAATGTTCCACAAACACATAGTAACCGAAAAATATCGAGAGATCACATAGCAACTGGCTAGATAACGAGAAATCCGTGGTTCGATTCCACGGCGGCGGCTGAAAACAATTTTTCGGTTGTTATGTGTTTCTGGAACGTGGAAAGAGCGATGCATTTATTTATTTACTGATGCCACATATTTGGAGGATTTTCACCTGGGATCCTTCCATTGCACCAGAACGGTCACCCACATGTCTCCCAAAGGAACGTCCAACATGCCCACTTGTTGGACTACAAAACTCTGCTGTATGTTCACCAGGCCTTGCTCACACAGATTATTATCTCTTCTGGCATTTAGACCATTTACTGGCAGAGAAGACCTTCCCAAATGACCAATTTGTGTATCAGGCTTTTGCTACATTCTTCACCTCACAGTTTTTGGAGTTTTATTGTTGTAGGATCCACAGCCTTGTAATCCATTGACAAAAGTGGGTTGTCACAGAGGGGAACTACTTTGACTAGGGTAGATGCTTCCTATTTTTATGAGGGTTTGCTGGTGGTACTCTCATTTCTGACATTTCATCTGCACCAATTCAATAGAAGATGACATTTCATCTGCACCAGTTCAATAGAAGATGACATTTCACCTGCACCAATTCAATGGAAGATGACATTTCATCTGCACCAGTCCAATAAAAGATGACACTTCATCAGTACCAACACAATACATGCAACCATCAGGAAGAGACAGTTTTTCTGGCGGTTACATGTATGAGTTTTATTGTTGTGGAATCCACAACTTTGTAACCCATTGACAGAAGTGTGTTGTTGCAGAGGGGAACTACTTTGACTGGACAAGTAGGCACTTCCTATTTTTATGAGGATTTGCAGGTGGCACCCTCATTTCAGACATTTCATTTGCATCAAACACCAATTCAATAGATGATGATATTGAATAGTTCATCTGCACATGTCCAATAGAAGATGGCATTTCATCTGCACCAGTCCAATAGAAGATGACATTTTATCTGTACCAATCCAATAGAAGATGGCATTTCATCTGTACCAGTCGAGTAGAAGATGACATTTCATTTGCACCAACACAATACATGCAACCATCAGGAAGAGACAGCTTTTCTGGTGGTTGCATGTATGAGTTTTATTGTTGTGGGATCCATAGCCTTGTAACTTGTTGACAGAAGTGTATTGACACAGAGGGGATCTACTTTGACTAGTGTGGATGCTTTCTATTTTTATGAGGGCTTGCTGATTGGCATTCTCATTTCTGACATTTTGTCTGTGCCAATCCAACAGGAGATGGAATTTCATCTGCACCAATCCCATAGAAGATGACATTTCATCTGCACCAATGCAATAGAAGATAACATTTCATTTGTATCATCCCAATGCATGTAACCACCAGGAAGAAGGAAGAAACATTTTTATAAAAGAATAAGAAAACATAAGTGCACTGATATATAAGTTATTCACAAGAAACTGAAAATTATGGGTTTTAGTATCAAACCTCCATTTTCTTATAGATTTTTTGAGCTGAATACCTACTTTACATTCACAAAAAATCTGGCTTTTAAATCCTTGTAGAACTTCAGTTGAGATCAGCTTCAACTAGTGATTGTTGATATTTGCATAACTGATCTTGACAATTTTCAAACTTTATTACTATTCAACAAAATGTGGTTGTTTAATAACCATCTAAAGTGAGTCCCAAATCATAGCTTGTGCTTATTTATAGTATACGTATCTAAGCCTAGGTCTTGGATTCAGTATGTTTCATCTTTCACTTCATGTGCCAGTTCGAAAAGTGTGTGGTACAAGATTCGTAAGATCCGGGGTAACTACAGTTCTCACCAGATTTCTATTCTCCAGAGTAACGGCTGCACATATGCTGAAGTTGGGGAGATTGCGGGTTGTTTGGTGGAGGCGTTTACCTCCGTGTCAAGTGATCTGGCGTATCCTTCTTCCTTTCAAAGAATTAAATCCACTGCGGAATGCCAGAGAATCTCCTTTGCCTCTTTTCACGACACTGGTTATAACTCCCCCTTCAGCATGGTTGAACTCAGGGTGCCTCTGCATTGGTCTGGCGCTACATCTGTCGGCCCCGATGGCATCCACCATGACATGCTCCGTCATCTCTCGCAGTCGTCTCTCGAGAATCTTCTAGTCCTGTACAATCGCATTTCGTTGGAGCACAGTTTCCCGGAATCTTGGCGAAAAGCTTTTGTTCCGCCTTTTCCAAAGCCTGGCAAGGATCCTAAGTCTCCCTCTAGTTATCGTCCAATTGTTCTCACTAGCTGTCTGTGTAAAGCTCTTAAGCGCATGGTTAATTCCTGGTTAGTTCATTTTTTAGAACAACATCAAGTACTTTCACCATCACAAAGCGGTTTTCACCATCATCGTTCACCTCACGATCATCTCTTGCACCTTGAGACATCTGTGCACGAGGCTTTCGTGCGTAGGCAGCACCTGGTTTCTGTATTCCTTGATATTGAGAAAGCCTATGCGTGGAGGTCACGGGATTATCAGTGACCTCCACGCATGCGAGTTGCGAGGAAATCTTCCGACTTTCATTGTAAATTTTCTTCGCAATCGGGTGTTTCAGGTGCGCCTGGGTACGACGCTCTCGTCACCGTTCCATCAAGAACAAGGTGTTCCTCAAGGTTGCATTTTATCTGTCACATTGTTCATCCTCCGCATTAATTGTCTTTTCACAAATCTTTCTCCTGCAGTTTCGGCTACTGTTTATGTTGATGACTTGCACATTTTCTGCTCGTCATCAAGCATGAATTTTATTGAAAGGCAGTTGCAGTCTGTGATTAACCAGATTGCTAAAGTGGTGCAGAGCTATGGTTTCGTTCTTGCTCCCGACAAGATAGCATGTGTCCATTTCTGCCGGAGGCGTGGCCTCCATCCAGACCCAGAGCTTCATTTGGAATGAACAGCCATACCAGTTTTGCCGGAAACCAAGTTCCTTGGACTGACCGTCGATTGTGCGCTTACTTTCCGCGCGCACGTTCAGCGGCTAAAGAATTCCTGTCTGCGTGCTCTGTCTATTCGTAAGATCCTTTCGAGCGTCTTGTGGGGTGCAGACAAGATATCTTTCTTTTGCATTTACCATTCCTTAATATGGTCAAAACTGGATTATGGTTGTATCATGTATGGCTCTGTGCGTCATTCTGTTATCTGGCCTTTGGACTCTATTCACCATCAAGTGCTGCGTCTTTGTAGGGGAGCATTTCAAACATCTCCGATTCCCAGCCTTTACGCTGACGCGAACGAACCATCGCTTGACTTACGCCGTCTGTAGCTGTCTGTTCAGATTTACTTGAAACTTTGATCTCTTCCAGACCATCCTTTGTACGATGCAGTTTTTCATCCCCAGCATGCTCGTTTATTTGAAAACCGGCCCTCGTGCATTCCAACTTTCGGTCTTCTATGGCGGCCCTAGCTCGTGATGCAGGGCTCGATTTGTCACTTGGAGAGACCAGGGGCTTTGAGAATCCTCCATGGCACCCACTTGGTGTCATGGGTGATACCACCTTTACATCTTTCGATAAATCCTCAACCCCTGCGTCAGTGTACCAGCAGCTCTTCGCTGAGCACCGTTCCCTCAATTTTGACTACACTCCCATTTTCACTGATGGCTCCAAGATGCATGGAGTCATTGGATCCGCGGCTGCCTGTGTAGATGACGTCTCTGTAGCGCAGATTCCAGATGAGGCCACGGTGTTTTCAGTGGAGATGCATGGTGTGTATCTTGCACTTCTTCATGTTCAGTTGGGATCTCATCAATGGGCTGTGGTATACACTTATTCTTTAAGTGTTGTACAGTCAGTGTCATCATTGGACTGTTGTGACCACCCTTTCCTTTTTAACATACGAAGGCTTCTTTTTTGCTTGAGGCCGGTGTCCAGATACAATTCTGCTGGATTCCTGAGCATGTTGGAATTTCGGGTAACGAGTGTGCTGATGCGGCTGCTATATCTGCTTCCTCTTTGGTCGTCACCCCCTTGCCACTGTTTCACCAGGATTTCAGCTTTCTTGTTCACGATCATATTAAGCGAACGTGGCAGGGTCTGTGGGACCAACAGGTGGAAAATAAACTGCAACGTATTAAACCTATTCTTGGAATCTGGAAATCCTCATATCATCAGAACCATAGGGAGGAAGTTGTGCTTGCTTGTCTCTGCATTGGGCATTGTCGTTTCATTCACCGCTTTTTGCTGTGTGGTGACACTGTGTCTATGTGTGAGACATGCAATTGCCGACTCACTGTCGCTCATCTTTTGTTGTAGTTGTGTTCGTTTTCGTGATGTGCGTTTTCATTTCTTTCATTCTCATTTGTTGACCGAGGATGCCGCTACGCTGCAGTGGCTCCTAGATAACTCTGCTATACTATAGCTATCTTTTCATTTTTAAAACAAATTGACTTTTTTAAATGTATCTAGATTTTAGCCCTTTCATCATTCTCATTTTTCACTTTTACTGAATCAGCCAGATTTTAATAAGTACACCATGTTTTTACATCTGTTTGTTTAATTGTCTTGTGCTTCGCGCTCTTTGGCCATACATGGCCCTTGCGCCATAAAAAATTAACCAACCAACTATCTAAGCCTAGTATACTTCTATGAAAAATATTTTTTCATCTGCCTGAATTTCTTGCTTTTGAAATCCTTCTGGCCTCTCCTTTGAAAGAAGTGTGATAAGAAATCAGCTCTTCTTCTTGTAGTGGTACACTATTTGAAAAAAAAAAAAAATGTATACAATTGAAAGTACAGAGCCATAAGTCAAATTTTAGTTAAACTACTGCATCCCATTTCTAAATGTTCCTCAAACTCTACTTTTTGATTGCAACACTTTGTATCAAACGTATGTTGTGCCATCTGAATAGTGTCACTTATTAGTTAAAACAAGAGATGTATTGAAATAAATTTTCTGGAATAACTATCAGTTTTTAATGTTGAAGTTTTTTGAAACAATAAGAGATCTAGTGAATGTGTAAATTTTTAATTGGTCTATTCTTTTTTTTTTTCTTCTCAGTAATGATGCATTATTTCTTACCAATACAGGTTTTAATGTTGACATTGCAAAATGACCCTCCCACAATAGACTCCGTAGCTGAAGAAAAGGACCAATATAAAAATTATGGCAAGAGTATACGAAAAATGATAGCTGACTGCTTACAGAAAGATCCTTCTAAAAGGTAATTTTTTGTAATTTTTTTCTTGTTCTAGTGAAAATTTTAAAATGCAAGTTCAGTGTAGATTATATTGGTTCACTTTATCCACTTTGCTGATTACCCAGGCATTTTTTTTTTATTGATTCATAAAATTGTATAAATGTAGATGCACGTTCCTCTATGACTCAGAAGCGTAATCAGTTCCTCTCAGGGTGATGAAATTTTTTAGGGTACCAGGGTCTATCTACCTTCTCAAGTACACTGAATATAGATTCTGTGGAAGAAATATTCTTCTCTTAGTACATGGAAGTACATCAGAATTATTAATTTAGCTATCAGATATCCCCGAATTGCCCGTATTTACTGTTCATGTAACATCAATCACATCAAAAGACTTGAAAATTACTTTTTTTTTAACTATGAATTTTATAGAAGTGAACTTTAATACATTTGGCAGTTAAATTTTCAAACTAGAATGTAGTTCATCATCAGGACTATCACTGGAGCAGTTGTCATCAGTCAGTCGGGAATGCTCAACCACAATTATCATTAAGCACAGTATCTGTTTTCGTTATTTCCATTCCTTCAAGTTTCCTCTTTATTACATGTGATTGGTGGATATGATTATTTTTATTGAGTCCAATTTTATGGAGTGCCCACTTGCTTGTACATGTCTGTCTAATCCTCTTTTTTGCTCCCAATGTTTCTAATAGCTGCATTATGTTCTTCCATATGGACTTTTACACTTCTTCCTGTTTCACCTATATAGCTTAGTCTGCAGGTACAGTCAATGCTATAAACTACCCCTTCTTGTAATTGGATGTCTTTCTGTTTTAGAGATGGGAGGAATTTTTTTAACTATATTAGCTTTTCCCTTCCTATTCATAAAGAATACTTTAAAGAATAAAGCAAGTAAAAAGAAGCAGAAAAGTCCTATCAAGTTCACCAAATGTATTCAGATCTGAGACAAGCTCGATTTTATACATTTTACTGATCTTTTTTAGTTTTTCAAAGAAACCTTTGTGGTAAGTAATTTTGGTAGTGAACTTATGGGATTTTCCTGCTTCTTCTTACTTGCTTTATTCTTAAAAATATTCTTTATAAATGGGAAGGGGGAAATTATTTTCTGACCAAATTCTTAAAAAAAACTAGGAAGTTGATTTTCTCTAAAAAAAATTGTCTCACTGTTTAAACTTTATGTTGTCTGGGTGGTAAAACTTATATTTTGTGAGTTGTCCCTCTAATAGCTTGTCTGTGTTAGTGGATTTTTTAATGGGTTTTCCGTAAAACCTGTAATAAAAAAATATCACTGTTGATTAATAATTGGAGGTGCCATGATGTCATTAATTACTAAGGTTGAAAATTAAATTTCCCTGATATTATGTGATGAACAGTAAATACAGGCAATTCAGGGATATCTGACAGCTAAGATAGTTATTCTACTGGAAAAAGCTCTGCATTGCTTGACTCAAAAAACCCAAGCTGACTAGGCTTATTTAATTAATTAATTTATTTTTTCATCAGCTAAGTGAAAAATTCTCATCTCAGGATGGGCCTGTATCGGAAGGTTTAGCATTTTGTTTGTAGATAAAAGAAAAACATTTTGACTCACAAAACAAAGACTGATTTGTGAAATAAATCAGATGATGGATCACTAAATGAAACAAAAGACAAGTAAGTGCATCTGCCACCAAGTGCATTGATTAATTACAGTTAAAATCAACATGCTGGTCTCTATAGGATGAGTCTGAAAAGGACTGGTTTATTTCTTTAAAGGTTGAAATCAAGTTCCGTTTCCACTTTGTTGGCTTTAATTTCCTTTAAGGCTATGGCTGCAGCAACAGTCAGAATTTGAAAATCTGTGTGATGCACAATCAATACTGGTTTATGTCTTGGTAGTATCCCTATGTGTAGACTGCTGTATTTTTGATGACATCCTGTTTGCAGAGAGCAAAAGTAAATTGCAGAGTATGTTGTCCCGGTCCCGAATGTACGAAGTTTGTATGAATTTCATACAAACTTCATACATCCAGGATAATTGTGTATAAATAAGGGAAAAACCAAAGTTATGGATTTTGAATGAGGAACTGTTAATACTGAATGCAAGATAAGTCTAAATAGCACAATGATTGACCAGATAAATGAGTTTGTATATTTTGGAAGCATGTTTGAGTTTGCATGTTTGAGTTTGTAAATGAGTTTGTATATTTTGGAAGCATGTGAAATCAGTAGGCGAGTGAATTCTTCTTTGAAAGTCATAGCTGCTCTATGAGGTTTTCACAGGAATGACGGGTTCTCTAGAGAGTCCCGCATGGCTGTGTATGAAAGTGTAATTGTTCCTACTCTTGATGTATGGCAGTGAAACCTGGGTACTGCAGAAGAAACATAGGAGACATTTGTGTGCTAGAGAAATGCGTTACTTACGTGGGGTTTGTGGCAAGACATGGTCTGATTGTGTGAGGAATGAAGATGTGTTGCAGTTGTGTGATGTGATGCTGTTAGCAAGGTGGAGACCAATATGCTTCGGTGGTTTGACCATGTTGAAAGAATGAGTGATGAGATGCTTACTAAGAAAATCTTTTTAACCCAAGTGGCAGGAAGGCCAAGGGAGACATGGGTGGATCAGATTCAGGAGTGTCTGCATGAGGAGAAAAAGATTATGAGTATGAAGTATAAAAAATCTTGTGAATGGCGTGTAATGGATATCAGTGAAGCACAAGTTGTATGTCAAGATCGCTGTAAATGGAGAAGTTTGATATGACAACAGTAAGTAAAAATATCTGGTAGTTTGTATTTCTTTTTGTAGCTAACCTCTGAATCTCAGAGAACAGCTTAGTGATATGTATGTATGTATGTATGTTTGAGAACAAATTATATGGTGGAATGTGTAGGCAAGTGAATTCTTCATTGAAAGTCATAGCTGCTTTTGGAGGATTTTTACAAAAATGATGGGTTCTCAAGAAAGTTCCGAATGGCTGTATATGAAAGTGTAATTGCTCCTACTCTGATGTACGGTAGTGGAACCTGAGTACTGCAGAAGAGACATATGAGTCATTAGTATGCTGGAGAGATGCGTTACTTATGGAGGGGGGGGTGGCAAGACCTACTCTGATCATGTGAGGAATGAAGATGTGTTGTTGATGTGTAATATGAGGTAAAATGTTGTTAGTAAGGTGGAGACTGATGTTCTTAGGTGGTTTGGCCATGTTGAAAGAATGAGTGATGAGGTGCTGAGAAAAAAATTTCAGCAAAAGTAGCAGGAAAGAAAGGTATAGGAAGGCCAAGGAAATCATGGAAGGACCAGATTCATATGATGTCTCCATGAGAAGTATGAAGATTCATACTCATAATCAGACAGATTCATATATATCTGATTATGAATATGAAGTACAAAAGTTCTTGCTTTCATCATGGGATAGAGTACAAAAGAAGGTCTTGTGTGCGCTGTGTGATGGATGTCAGTGAAGTTCGAGCTATGTGCCAAGATCGCTGTAAATGGAGATGTTTGATGTGGCAACAGTAAGTAAATTCTGGTTCCATCAGTTAAACATTTATCTGGTGGATTGTCTTTCTCTGCGGAGCTAACTTCTGAATCTCAGAGAACAGCTTAGTGATATGTACATATGTATGTACACTGAAGAGCAATTGAATTAGAGATACCTGTCAAGTAATGTGTAGCACCACCTTTCGCCCTGATGACTGCAACAATTCGTCTCAGCTTGGACTCAACAAGACACCGGAAGCGTTGGAAAGCCATACGGATCCACGACCACTGAACAACCTCCCACAGTTCACGAAGATTTGATGGAGGGGGGGGGGGTCAGAGCTTCTAACATCTCTCTCGATGGCATCCCAGATGTGCTCGATGGGGTTGGGGTCAAGTGACCTAGCTGGCCAAGGAAGTGAGGTCACGTTGGTGGAGTTTTCATCCAACCATTCGGATACAATTCAAGAGCGATGGCACGATGCCACGATGCATTGTCTTGTTGCAGGATGAGGTCTCCAGTGGGATTTTGAAGACACACAAACGGGAGCAAATGGTCGTCCAGGATATCCCGGTAACGTTAACCTGTGAGGGACGATGTCACACGTACCAGGGGTCCCATTTCAGTCCACGTAAACAGTCCCCAGACGAGAATACCACCCCCACCAGCTTGAAGAGTACCCTGCTGACAAGAAGGATTCATCGCTTCATGTGTTTTGTGCCGTACTCGTATCCTGCCATCCGCATGTACCAATGTGAATCTCGACTCATCAGTCCAGGCAACATTTTCCCACATGTCTAGGGTCCAGTGGCGATGTTCCCGCGCCCATGCTGATCTTTGTACCCTGTGATGAGCGGTCAGTAGCGGTACCCTCATGGGACGATGGCTTCTGTACCCCATAGCGAGGAGATGGTTCTGGATGGTGTGGCTGCTTACACGTTTTTGTGCACCAGTGTTAAATTGCCGAGTGATTTCTTGCACTCTGGCCCGTCTATCCGCTGTTACAATGCGAGCTAGCTGACGATGACCCCGCTCATCCACACGCTGTTGTCCATGGTAGTTGGCCCTTGCAGGGATGGTTTTACCGGATTTGATGTACTCACAGTGTACCCGTGACACAGTGGCTCGTGAAAATCACAGTGCCTGCACGACTTCCAAGATGGAGTGACCCATTCGTTGGGCCCCAACAATTTGCCCACGATCAAATGCGCTTAGGCCCTTCGTCTTACCCATACTGCGTCCGACTCTTACTGATTCTTGTCGCATCACTCCTTATATTGTTGGATCGCTGCATACACCATGTCGTTTCCGTTTACAGGGCTGCCCACAGCGCCACATTTGCATAACACCAACTGTCTGTAATTCAATTGCTCTTCAGTGTATATTACGCATAATTTTTGCTCATGATGCACTTCATGACTTTGCAGGATATATTCTTTTACTGAAATTTTTATTTGCAAAGGAAGCTCAGTGTCGGCTGCTTATACCTAGAACTGCAGCAGCAATCAATTTGACTGCTACAAAGATTTCATATAAAATGCAATAATTACTGGGAATTTGACATTTAGTGATTATCTGTGGATGATATGATGTAACAGCTGATTGTCATTTCTGAGCTGTGTTTACATACACAGAGTAAATGACTAAAACGTGCTTTTTTTTCTTTTCCGAGAAATATTTTCATAAACAGAAGAATTATGAGCTTCAATTTAATGTTGAACTATATTTAACTAATATTTATACAATATTAGTTCAACATTGTATAAATAATAAGCAATTTTCAAAATTTAAAAATATGAAATTATTAATAACACATTCTAATGAAAAGGAGATAAGAATTTCAGGGAGTATTTTAGTTGAAAAGAATGAAGAAAAAGTTTTTATTATGCAGGATCCAGCAAGTATAGATAATATATGGAAATCTATTATAGATTAAAAAATACCAAAAAAAGGGGAGGGGGAATAAAAAACTGAGAAGACAACAGTGATTATCTCTAATTAAATATTCAAAAATTGGAGTAATTATGGGGTTTTTTAGTAGTTTATTTTTCAGTTCAATAGGTGACAGTACAAGCGCGCTCAAAAGAGATATCTTATACTGTGACATGCATAGTTATTATTTTTTTTTTAGGCAAAACATTCTTTATGGGGATTACTAGGAATTAAAAGAGTTTTAAGTGTCAAATTTCCGCGTAGAAGCCCTGCCCTTCACGAGGATGATGTAAACATCTACCCAAAAATTTGACGCTTAAAACTCTTGTAATTCTTAGTAATTCCTATAAAGAATTTTTTGCTTCAAGTGATTTAATTGAAAGGAATCGCCATGACTTCATTTATTTTCAAGGATGCATAGTTTATTGAGGACCATGTCTTGTTTATTCTAACTGCTCGAAAAATTATCACTTCTGATGGTATGGTTAAACTGTGAGGCCCTACTACCTCATGATGGAAATTTGGGCTTCTGAAAGCACTTATGGGGTGCAACAGGTTTGAGTTCAACCTTTTCCGTAGTTATTAAATGTTTTTTAACATAAGCTTATTTTAATGTTTCTTTATTATTTAAACTAATGGGTTGTTTAATGTAAGTACTTTTAATTATAGTTGGGGTTGAGATAATATATAGCATAATAAAGTCTTAATAAAACATATTGGTATTGTTAGGGTGAACATTAGTTATGTGTGGTGTTATGCTAATGAACATTAGTTAGTCATAATTATGTGTATCATAATAGCACATGATATTACTTAGGTTTTGAAATGTTATGCAATAAGATGGACTTATCATTTGATGAACATTAATAAACCTAATGCTACACATGTGTGAAGGAAAGCATGTGTTTTTTTCCCAACAAAGAAACAAGACACAGATTTTGCACATTTCAGAAGTGATCTTTGTGTGTGTGTGGGATAATCCCCAGACTTCGGATGATGCCAGGGAGACATCGTAGAACCTAATACCCTTGCTTTTGGACTATAAAAGATTTTTCTTAAGTAGATAGATAAAATCTTCCCTGAAGAATGAGATGCACAGGATACTTTGTTAAAGCCAGCCAGGAGCCAGGGTGTCTGGCTTTTCTGTTATAATCTTTTATGCCCTAATGTAGGTTGTTTCTTAATCTGCATATTCACTTGTGCCGTTAGCGTTCGTTATGATCTGTGCGTTTAGAATTGCAATAGTCGCGGCGGATTAAAACTTTCACGTGTGCTGGTCCGAGATCTGCGGGCTGTCGTGTGCAGCTGGGTGAAGAACGGAAGTCCCCTAGAAGAGGAGAAGGGGGGAGAAGAAAGTTTGGAACAGAAGTCAGGTGGCCCTAGCAGAGAGCACCCAAGACAGGAGTGTCATGATCGCCTCCGGGGTGCAGGAAGTCGGAGCCAATAGAAAGGATGGAGAGTTTCGTCAGAGAGAGAGTAACGAAAAAAAAAAAAAAAAGATGTTTTTTTAGGATTCGCTCTTGGGTTTTCATGGGAGGAGGTTGGCGTTTAAGAGAAGCTGTTTTTGAGCGAGGGACTCCGCCGAGTAGTTTTCTCGAGGAGGAGACTCTAAGTTTTCCCGGGATAGCGGGACTTGTGCATGTGTGGTGATACAGGCCTATGAGGCTCTCACCGCCACAACTTTGCTTTTATTGCATGTAGCGTGAAGCAATCATTGGCAACGTCAAATTGTACTAGGCATACGGAGAACTCTCATTTATCATGGAGTTTATCTACTGGTGTACAATCATTTTGCACGAGGAGGAACTTTTGGTGAAGGTTCAAAAGTTCGTCATCGTGCTAAACGATTGTCCACCAGTAGCAACTCCACGATAAGTAAAGTTTTCACTTATCGTGGAGATGTCGTCGCACATGTTGCAACTATAATGTTGCAGCCGATCTCTTTATTGCAACGATAAGACACGGATCAGTAACGTCGCTACGGCTGGACTTGATGCAAATATTAAATTTGTTGAATTTTATTTTTGTCTACCAACATTCTTCGTGCCTGAGTGAAAGATTTTGTGATCTATACCTCCCGTCTCTCGATAGCAGATTTATTCATAGAAAGCTGAGAGAGTGAGCACCTCACTATCCACGTTAAATATATGTTGGATAGTTTATTTGAAAAAGAACCTCACTTTTCTTGTGCCGGGGGAACAATTAATCAAATCAAGGAAAGTAAGACCGACGTGGGTCTATGAAAATTAACATAAGACCTTCCGCCCCTACAGGTATTGTCTCTAGGGTTATTATATCATGTTTGACAGTTAAAACTCTTAAAATGTTGTACTAGTCATAAATTCTTCACATATTAATTATGGCATTGCCTCTTGGGGACAGACTACCCAAACTAATATAAATTGGTTGCAAATTTTACAGAATAAGTTTATAAGATTACTGGATTTAAAGATCTCTCCCTTTACTCTTAACAACTTACAAGTATTCCACATCATCATAACCATGTTGACCCTAATAGGTATTGAATTCTGTCAATTAAACAACTATTTCATTTTAACATTGGTAAATTGATGTTTAAAAGGATAAAAAGTAATTTTTTTTCTGATGTAATAGATTTAAACTTCATTACTCATAAGTATACATGTGTAAAACAAGGGAAAAGGCATTATTGCGACCTATTTTACCAAAGACATAGATGTCGAAGCAAGGTATTAACTACCTGAGTACCTGAATGGGTTGCCTGTAGAGTTAATTGATATTAATAATTTAACATTATTTAAAAAAAATTAAAAATATGCTTACTTAATAACTGAAAAAATAACTAACATCTTTCCATTACTGCATTGACACAATAAGTGCTTGACTCATTTGTTCTGTTTTGGGGATTCAGGTCACATCAGGTGTCTGTGAAGCCTTTTCCTTGTTTTTTTCCCTTGCTGCTATTAAATTTTAATTGCACATAAATATCTCTGTTTCATGATGTTATAATGTAACAGCATAAATATTGAAATAAATAAATGTAAATAACAATATATTTTTTTTACCATACTAAGGAAAAGGCCGGCTCAAAGATAAAGACATACTATATTTCAATTTGTATTCCTTCATGAATTAGATAAGTGGTAATAACTCATCCTTGTTATTATATTAAAGAAAGTACATTAGTAAATGATGAGAATCCAAGTCTTTTGGTTCATTATGTATTGGACAGAAAACTTAAAATTGAAAAAAAAAAAAAAATGATGAGCCTTTTTTCTTCTGCTATCTTAAATTCACCTACCTAGGAAAATTCTGTGTTGTTCACTTCCTTTAAAATTTTGAAGTTTTATAACATGAGCATTGTACTTATTTTATTGTATTTTGTAAACTCATGACTTGAAATAAATACTGATTATTGTTTTGTCTTGTTTAGGCCTTCTGCAACAGAGCTTATAAAACATCCATTCTTCAAAAAAGCTAAGGTATGTGCATCTTTCATTTCAGATTATTGTTAGTTTGTTTTCAAATGGGTCAGTAAAAAGCTTGCTTTAAAAGGAACAAAAAAAAAAAACAAGAGTTTACTTTCTTTTTTTTTGGGGGGGGGGGTATTAATTTCCAACTGAGTAAAACCTAAGTAAATAATTAAAAAAGTTTGCATTTAATCAAATGCTAAAATTTTTGGAATATTAATTTATTACTTGACTTGTAAGGTATATAATTTCCTGTATAGACTGGCCATCTTTTGAATGTATTTGGTCTCACACACATACACACACCCAGGAAATGTATGTATGAGGTGAAGTCAATAAATAAGTCACAAACAGTTATGGGGTAGCTGATAATGGTAGTTAGTAGTTATATGAGTTGCTATGTCATGATAATGATGTGATGATAAATGATCTGATGTTAAATGATATGGGGTGCTATGTCAGCATCCGATACTGCTTCATTATCCTTTTTACCGAGAGGCACTACTGTGACTGATCCTTTTCATGTGGAAATGTTACATGAGAAGCTGTTAACTCTTGTGGAAGTGCACAGATGCACAATCTTTATGCATGATGGTGCTCCATGCCACAGATCAAAGACAGTAAAGGACTTCCTGCATAGGAAAAACATAACTGTGCTTGCTGTGCTTGACTAACCCAGTAATAGTCCTGACCTTAACCCCATATAAGAAATATAAGTGTGAATTACTCAAAAATTTTCGCACGAGAAAATGCAATCACCAAAAACTCTGCCGGACACCAAGAGGTCTGGCAATGTTTTTTGGTTATTGCATTTGCTTGTGTGAACATTTTCGAGTAATTCACACTTATATTTCAAGGTATTTAACATTTTCATAGTTCTTTTGATCTTGGGTCATGATATTTGTACATCCTAATCCAAAGTACTTTAACGTTTTCATAGTTCTTTTGATCTTGGGTCATGATATTTGTACATCCTAATCCAAAGTACTTTAATGTTTTCATAGTTCTTTTGATCTTGGGTCATGATATTTGTACATCCTAATCCAAAGTACTTTAACATTGTCATAGTTCTTTTGATCTTGGGTCATGATATTTGTACATCCTAATCCAAAGTACTTTAACATTGTCATAGTTCTTTTGATCTTGGGTCATGATATTTGTACATCCTAATCCAAAGTACTTTAACGTTGTCATAGTTTTTTTAGTCTCTTTTTGTCAAGATTTTTAAAGTTTTTATAGTTCTTTTAGTCTTTTGTCATGGTAGTTTAAAGCTTTCACACTTCCTTTTAATCCTTTGTCATAGTATTTTAACGTATTTTATACGCCCTTTGTCTTCGTATATTTTTCGAATTTCAACCAAAATATACTCTGGTCAAAAGTGGTCTTGGAAAGGTTAATATATATCAAATACGTGGAGATAATGTAAATGGACGATGTCATCACTCTTTCCACGTTATTTTTAAACAACGCATAGCGACTCGAAAAGTTGTATTCCGGCACTGCTGGGATCGAACCCCAGAACTCTCGATAACCAGTCGAGTGCGTTCGAATTTACGCTACAGCGCCAACAATTCTCAGCGCAATGCGTGGTTTATCAGTCAGCATCTGACTACACGAATGCGTATTGATGGTCTCAGCAACTGAGATGTCGTCATCTGGTGGCATTTAACGCAACAGCTATTTTAAATTGTAGCTGATAAATTCAAAGGGCGATAGAAATGGTTAATATATATCAAATACGTGGAGATAATGTAAATGGACGATGTCATCACTCTTTCCACGTTATTTTTAAACAACGCATAGCGACTGAAAAGTTGTATTCCGGCACTGCTGGGATCGAACCCCAGAACTCTCGATAACCAGTCGAGTGCGTTCGAATTTACGCTACAGCGCCAACAATTCTCAGCGCAATGCGTGGTTTTAGCGTAAATTCGAACGCACTCGACTGGTTATCGAGAGTTCTGGGGTTCGATCCCAGCAGTGCCGGAATACAACTTTTCAGTCGCTATGCGTTGTTTAAAAAATAACGTGGAAAGAGTGATGACATCGTCCATTTACATTATCTCCACGTATTTGATATATATTAACCATTTCTATCGCCCTTTGAATTTATCAGCTACAATTTAAAATAGCTGTTGCGTTAAATGCCACCAGATGACGACATCTCAGTTGCTGAGACCATCAATACGCATTCGTGTAGTCAGATGCTGACTGATAAACCACGCATTGCGCTGAGAATTGTTGGCGCTGTAGCGTAAATTCGAACGCACTCGACTGGTTATCGAGAGTTCTGGGGTTCAATCCCAGCAGTGCCGGAATACAACTTTTCAGTCGCTATGCGTTGTTTAAAAAATAACGTGGAAAGAGTGATGACATCGTCCATTTACATTATCTCCACGTATTTGATATATATTAACCATTTCTATCGCCCTTTGAATTTATCAGCTACAATTTAAAATAGCTGTTGCGTTAAATGCCACCAGATGACGACATCTCAGTTGCTGAGACCATCAATACGCATTCGTGTAGTCAGATGCTGACTGATAAACCACGCATTGCGCTGAGAATTGTTGGCGCTGTAGCGTAAATTCGAACGCACTCGACTGGTTATCGAGAGTTCTGGGGTTCGATCCCAGCAGTGCCGGAATACAACTTTTCAGTCGCTATGCGTTGTTTAAAAAATAACGTGGAAAGAGTGATGACATCGTCCATTTACATTATCTCCACGTATTTGATATATATTAACCATTTCTATCGCCCTTTGAATTTATCAGCTACAATTTAAAATAGCTGTTGCGTTAAATGCCACCAGATGACGACATCTCAGTTGCTGAGACCATCAATACGTATTCGTGTAGTCAGATGCTGACTGATAAACCACGCATTGCGCTGAGAATTGTTGGCGCTGTAGCGTAAATTCGAACGCACTCGACTGGTTATCGAGAGTTCTGGGGTTCGATCCCAGCAGTGCCGGAATACAACTTTTCAGTCGCTATGCGTTGTTTAAAAAATAACGTGGAAAGAGTGATGACATCGTCCATTTGGTCTTGGAAAGTTCTTCCAATACACACCCTTTTGTTCCTTTTATATTTTCAACTTCATGATCAAAGTGTACGTACTCCTCCGTGAAAAATGTGCCATCTAAACTTCTTAAAGTCTAAACTCAAGAACCTAGTAAGAACAAACGCACAGATGATTTGAACACAGCTGTTTGCAACCGAGAGGTACGTAAAAAAAAATTTTAATTATCTAAATATTTGTTCGCAGTTAATAGTAATAATTTTTAATCGAGAAATTGCATTTTACACAAAAGAACTAAAACATGTAAAAAGTTTTAACAGTTGGACCATTATTCGAATGGATTTTGAACTAAAGAAAAATACGTGTATAAGCATGTTTTTTCATCTCGATACGTCGAGAAATACGTACAACTTATATACATATTACTATGCTGTTTTCTGAAATTCAGATGTCAGCTCCTCAGAGAAAGCTCATCTGCCAAATAAAAGTTGCTGATGTTACTAGATTTTACTGTTGATGTATCAAATGTCTCCGTTTACAGCAACGTTGGCACATACCTTCAGCTTCACTGACTTCTATCACATGTCTCAAACAAGACCTTTTGTACTTCATTATTTTTTTTTCCCTCACAAGAATTCCTGAAACTGGGCCTCTCATGATTTCTTCAGCTTTTCTCTACCTTTCTTTCCTGATACTTTGGCTAAATGAATTTCTTTAGTTACCAACTCAGTACTTATTCTTCCAGCATGGCCATACCACCTCATAATATTTGTCTCCACCCTACTTACACATTGCTTCACATCTGTAACGCATCATTCCTCACATGAACAGAATGTGTCTGGTCACAAACACCCTGTCGGCAACACGTTTCTCTAACACAAGACACACTCCTGTGTTACATCTGCAGTAGCTAAGTTTCACTACCATACAGGAGAGTTTCATGCACAGCCACTTGGGAGCTTTTGAAGAATGCATCAGTCCTATGAAGTTCTTCTAAAGTAGTTATGACTTTCAAGGCTGAATTCACCAGCCTACTAATTGTACTACTTAATCTGTTTTGTGTCAAACATGCTTCCTAAATATACAGACTCATTCACCTGTTTTAACTTTGTACCATTTAGACTCTTCTTGCATTCAGTACTGATAATTAATTTTTTTGTGGAATTGCTTTTCTTTTTCTTTGGAGGTTTACAGCAACTTTGCATGAAACTGCACTGTGTGTGTGATGGTTCCATAGCATTGTTAAAATAATAGAAATTGATTTGTTCAAAGGAGATTAAGAGGAGGAAGAGGGAAAGTTAATAACAGCATATTGCATTATTAATTAATATGCATTATTTGCAGCAGTGAAATTGCTATACTGAATTGCTTTTTGTGCACTCATCACTATATAATATCTCCTTAGAAAACCTGAAAGTGATTTAATCTTGGAAGAGGAATTGAACCTGCTTCTCCTTGTTTCTGCTCAAGCATGCTAACTTTACACCACTCGAGACAATGAAGTTCCAAGTAACAGTGAAACTAAGCTAATATAGCTTTGAAATCTGAATCAACTTGTGATTTATGCTAGTTGAAGCAATCCCAATTCTTCCTCATAGCATGAATAACACTTTCAAATTCAGGCATGGATAATATAGTTTAGAAATCTGAACCAACTTGAGATTCATGTTAGTAGAAGCAATCCCAATGCTTCCTCATAGCATCAATAACCCTTTCAAATTCAAGGATGGATAACCCTTTCAAATTCAAGGATGGATAGTTTAGAAATTTGAACCAACTGGAGATTCACTCATCCCAGTGCTTCTTCATAGTGCCAGTTGCCCTTTCAAATTCAGGGATGGATAATATAATTTAGAAATCTGAACCAACTTGATATTCACTCTAGTAGAAGCAATCCTAGTGCTCCCTCATAGCATCAATAACTGTTTCAAATTCAGGGATGGATAATATTGTTTAGAAATGTGAATCAATTTGAGATGCACTCTAGTAGAAGCAATCCCAATGCTTCCTCATAGCATCAATAACCCTTTCAAATTCAAGGATGGATAACCCTTTCAAATTCAAAAATGGATAACCCTTTCAAATTCAAGGATGGATAGTTTAGAAATTTGAACCAACTGGAGATTCACTCATCCCAGTGCTTCTTCATAGTGCCAGTTGCCCTTTCAAATTCAGGGATGGATAATATAATTTAGAAATCTGAACCAACTTGATATTCACTCTAGTAGAAGCAATCCTAGTGCTCCCTCATAGCATCAATAACTGTTTCAAATTCAGGGATGGATAATATTGTTTATAAATGTGAATCAATTTGAGATGCACTCTAGTAGAAGCAATCCCAATGCTTCCTCATAGCATCAATAACCCTTTCAAATTCAAGGATGGATAGTTTAGAAATTTGAACCAACTGGAGATTCACTCATCCCAGTGCTTCTTCATAGTGCCAGTTGCCCTTTCAAATTCAGGGATGGATAATATAATTTAGAAATCTGAACCAACTTGAGATTCACTGTAGTAGAAGCAATCCTAGTGCTCCCTCATAGCATCAATAACTGTTTCAAATTCAGGGATGGATAATATTGTTTAGAAATGTGAATCAATTTGAGATGCACTCTAGTAAAAGCAATCCCAATGCTGCCTCATAGCATCAGTAACCCTTTCAAATTCAGGAATGGATAATATAGTTTAGTAATCTGAACTAACTTAAGATTCATGCTAGTAGAAGCAATCCTAATGCTTCTTCATAACGTCAATAACCCTTTCAAATTCAGGGATGGATAATATAGTTTGGAAATCTGAACAAACTTGAGATTCGTGCAAGTGGAGGCAATCCCAATGTTTCCTCATAGCATCAATAACCCTTTCAAATTCAGAGGTGGATATAACTCCCGAAATCACCTGGTGCATCAGATATCATCTCAGGAATTAAGGAAAAAATATTCTTCACAAATACATGAGAATAATAATATTGAACCAAAAAATATTCAGTACCGCTGTGTGTTTCCTGAAGACAATGTACTTGTGAATTGCCCATGTATTTGACAGGAATATTTCTTACTTATTTCTGTTATTAATTACTGAAAAATGAAGCATGCACTGAAATTAATTTTATCCCCCCCCTCACACCCCTACACACACACACATGAATCAAATAATAACATGAGTACTATAGTATGTTGTTTACAGTATGTAAGATAGGTGGCTTTTATACCTAAATGATTGTGTGAGCTATGCTCCTGTCAGCCCTAGTCCAGAATGGTTGACTAGTCTTCAGCAGTATGTGGATGGGCTGGTTAACCTCCTAAGTAAAAATTCAGTTACTCGTAACCTTCGCAAGAGGGAGAAGTAGGGTGATCTTGACAGTGCTGACTCAAATATGTAGCACAATTAAAAATGAAGATCTGGAAGGAAACATAAATTAAATTAACAATGAAAACCAAAGGGAACCCTGATTAAATTATGTAAGGCAATGGCTGTTCTAAGCTTGCTATGCAGAACTGAGATCTGGGAACACTGAGCCAAAAAGACTACCACCATCTAACAGCTCCGAATTGAGTGACTCTGTGAATGGATGGCTGAGAGACATCTGCCCAATACCTCCTTTAAATACAATATATATTTCCAAAAGTAAGGTAATTGGTGGATGCCCCCTTGAAATAAGGATCACTGTACAATGAAGCTGAAACAGGCCAAGGGCCTTGTTGGATGGCAATGACAATATGCAAGTCCTCCCATTTTTCACTGTCAAAGTAATAACTAAAGAACAGAACAACTCCTTGATGGAAAAGACATGCCAAGTGAGCAGAGGATTTTCTGCTTACTAGCCCACTGGAATTCAAGAAGTATGTGGACACACATTTAGAGGCACTAAGCCACATACTGGCCGATGCCAAGCATAGCACTTCTGCCGGACCATAGAGGACGAGTAGTTGTATGTGGACAGTGGATCATATACATAGGTGGGGGGGGGGGGACCCAGGGTGTTGCTCACTGGGCTTGAACCCCTCTTGGAAATACTAAATTTGTTCCCATCTTTGTTCCTAGCATTAAACCTAACATCGAGTAGAGCGACCCAAAATTTTCCCAAAACTAGAAAAATGAAACAAAAAAAAAAATGATTAGGCATGAATTATACCAAATTTGATTTGTACACTTTCAAACAGCCTTTTGCTGTCCTAGTGGCGCAGTAGTCTGAGCAATGGCTTCTGATCATTTGTCTGAGATGTGTCCGGGTTCGAATAGCAGTGAGGCGTGAATGTCGTGTTTGTTTTACAGCACTGGCATTCTTTCTTCCTTGGAGTCAGTGACCCTACATTAGGGACATGCAACAAAGTGCTTTTAGCCCATTGAGTTGCTCACAGTAGTCGTTAAACCCCCACTAAAGAAAAAAAAATACAGCCTTTTTGTCTTCTTTTTTTCTGGGCATTGTTGTTTATTGCTGTGGTACCTTAACACACTTTTTTTTTCCCCCCAGAGGCGCAAGTTAAGAATGAAAAGAAATAATAAAGTTGTAAAATCTAGTTGCTATTCCACAAAGCATTAGTAAATGCCTCCCCATTCTCAGAATAACCATTTGATAAGTGTCTGCAGGATTCGATTAGGGTTGAGTACAGTGGTTGTCATTTGTGAGCTGCTTCAGTTTATGTCAGTGGATAAACAATGAGGTTTGGGATTTCATTCTTTTGCAGTCGACAAGTCATCAGTTCGTGGCAACTTTGGAAGTTTTGTTTATTTTGCTCAGATGCCCTACTCAGTAGTCACACTTGGAAGCGCATGCACAGGACCAGTATAAGGTTGGTGTGAATTCTTTTTGGTTTTGTGATTTTCATGCCACTTTCAAAAAGAAACTAAATCTCTTTCGGTTCCATATTTATTTATTTTTTTCTTTTGCGGTGCATCCTGCTGAACAATTAAAAAGAAAAATCACAAATGAAAGTACTGTAATTTCGGGCAAATAAGCAGCACTGGCGTATATGCCGCAGCGATAAAAAAAGGGGCGGAATGAAAAAAATCACCAGAAACGCTGCGCCTTCGCAGTAAGGTGGGGTAGTACCGTGCCGGTCTTGAAAACATTACATAGATGAAAATATAGTACCTGATCTTTCAAATAATAAATACAAATATCAGTTAAACAAGATTCAGTCTTAAGAATAACACTTACCCTAATACCTATTTTATAAAAATTTACTCGAATTCATAAGGCGCTTAAACCAATTATAAAACATTTATACCTCAAGAATTTAAAAAATACATGCACAACATTCTGAAAATATCTGGTACACATAGTTTCTCGATCAAATCCATCAAAATTGGAAACTTTGCTGTCCGAATTAAGAAGTTTTAAAAGCTCATCATCTAAAAAAATTTCGGGGTCTTCCGCATCACTTTCGCCATCTTCTGGCGTTTCAGCGCAGTTTTTAGAAGAAATGTTTGCTTCAGTGAAGCCCGTAATAATCGTAGAAGTTTTGATGTTTTTCCAGGATTCGGAAAAACAGATTTATTTATCATTAGCTTAAAACTAGAAGTATAACTTCTGCGTTTCGTCATTTTACTTTCCATGATAACGTAGAACTACGCGTACTCGAGAAAATGCGATTTGGCGAACTGAATGCAACAAACGCACACGTCACTGACAAAAATTCCACGTGCTGTCATTGACCAATGACAATCAATCTTGGATGGTAGTCGGATATCGCGTTTCAAGAGGGGAGAGAGAGCATTAGCCTCGGAGCGAAGCTGATGCTGTCATGAGTTCAAAGAGAATTAGTTGCTAGGAGCATCAAACAAGGGTGATCCTTGCTAACAAGATTGATTCCCTGCGAAGTTTCCCCCAGCCATGGATTTTTTCTGAGTTTTATCGGAGTCACCTTTCTCTTGCCTGTCCCACCTCAATCCTATAACCTATTATTTTCATGTCTTGTTTTATGAGGGGTTGGGTGGAATTTATTGCACGTGGCTGCAACATCGTTATTCCATTCCCTCTCTATTGAGATATCTTTCCGCAGAAAAAAGAATGGAACAAGCCAAAACGTTTTTTTATCACATAATTTTGCTCCGCCAAAAAAAAAAAAAAAAAAAAAAAAAGCTGTATACGCTGCCATGCTCTATAAGCTGCGCAGGCAGAAAATTATTTAATTTTGAACTCATAACGCCACGGCTTATCTATCCGAAATTGTGGTACAATTTTCAAGAGCAATTTGCCATTATGTCTTAAAGAAGTGTTTGGCCGCCCCGGTGGCGCAGTGGTCTAAGGCGCTGGCCTCTGATCATTCGTCCGTAAGGGTCCGGGTTCGAATCCCGGTCAGGCATGGATGTTGTGTTTGTCTTACGGCACTGGCTCTCTCCCTTCCCTGGAACCAGTGACCCTAAATTAGGGACGGGCGACTGCTTATAGCCCATTGAGTTGCTCACGGTGGTCGTTAAACCTCCAATCAAAAAAAAAAAAAAAAAAAGTGTTTGTTCAATGCATCCTTCCTGTCTTTATTTGTGGATCAGAGATCATAACAAAAAAAGACATGCAGACCAAATAGTGGGATTAAAATACCGTCTGGGCACGTTAAAAAATTATTCATATAAATACACAAGCGCTTTTGAAATCATCTAGAGATTTCATCATCAGGTAAAAAGGCACTTCACATAACTCCATAATGGCTGGGTAACCAGCGAGACACACACTTGACATAGATACTGAATGAGGTCTTGAGTTCAAATATGCTACATCATAGATGATACAGATCAACTGTTGCCACAGAACAAGTTACAAAGAGTAAATAACTGAATCAGTTACAAATAAGTTAAAGATGATCTGGTAGGTGACTTCGAGGGAAATGCTGAAAGTTAGTTTCTGCCTTGATAAGAAACCTCCAAGGGTGAGGTAGCGCAATGCGCTGTTCGTCGTTACAACAGGTATTCAGGTGCTTATATATAACAATCGCTTCACCATACCTCAGGTGCCATTCACTAGGATAACCTGTTATTAGGGTTGCCTTATCCCATAGTGGTGTGAATTGGTCACTCAAGCAGGTTCTAGCTAAAGCTGTTGAGGTGTTTCCGTTTTTAATAGTTCTTTGGTGTTCAGTAATTCTACAACATAATCTTCTTTTTGTGCTTCTGATATACCTGCTCTGAATAACATCCATGAAAGGGGAAGGTTGTTTAACCAGGAGATCGAGTAAACGCCTGCTGAGGTGAGAATATTGAATTGGTTCTTGTCTTTTCTGATATGCGAGAAGATATTCTTAGTGTTCAAGCCAAAGCTCAAAGAATGTTTAAGGCAAGCTTGATGTAATAAGTTAGTGATAGCAGGTATATAAGGTACAGAGCCGACGAATCTTGTAGGGTTTTTGGAAGGTTTCAAGGTTGAATTGAAAGGTCTATTATATTTAGTTCATAAGGTCTCTGCTTGCTGCATATCATAGCCATTGTTTTGAGACAAAACCTTAATTTTCTGTATTTCGTCATCCTGAAGGTTGTCATCGGAGGTACAAGTATAGGCTCTCCTAATTAAAGTGTAGAAAGGTGACATTTTCTGGTGGAACGGGTGGTGAGAAGTGCTAGGAATGATGATACAGATAGGTGCATAGGAAGGTTTCCTGTATATGGTGAAGGAGAGCTTGTTAGACATGGGATCTCGATATAGAAGGAGGTCCAGGAATGGTAGTGAATTATGAGATTCCAATTCATATGTGAACTTTATTGTTGGTAAGATGGAAGATAATGCAGAGTAAAAATTAATTATGGAATCTTCTCCGTGGGTCCAGAAAGCACACTCGTCACCAACATAACGGAGATCAAGCATGGGTTTTAGAATGTTCAAGTGGAATATTTCGTTTTCCAAGTTCAGTAGGACCGCGATTATCTGAGCCTCGATCATCCGAGTTTCGGGTTATCCGAGGTACCAGTGAAATTATGCACACAGCAGTGGTTGTGTATTTTTTACCAAGGTCACTGATCAATGACTCTCCCGCTCATCGCGTGCACCCTGCGCAGGGTACCGGATATAGATCAGTCAGTGCCAGTCCGTGTCTTCTGCTATTCGCGTGCTTCAGTTAACCGTGCAGTGTTGTGTTTCATTTGTAAAATGAATTCCTCTGTTTTTATTTGAGACCTTAGCCTAAAGTTGTTTTGCGATTCAAAGCAACATGAGTGCAAAAAGATAAAAGATTGTTATTTCGTTAGAGACCAAGTTAAAAGCCATTAAAAGAATCGATCAAGGGGAGACAACACAAAAAGTTGCTTTAGATTTAGGTGTAGGCGCGGTTACTGTAGGAGACTGGAAAAGAAATTGGGATGAAATCGAAAAATGGTGTTCTCAAAAGGCCAGCGGGAGTGGATAAAGTGGCAGTGCAAAGGACAAAAATGAAATGGCAAGGAAAACTATGAAAACGTCTGAGTTTAAAAAAAACATCGAGTGCGTTGTTTATGTGGTTCATCCAATTAAGGAACAACGGTAGTCCAGTAAATGGACCTATGTTACAGGAAAAAGCACTGGAATTTAAAAAAATTTAACTATGGAGATGCAGTATTCACTGCAAGTAAAGGATGGCTTCATCGTTGGAAAACTAGGCATGGTATCAGACAGCTCGACATTACTGGTGAAAATTTGTCTGATTATGAGGTTGTAGTGACTTTTAAACAAGAAATTAAATTGCTGATTCAAAAAGAAAATTTATCTTTGGAGCAGGTGTTCAACTGCTACAAAACAGGCCTCAACTATAGAATGCTTCCAACTAAGACACTTGCTGCTAAAGAAGAGGTGTCTGCTCCGGGCGTTAAAAAGAGCAAAGATAGAGTCACCCCCATGGCCTGTTCGAATGCTTCTGGAAACTGTAAATTGAAGTTAGTGCTCATTGGAAAATCTGCCAAGCCAAGAGCATTTAAGCACATTTCAATTCCAACCTTGCCAGTGCTTTATAGAAATCAGAAAACTGCTTGGATGGATTTGGCAATTTTCAAGGACTGGTTCTTCCATCACTTTGTGCCCCATGTAGACTCATACCTTAAGGAAAACAACTTGCCTCGAAAGCAATTTTACTCCTTAATAATTGTCCTGCCCATCCTGTTGCTGAGGAAATGGTTTCTGGTGAAATCAAGGCTATGTTTTTAACCCCACCCCCCAATGTAACCCTACTTCTTCAGCCGATGGATCAAGGAGTGTTAGAAAACATCAAGAGAAACTACAAGCGGAAGCTGTTGAAAAATCTCATTGCCAAAATTGAAGAAGGAAGAGGAGTTGTCCAATGTTTAAAAGAAACCACAATAAAGGATGTGGTTTATATGGCAGCAGCGTCATGGAAGGATATTCAACCTGATACGCTAGAAAAATCGTGGAAAAAACTACTGCACGATACACCTGAACAACCACAGAACACACCTGAAGACAACGTCAAGGACAATATTTTGGAGCTAGTCCAAAGTATCCCAGCAGCTGAACCAATAATAAATTAAAACGATATAGCCAAGTGTGTAAATGGACACAAACAGCTAGAATTAAGAGATGAAATGATCGTGGAGGCAGTAAATCAAGACGAGAGTGGCAGCAATGACGATGAAAATGACTGTGTAGTTCCTGAAAAAATAGCCCATTCAGATGGACTTAAGGCAATTGAGAAGGCGATGGAGTACATTGAGCAACAACCAGAGCCACTCCAACGGACCTTCTGCTACTGCGACGCTGGCTTGAAATGGCAGCAACGAAGAGGTTGAGCGTCCTCAAGCAGAAAACTTTAAAGAACTACTTTTCTAAATAAATCTTTCAAAATTATGTAAGTTTTGTTTTATATTATATATACTTAATCTTGCATTTAAATGTTTGTAACAAGTTACCTTTAAATAAACGTAACTTGTACCATATACGTCTTTATTTATAACCACAAATTGCAATAAGGTCTGTATTATCCGAGTTTTTTTGGGTATCCGAGCTAGACCCGGTCCACAATAGCTCAGATAATCATGGTCCTACTGTATTGAATAACAATTTTGGCCAACAATGGTGAGATGGGGATCCCATAGACGTCCCCTGTAATTGGTTAGAAAAGATGTTATTGTATTTGAAATAATTTAACTTACCGAGCACATTGGCTGGTAGCAATTTGAAGACATACAGTGGCTGCAGACAACTCAAAGAAGTATGGAGAGGTGTATGCTTGGTATAACTGGGAAAGATAGGAAGAGGAACTCACAGATCAGGAAAATGACAAAAGTGAATGACATCATGATCAAAGTTACAAACCTGAAATAGTAATGGGCTGGACACATTGCTAGCAGAACTGACCACTGTTGGACAACTAAAATACTAGACTGGATGCCAAGGGACAGAAAATATGTGGAAGGTGAGTGACCATGTGGGAGATTGGTGGATGAAATTTGAAAGTATGCTGAATTGCTATGAAACTAAATGGCTTGTGGCAGAAAATGTGGGAGAGACTTGTCATGATCTTCATCCAGCAGTGGATTGAGAATGACCAATGATAATGTCATGCATATATATCAGCCAGGAACAAGTGTGAAATTTTTTGTGGCTCATTAAAAAAACTAATGGCCCAAATTAAAATAGGCTTTTATTTTTTACTGTTGGTCTTAGCTTTATCCAAAAAGCCAGGGTCAAACATTCTAATCTTCCTGTGCTGCAGCTATGTTATTTAGGCTCAATTCCCTACATATCAAGTGTGTCTTACAAACTCAAAAACGCCCTCAAGAAGATGAACTACGGCGTCCGCATAAGGTCTCCTGCATCTTTATATACTATGCTAAAGTGAAATAGTGAAAAACTAGCACTGTCCTGCGAAGCTGGTGTTAATGCAATCCCCCTACAGTATCCAGACAGCTCTAAACGATACTGCACTGGAATGACCAAGCGTTTGTTTGGAATCAGAGTCAACAAACATAAAAGGGACACAAAATATGGTAAAGTAGCCACAGCACTATCCAGAGAAGTCAAATTCAAATCTGCTACTTCTATGTGGGATGATATAAAAAAATTAGCTGGCTACTCTACCCCTAAATGTACAGCCATTCAACAAACCTTGGATATAATTGCCAACAGCAATACTTGCAATGATTGCGTCTCACTCAAGTTGCCACGAATTTGGAACCAATTCTTCAAGTAACGCCTTCTCCCTACCTGGATGCTGCACGTGCAACCAACGTGATGCCTCGTATCTTTAAATGAATATAACCTTGTATCTATTTATTGTCAAGTCAAGTTCCCACATTCAAATTGTTAATGCGTTCTAGTTTACAGTTTCTGTCTTATTTCGTTGAAAAAAACATCTGGTTGATGTGCAAAAGCTTAGAAACGCTTATGTGTCTATTTCCTAGGCCAATAAATTGGATCACTAGTATAGTGTTACTATTTACATCTTAGTTGATTTTCAATAATTGTATTACTGATGAGAATGGCTTAAAATTGTGTCCTCCTTTCACCAGTTGAAAACCAGTAATTCACTGCAGGAGTTGGATTGAATTCTTGAAAACTCACACCATTTACACTAATATTCATTAAACTTGCAGACAGTCGAGAATGTTGTACTGTTTTAATGTTATTCATGTTGCTAAAAGTGGGAATTCTGATTCTGATTAAGATTAAGGGAATACCGATGTACAGCCACTGTAAAGCAGTATTTGATCTCTCCCATTAAAGTTGCTTCCCTTCGACCTGACATTAAAGTATAGGTAAGTGTATTCTATGAAAATAATTCAGGAAAAAAGTAAAAGTGATAGAACTATTTTATTAGCTTTCAAGAAGAAGAAAAAATGGTCGCCAGCTGGAAAAACTGAGTCGCTATTGCCGACCGCTTATTTGCATCCATGACATATGATCATTTTCAACCATTATCAATCCACTGCTGGATGAAGGTCTCTCCAAGTTTCTTCCACAATGGTCTGTCTTGAGGCAGCCCTCTTTTGGGTCTTCTCCTGTCCCTTGGTATCCAGTCCAAAATTTCAGTTGTTCATCGATGGTCTTGTTCTTCTGGAAATATCTGCTGCCCATTGCCATTTCAGGGATTTTACTCTGATCATGATGACTTCCACTCTTGTCATTTTCCTGATCCTTTTGCAGACTTTAAACTTCACTGGTGTTAGATTTTACTGGATTCCCCGTCACGTTGGCATCAGGAGAAACAAATTGGTGGATATTTCCACTAAGTCAGTGTCTTCCTTGCCCATCACTAATCTGCCATTGTTTCACAAGGATTTGAAGACAGGCATTGTGCAATACGTTCTCCTTCAGTGAAAGAATCAGTGGAGTCAACAGACAGGGAACAAACTCTTTAAATTAAAGCCAGAGATTGGTTTATGGAAATCAATTCTTCATGTTCATCATCGTGAGGAAGTTGTCCTTGCATGTCTCCGCATTGGGCGCTGTCGTTTCACCCACCGCTATTTGCTGTGTGGCGACACTGCCCTTATGTGTAAGACGTGCAACTGCTGATTTACTCTCATTCATGTTTTATGTGTTTGTATTAATTTTTGGTTACGTCGTCTTCAACATTTCCATACTGTTCTGTTGGATGACAGCTCAGCTACACTGTGGAAGATTTTGGGGCACCAGTGCAGTATGTTTGCAGTCTTTTCATTTTTTAAACACATTGACTTTTTAAGACTCATCTGGCTTTTAAAATTTTCCTAAATCTTGTTTTTTCTCTTTTCCCAAATTAGCCTGATTCTAACTATTGTACTACCATGCTTTTAAAGTATTTTATTTGTTGGCCTTTGCACCAGAAAAACCCAATCAACCAACCAACCAATTCCTATTAGTAGTTCTAATTCTAACTATTAGATAGCTGTAATCATTCTACAATTCTCTGTTACGTGCGATATTTTAAAGTAACTTGTACAGTATTCTAGAGGATAATGCTTACCTTGGCATTCCTTTCTAGTGATGGGAACATTTCACACCTGTGTTTTCCGGTCTTTGTTGATGTTATTGTCCTAAAGTCCGTTGTATGAGATGACTAGCTTTACTTCTCACACTTTTCGCTGGGTATACTCATTGGATCTTTGCCTTAGGATTCAAACACATCAATTTTTACAGTTCTTTATACTCGAAATTTTCGCCCATACTCTGGGCATCCTCAGGAGCGTGGCAACTTTACCACCGATGTTCGTGGTTAACTTCGCGCTAATGGAGTCCGATATTCCATGTTGTCGTTCGTCGGATATACTTTCCTGGATATATTTCGTTATCAAGCCCGTCTGGCGCCATCTGTTTCATTAAAACATTTTTTTTTATTTATTTTTTTTTTTTAGTTGCTTTTCCTATCCTGGTTTTCTTGTCTTTTTGGCCAGTTTTTCTTTTGTTGTTGTTTTTCTTGTCTTATTAGTTCTTTCCACAGGCCAGATAATGTGCTAGGGTCGTTCTGGTTACATACCCTTGCTTTATTTTTAGAGATTAACATTGCTTCTTCCCTCCTCATTTGCCTTTCCGATTTTTTATTCTTTTTTAGCATTTTAATTTCATCGAATTTTGGGAATATCTGGTTTTCCATGCAGAATTGCACTAAAGCAGTTTTGGCTTCTTTTTTTTGCCAGTTAGATATGTGTTGTTTAAGTCTTTTTTTTTAATCTGTTTTTTGTACTTCCAATGTATGATGTACGATATTGCACACATACCCCCAATATCGTACATTGGAAGTACAAAAAACAGATTAAAAAAAAAAGACTTAAACAACACATATCTAACTGACAAAAAAAGAAGCCAAAACTGCTTTAGTGCAATTCTGCATGGAAAACCAGACATTCCCAAAATTCGATGAAATTAAAATGCTAAAAAAAGAATAAAAAATCGGAAAGGCAAATGAGGAGGGAAGAAGCAATATTACCCCGCACGGGGATAACTGGTTTTCCAGTTATATGGGGAGCGGCGCCCCCACGGCCCGAGCTGACCTTGTGACGGATCATTTTTGTCATTTCGTCTTGAAACAATGACCGAAGGGACAGCTGTTCATCCAGCTGATGGGGAGTGGCGACCCCACGGCCCGAGCCGACAGTAGTGTTTAAAATCTTTTTCCATTTGTGGTTGTTGTTGTTGTTATCTCGCCACGCTCCCGCCTCAGTCCTGTAAGTTGCTGAGGTTGTGATTATGCGCCAGCCCTTTCCTCTCACTTTCCTGTTTTTGCTTTCTTCTCCACTCCCTGTTCTTCCTTTTTCTCTATTTTCTACTCCTCTTCCCTTTCTTTTTCATTTTCTGTTCCTTCTTCGTTTCTTCGGGCTGGTTAGCTAGACCTACCTGCATGTTTGCCGTGTGCGGTGACCCGTACAGGTGGAAAAGGGGATGCTGGAGGCTGAGGTTACTGGGGGCCAGGCTATAGTTGTCACCAGTCGCCAACACTCCTCTTTGCCCCCTGCTTCACCCTAAACGGGAGGCTAGGAACTAACCTACTCCTAGTCAATCGGCTTGTCATTTTGTACGACGGGGTGAGTTTGGGGATAGTGTGGGCATGCCAAAGGGGTATTACCAAGACCCGGGAAAGTCGCGGTACTCGCTGAGTGCATGTCTGCACGATCAACATGCTATATCCGCCGCCTAACCCTAGGGCCGTGTCCTGCGCCCATGTTGGCCTGCGGACCTCTGGCTCTCCCCTGTTGGGCTCGGTAGTGGGCGGGGAAGCTGGCGGATGAATTTTTTTTCGCTTTATATATGGATTCTTTAAATATTCCCCCTTCTGTCAAACTAAAGAAATCTTTGGACACTGATCCCAACCCCACCAATAAGAAACTGCGTACTTTGCCGCCGGACACTGCCCGATTTTTTATCATCCATGCACGGGAAGAATCTCACAAGCTTGGCTCCAAATCTCCCTTCTGGATTCAAAAAGCCCTGCAAGGAGCGGTTGCGTCACCAACCAGTGTGAAGAAGTTAAAATCGGGAGATATATTGGTGGAAATGTCAAGTCCACGCCATGGTTCATTGCTCTTGGGCATCTCCAACTTGGGTGGTGTCCCTGTGGACATCAAACCTCATCAGTCCCTGAATTCATCCAGAGGTGTCATCTCCGAGCGCGACCTCGTGGATGTTTCAGAGGAAGAATTTCTTGAGGAGCTTGCCAACCAAGGTGTCACAGCGGTTCGTCGGATCAAGTTCCGCCAAAACGGGGAGCTGGTCAACTCCAGAACAGTGATTCTGACCTTTGATCGCCCGACTCTTCCATCTTCCATCCATGCGGGCTATTTGAACTGCTCTGTGCGCCCGTACATTCCTAACCCCCTTCGTTGCTACCGATGCCAAGTGTGTACGGGCACTCCCAGCAGTCTTGCCGTGGTGCTGCTACTTGCATCGTTGCGGTTCACACGACCATCTTCAGTCTGACTGCTCTGCTGCAGCTGCCCATTGTGTGAACTGCAAAGGCGACCATGCTGCCAATGCCAAGAACTGTCCGAAGTGGATTGAGGAGCGGGAAGATTCAGGAGGTTAAGACACTTGAACACCTGTCCTACCCTGAAGCTCGACGGAAGGTCGTTCCCGCTGCTCCAAGCGCACGCACCTACTCTTCCGTTGTAGCTCCTAAAACATCCATTGCCACTCAGACAGACATCACTATACCAAAAGACTGCCCTTTCTCTCTCGAGGATATTTATGCTGCTGGGCTGAAGGCCTTCGACTTTCCACCACCGACAGTCTATCTTTGCCACCACAGACCAATGCTCGGGGTCCTGCATCCTCGCCCAAGCGCGCTGTTGCAGAACAGGTTTCCCGTTCTACGAGCCCTGATCCCTCGCCTGCTAGACACAAAGGCAAGGCCAAACAATCCTCAGCCACTAAATCTCAAACAAAGGTTCAAGCCGGAACGAATCAGTCCCGGTCTTCATCCTCCAGACACCCCCCAGTCCTTCCCCCGGTTACCACGCTGCCGAGGGGCACTGCAGACCAGACTGAGGAATTCATGGACTCCGAGGCCTTCTAGGCCTCTTCAGTTCATTTGACCCACGTTTCTTTCTTTCTATCTACCCCTCAAATCATGGTTTCAGTCGTTCAATGGAACTGTCGAGGTTTTCGGACAAAATATGACGACGTCAAACATCTGCTTTCGTCGTACTCTCCGGTGTGCCTTTGCCTCCAGGAGACAAAACTTAAACCATCAGACCTGCTCTCAGTTCGAGGCTACAGTGCATTTCGGAAAGATAATGTTTCAGGAGATATAGCTTGCGGGGGAGTTGCCATTCTTGTCCCCCACAGTGTTCCAGTTTCTCCCGTTGCGGTCTCAACATCTTTACAAGCCGTTGCGGCGTATCTCCATGCCTGTGCCTCTAACTGTTTGCAGCGTCTATCTGCCGCCGGATGAGGACGTTAGCGTGTCTGCTCTTGAGAGCTTAGTCGAGCAGCTGCTGTCACCTGCTCTTCTTCTGGGTGACTTCAACGCTCATAATCCATTGTGGGGTAGTGTCAGAACAGACGTACGAGGCCGTGGGATTGAATCTCTTCTGTCCTCGACCTCCCTGTGCCTTTTTAACACCGGAGCTGACACTTATTTCCACGAGCCTACACGAAGTTTCAGTGCGATCGATTTATCTTTGGGTTCACCATCAGTTATTGCTGACTGGCCGTGGACGGTGTGCAACGACCTCCATGGGAGCGACCACTTTCCAATTGTACTTAGGTATAATGTGAGCGTGCCATCTTCTGCCTCCCGCCCTCCCCGTTGGAAGATGGATCATGCCAAGTGGGAGGTCTTCACATCGTCTGCAGTGATACCTTCTGTCATGGTGACCCGAGGGTCAATCGATGCAACTGTTACTGATGTCACCACGTGTATCATTCAGGCAGCGGATCTCTCTATCCCAAAGACCTCAACGACGCTCCCAAGACGTCCGAAACCTTGGTGGACCTCTGATTGCACAGCGGCTAGGAGAGCTCAACATAAGGCCTGGTGTACATTTCGGCGTTATCCAACCGATGCTAATCTCGTTGAATTTAAAAGAGCAAAATCTTACGCCGGGTTGGTGCGTCGACGAAGCAAGAGGGAGTCTTGGATGAAGTACGTTTCATCGATCAATTCACGTGCCAGTTCAAAAACTGTTTGGGAAAAATTCGTAGGATTCGGGGAAACTGTGGTTCCCATCAGATCTCTATTCTCGAGAGTAACGGCTGCACGTATGCTGAAGTCGGGGAGATAGTGGATTGTTTGGGTAGGGCGTTTGCCTCTGTTTCCAGTTCTGAGGCGTACCCTCTCTCCTTTCAGAGGACTAGACCAGCTGCTGAGCGCCAAAGACTCTCCTTTGCGCCTTTTCATAACACCGAGTATAACTCCCCCTTCAGCATGGTTGAACTCCGAGTGGCTCTGCATCGGTCCGGTGCAACATCTGTAGGTCCCAATGGCATCCACTATGACATGATCCGTCATCTCTCGCAGTCGTCTCTCGAGAATCTGTTAGTACTTTTCAACCGCATTTGGTTGGAGCACAGTTTCCCGGACTCCTGGCGAAAAGCTTTTGTTTTACCTTTTCCCAAACCTGGCAAAGACCCCAAGTCTCCCTCTAGTTATCGGCCAATTGCCCTCACTAGCTGTCTGTGCAAAATCCTTGAACGCATGGTTAATTCTAGGCTAATTTACTTCCTAGAAGAACATCAAATTCTGTCGCCATCACAAAGCGGCTTCCGTCGTCATCGTTCAGCTCCTGACCATCTCCTGCTCCTTGAGACGTCTGTTCGAGAGGCATTCGTGCGTAGGCAGCACCTGGTGTCTGTCTTTTTTGACATCGAAAAGCTTATGATAGAGCGTGGCGTCACAGTATCCTCCGTGACCTCCACGAGAGTGGGTTGCGGGGAAACCTGCCAACCTTCATTGCCAACTTCCTTCGTAACCGTGTGTTCCAGGTGCGCCTGGGTACAACGCTCTCTGCCTTCTTCCATCAAGAACAAGGTGTTCCTCAAGGCAGCATTCTTTCGGTGACTCTGTTCATCCTCCGCATTAATTGCTTGCTTAAAAATCTTCCTCCTACGGTTTCGACTACCATTTATGTTGACGACCTTCACATCTTCTGCTCGTCATCAAGCATGCATTTCATTGAAAGGCAGCTGCAGTCTGCAATTAACCAGATAGTTAAAGCGGCTAACAACAATGGTTTCGTTCTTTCTGCTGAAAAGACAGCGTGTGTCCATTTCTGCCGGAGGCGTGGCCTCCACCCCGATCCAGAACTCTATTTGGACCATGCAGCCATTCCAGTTTTGCCGGAAACCAAGTTCCTTGGTTTGACCGTCGACCGTGCGCTCACCTTCGCTCGCACGTTCGACGACTCCGCACTTCCTGTCTGAGAGCTTTGTCCATCCTCAAGATCCTCGCCTCAGTCTCCTGGGGTGCAGACAGGACTTCCTTGTTCCGTATTTACCATTCTCTCATTCGGTCTAAACTGGATTATGGCTGTATGGTGTATGGCTCTGCGCGTCCTTCCGTTCTCCGGGCGTTGGATACCATCCACCATCAAGCGCTGCGTCTTTGTACGGGAGCATTTCGCACGTCACCCATTCCCAGCCTTTATGCCGACGCGAACGAACCGTCGCTTCATTTACGCCGTCTGCAGCTGTCTCTTCAATTTTACCTGAAACTTAGATCTCTCTCAGAACATACTTTACACGATGCAGTTTTTCATCCCCAGCATGCTCGTTTGTTCGAGACCCGTCCTCGTGCATTCGAACCTTCGGTCTTCGTATGGCGGCCGTAGCTCGTGATGCAGGGCTCGACTTGTCACTCGTTGGAGAGACCAGGGGCTTTGAGGATCCCCCATGGCACCCTCTTGGTGTCATGGTTGATACCAGCTTTACATCTTTTGACAAGTCCTCAACCCCTGCGTCAGTGTACCAGCAGCTCTTCGCCGAACACCGTTACGTCAATGCAGACTTTATTCCTGTTTTCACCGATGGATCTAAGGCGGCTGGTGTCGTTGGATGCGCCGCCGTCTGCATTGACGAAGTTTCTGTTGCCCGCATTCCTCCTGAGGCCACGGTTTTTTCGGCGGAGATGCATGCTGTGTATCTTGCACTTGTTCACGTGCAGTCGAGCTCTCATCAGCGTGCTATTGTGTACACTGATTCGTTGAGTGTTGTGCAATCATTGTCATCTTTGGATTTCACTGGCCACCCACTTCTTTTTACCGTACGGAGACTTCTTCGTTCTTTGCTCGAGGCTGATGTCCAGATTCGGTTCTGCTGGATTCCTGGGCATGTTGGGATCCCAGGGAACGAGTCTGCTGATGCTGCTGCTAGATCTGCCTCTTCTTTGGTTGTCACACCGTTGCCACTGTTCCACCGTGATCTTCGCTTTCTTGTTCACGATCATATCAGACGAACGTGGCGGGGTCCGTGGGACCAACAGGTGGAGAATAAACTGCACCGTGTTAAACCCATCCTTGGAGTCTGGAAATCATCGTGTCGCCGGAACCGTAGGGAAGAAGTTGTTCTTGCGCGTCTCCGCATTGGGCATTGTCGCTTCACGCATAGCTATTTGCTGTGTGGCGACGCTGCCCCAATGTGTGAGGCGTGCGACTGTTTACTCACCGTCTCTCATGTTTTGTGCAGTTGTGTTCGTTGGCCATCATCGGTTTCACTATTTTCAGTCTCATCTGCTGGACGAGGACGCAGCTACGCTTCAAAAGCTTTTGGGCGACCACTGCGACACTTTCGCAGTATTTTCCTTTTTAAAACAGATTAACGTTTTAAAACTTATTTAAAAAAAAAAAAAAAAAAAAAAAAAGTTATATTATAATGGTAAATTAATAAAGTTATATATAAACCTAATAAACTAACTAGTCTTCACAACATCTTTCATCATCCTCTTTTCTAACTTTTACCAAGCCTGTCTGCTCTTAATCATTTCACCCCGCTTAAAATCTTTAGCTGATAGTTCTGTGTCTGGCGCTCTTTGGCCAAGCCTGGCCCTTGCGCCACTAAAATCAATTAACTAACTAACTAACGAAGCAATATTAATCTATAAAAATAAAGCAAGGGTATGTAACCAGAACGACCCTAGCACATTATCTGGCCTGTAGAAAGAACTAATAAGACAAGAAAAACAACAACAAAAGAAAAACCGGCAAAAAAGACAAAAAAACAGGATAGGAGAAGAAAATTAAAAAAAAATTAAAAAAAAATTGTTTTAATGAAATATAGATGGCGCCAGACGGGCTTGATAACGAAATATATCCAGGAAAGTATATCCGACGAATGACAACATGGAATATCGGACTCCATTAGCGCGAAGTTAACCACGAACATCGGTGGTAAAGTCGCCACGCTCCTGAGGATGCCCAGAGTATGGGCAAAAATTTCGAGTATAAAGAACTGTAAAAATTGATGTGTTTGAATCCTAAGGCAAAGATTCAATGAGTATACCCAGCGAAAAGTGTGAGAAGTAAAGCTAGTCATCTCATACAACGGACTTCAGGACAATAACATCAACAAAGACCAGAAAACACGTGTGAAATGTTCCCATGGCTAGAAAGGAATGCCAAGGTAAGCATTATCCTCTAGAATACTGTACAAACCAACCAACGTTTTCTTGATTCATGAGTTTCTCTTCTTATATTCCCCCATTACACCAAGTACACACCTCCCCATACTTCTTTGAGCTGTATGCAGCCTCTGTATGTCTTTTTTAATTAAGATCTCCAATCCGTAAGTAAGAACAGGAAGGATGCATTGATTAAGCACTTATAAAACATACTGGTAAATTGCTCTTGAAAATTCTACTGTTTCTTTCAAATGCTCTCCAGTGAGAGCCACTTCGATGTGGTCGTTTGATTCTCCAAAGTGAGGGTCACTTCAATGTGGCCACTTTGATGTGGCCTTCACTTGATATTTGTTGTCCAAGGCAGATGTAGGCATCAATTACTTCTAGATTTGTCCCATCAACCTTTAAATATCCAGTTCCTGTAAAAAGCATTGTACATCAGTTTTGTTTTTTGTAAGATCCTACTTCTTCACTCTTGTCAGGAAGTTCATGGATCATACTCTGCAGCTCTGGGGAAGGGGGGGGCTATGTGCAGTTAAACAGAAATAATTAGGTATACAGAATTTTTCTTGTACTTTTTATCATTTTCAGAACTTCCAATATTTTATCCTTCGCTCTTACGAAAACTCAATTTCCAGTACAGTTTGATGTGTGACCTAAGGGATGAGAATAGTGCATGTGGTAATTGTAATAAAATGACTATTTGTTTAAATTTTTTTGGAAATGGCAAATAACGGTCAAAAAGAAAAACAAGTTTCGAAGGGATCAAAACTCAAAAACATATATGGGAATGCGTTTGCTGATGACAAGATTTAGAAATTGATTTATGTGCCATGTGAAAAATAGTAGAAGATAAAGTTCTATGATTTTGCCTGTTTGCAGTTGTGGATGCATGACCTTTTCATTATTTTACATTTAACTGAATGTGCAGCATTTGAAAATGTGTATGTTATGTGTACTGTTTTGTAACAACATTGTAATTATCTAGAAACTGCATTAATTCTGTAGTACCTATACTTAGTATCATTCATCAACAGTTTTCCGTTGTGTTTCTTTTTTGTTAATTTTATTTTCACACTATTTGAGTAGCATGTGTAACAAGTATGTTATTTCAGGATAAAAAATACCTAGTACAGATGTTATTGTCTTGTGCACCTTCGTTAGAAGCAAGAGCCCAAAAGGTAACAAATGTAATGCTATTTACTGATATTTAATTTTCCTCTTATGCTTTTTAATGTTGTTGATCTTGTGTTTAGCTATTGAGTTCATTTTGAGAATAACGAGTCAAGTTATGGAACTACTTTTGTTGTTTCAAGTAATGCTATGCACAGGGCTTGAAAAGTGCCATGCCCAAGATGCCCGGGGCATGTAAATTATTGGCTTGGCAGGTAAAAAAATCCAGTTGCCCAGAGTGGGCAACTAAATTTAAAAATACAGTTTGGAATAAAACTTCCTACTATAAGAAAAAAGACAGTCGTCGCATGTCATGTTTCAGTTCACTGCTAATCACCAGAAGTTGTGGTATTGTTATGGAGCTCCAAGTACAGAAGAATATCATTTCTTTAATTATATTATGCTCTAGGTCCAGACATTGAAACCAAATGCTGTTACAGTCAGCAGCAGAATGCATGCCTCTGATAGAACTAGCCTGCTATGTTTAGCAACAAAGGGCAAAAACTTTAATGAAAGGAACATAGCAGAATCACTAAATTTCTCATATACGTAGTGCGATCAGAAAGTTCCGAGACTAGGTACGTAGCGCGCCAACAGATGGCAGCACGTGGATGCACGAGCAGTGGTCGAGAGCAGTGACCGAGAGCAGTGACCTTCATGAGTCATTGTGCTGAGTGGTGTCGTTCTGCGAACATCAGGAGCTGTGCTACACGATGTTTGGTGACCACATGCAGAACACAGCTGCGATTTCGGCATGGACTGCAAACTAGAGCAGCGAGCAAACATCAAATTCTGCATCAAACTCGGCAAATCGGGAACGGAGACACATGAAATGTTGCGGCATGCTTATGGCAATGAAGCAAGCAGTGTGTTTTGAGTGGCACTCGCACTTCAAGAGCAGCAGAACGGCACTGGAAAACGACGAGAGGTCAGGGCAACCATCCACGAGCAAAACCCCCAAAAATGTGGACAAAATTATGGAACAGGTGCATGAGGATTGTCGGACAACCATTCAAGACATTGCTACCATCGTCAATGTGTCATACGGAATAGTGCAAGAAATTCTGACTTCGGTTTTGAACATGCACCGCATTGCTGCAAAGTTTGTGCCAAAGATTCTGAACCCCGAACAGAAGGCGCTCCGTGTCGAACTCTGTCAAGATCTTCGTCAGCAGGTGGTGAATGAACCAGCGTTCCTGTCGCAGGTCATCACTGGGGACGAGATTTGGGTCTTACAACCCGGAGACCAAACAACGGTCATCGCAGGGGACCGAAGAAGCCCCGATAGGTCCGGAGCGCAACCAAAAGCATGTATATCGTGTTCTTCGACATTCGTGGGGTTGTGCACCGTGAATTCATCCCCCAGGGCCAGACTGTCACTGCCTTTTTTACTGTGACGTTCTGCAGAATCTGAGGGAGGACATTTGCCGCAAATGACCTGAAATGTGGCGCAGGGGCCCTTTCTTGCTCCATCACGATAATGCAGCAGCTCACACAGCATTAGCAAAATGCCAGTTTTGCAGCCGCAACAGCATGACTACCCTTTCTCACCCGCCTTACTCGCCGGATTTGGCTCCCTGCGACTTTTTTTCTGTTCCCAAGATGAAGCTGAAGCACAAGGGTCACCGTTTTGAAACCGTGGACAAGATCCAGCACGAATCACAGACGGTGCTTTACATGATTCACAAACAGGACTTCCAGGGAGCGTTCCAACAGTGGCAGAAACGCTGACAGCAGTGCATCGCTGCCCAAAGAGACTACTTTCGAGGGAGATCATAACCAGACTTAAGTAACGTAAATACTTTGTTGTATATTGGCCTAGTCTCGGAACTTTTTGATCGGACCTCGTACTGTGTTAATTTCATCAACATAGCATTTCATACCAATTTCAGCATCATCATCTTCAAACTTGATATATGTTTTGTGCATTGAACATCTTAAATACAGACCCTTAAAACAGAAATGCAGAACATAAAAAAAAATTTCCTATTTTTTAACTTAAAGAAAATCGGGGTCCTGATTTGTTATCTTAAGTATAAGTTTTCGTGGGCATGTAACTTTTCAGATATTCACATGACCTATGACTGATCAAATGTTGACTATTGCTTGTAGTCAACATCTGATCAGTCATGGTTCATGTCTTTGCTCAACATTAAATTTGAGTAGTAACTAGTGAATTGGTATATAAGGTGGCAACATGTCATGCCTATGACTGAATCCCTGCTCCTTGTCTTCTTTTTTATATCCTTTATGTTAAGCTGCATTACAAGTTTCAATAGATTTTGGTCATTTTCAGTGTATGAAAAACATGTTCATGGAAATGATTTAATGGAAAGGTGTGCCATGAATTCTGAGTCAAATTAGAGACTGGAATGATCTAAAGTTAATAGGTTAGGCACTCAAATGAATATAAGAATCAGTTGCTGCTAGATTTTCCCCATCAATTAAGTATTCTGTAAATTCATTTTTAAATCTACTTCTGTACTCTTATCAGCAAGTTTCTGGACCATACTCGGCATCTTGGAGGGGTTTGCAAAAATATGAGTTAGTCAGCAGAACAAAGGTGGGTTAAATAATCTCCATTAACCTTTGCCCCCTTGTCTTCCCAGCTCAATGATTGAAAGACATTCAATACCACAATGCAGAATGTTTTTCAATCATTGAAATGGGAAGACAAGAGGATAAAAATTTAGAACTCACCTTCATTTTGCTGATCATATAATAATTTTTGCAAGAATCCTCCCAGAACTGCGTAGTATGATCGAGGAACTTGCTCGCAAGAGTAAAGAATTTGATTTAAAAATTAACTTAAAAAAAACAAAAACATAAGTGATGTACAATGCTTTTACAAGAACTGAAGTTTAGAAATTAATGGGGCAAATCTAGAAGTAACTGATACATACATTTCCTTGGACAATGGATATCAAGCAAGGGCCACATCAAAGAAGAAATAGATGGGAGTATTAAACTTGGCTGCAGAGCTCTTGAAAGAAACAGTACAATTCTCAAGAGCACTTAAAAACAGTATATAATCAGTAATCCTTCTGGTTCATAATTATGGATCAAAAATATGGATCTTAACTGAAGAATGACATACGGTGGCTGTTGCGAACTCAAAAGATAGTTAGAGAAATGCATGTTTGATATAACCAGAAAGATAAGAAGAGGAACACATGGATCAGGAAAAGGACGAAAATTGATGATGTCATCAGAGACAAGACCTTCAAGTGTCAACGTGCTGGACATATTGGTAAAAGTACCAATATGCTACCGTTGGACAACTGAAATGCTAGACTGGATACCAAGGGACAGGAAATGACCCTAAAGAAGACCACATGGGAAATAGGTGGATGAAATTAAAAAGCATGTGGGGCCAAAGATGTAAAAACAGTATATAAAAAAGATGATATAAACAAAGTACACAGAAATGTTGAGAGTGGCATAATAACTGCAGCAACAAAATCAATCAAAAGAACAGTGAGGTATGCAGAATCCATGGTGTTATATCCCAATCTTTAAAAGTTGGTTGAAGAATCTGATACATAAATATGTCGCTATATCTGTAAAATCAACAACCTATTTATCACGTAAAATATCTTGACTGCGAGGAGAGACAATGTGTGAAAGAAAAAGGGTCGTGTGCAAGTTATTAAAAACACTTACACTGGGCTTTACCCAGATTAAAATACTTAAATTCTATTTTAACTTGAACTTTCCATTATTCTTCACATCTTCTGAGTTCTTTGTATTTACAGACATTTCTGGGCTCTAGATCTTTATCTAAGTCTGTTGTTCTCAATGAATCTAAAGGTCAGAAACTTCTGTAAATGCAAAATAACTCAGAAAATGTGAAAAATAATGGAAAATTTTTCAAGTTAAAATGTGTAAGTTATACTGTTAGTATACCCTGGTGACACAGAAAATTAATATGCCACAGTGACAAAGTGATTCTTTGCCACTAGATATGATAAACACATGAGAGGTGTCAACAAGGACAAGCAGAATATGGCATTTGCCAGGGAAGTCATGCACTGCTTGCCCGCTCCTGTACAGAATAATATTGGAAGAATTGCCTTTAACATGAACTTTAAATAGATAACCATCAGGGAGAAAACTTGAAAACTTCTGCAACAAGCTGACATGTAGTGATGCTGTTCCTACGGAACTGCCAAAGATTTGGCATGAATTATTAAGGGATGGAAACTCATTGCAACACAGCATGCAATCACATGATAAATAACATATAATACTGCACAAGATGTCTTTCACAATGTTCTAAAAAACTGTCTTTGTTTCTTACACATTCTAATTCTCTGCATTTTATGTCTAACCACAACCACGAGAAAGCTTCCCAGTGAAGAGCAAAAGCTTGTTTATTTGTGAATACTGTATTAGGCCACTAAATAAACAGATTTATACTATGCTATTTGAATAGGCATAGTTTGGTGTACTCATAACTGATACATATACGCAGTGTGGAAAGAAAGTAATAAGACTGAATGCACTGTCTAATTCATAAATACATAGATTATATGTATACACTATGTGGCAAGAAGGTAATAAGACTATATGGACTGTCTAATTTAATGTACAAATACGTACATGATATGTATACACAGTGGGACAATAAGGTAGTAAGACTGAATGCACTGTCTAATTCATAAATACATAGATTATATGTATACACTATGTGGCAAGAAGGTAATAAGACTATATGGACTGTCTAATTTAATTTACAAATACATACATGATATGTATACACAGTGGGGCAATAAGGTAGTAAGACTGAATGGACTGTCTGATGTATAAATATATAGATGACATGTATACACAGTGTGGTGAGAGAGTAATAAGACTGAATGGACTGTCTAATTTATAAATACATAGATTATATGTATATGCTGTGTGGCAAGAAAGTAATAAGACTGAATGGACTGTCTAATTTAATTTACAAATACATAGATGATGTGTATACACAGTGGGGCAAGAAAGTAAGACTGAATGGACTGTTTAATTTATAAATATTAGTTGATATGTATGCACAATGTGGCAAGAAAGTAGTAAGACTGAATGGACTGTCTAATGCTTAAATACATAGACGATATGTGTACACTGTGGGGCAAGAAAGTAATAAGACTTAGTGGATTATCTAATTCATAAACGCATATAGCATATGTGTACACTTTGTGGTAAAGTAATAAAGCTGAATGGACTGTCTTATTTATAAATACATAGATCATATGTATACACTGTATGGCAATGAGACTGAATGGTCTATCTAATTTAATTTATAAATATGTAGATGATATGTATACACTGTGGTAAGAAAGTAATAAGGCTGAATAGACTGATTTATAAATACATAGCTGGTATGTATACACAATGTGGCAAGAAAGTAGTAAGACTGAATGGACTGTCTAATGTATAAATACATAAATGATATGTGTATACTGTGTGGCAAGAAAGTAATAAGTCTGAGTGGATTGTCTGATTTGTAAACACATATAGGATATGTGTACACTGTGTGGCAAGAAAGTAATAAGACTGAATGGACTGTCCAATTTATAAATAAATAGACGACATGTATGTACCATGTGGCAAGAAAGTAATAAGGCTGAATGGACTGTCTTATTTATAAATACATAGATGACATGTATACCCAGTGTGGCAAGAAAGTAATGAGACTGTGAATGGACTGTGTAATTTAATTTATAAATACATAGGTGATACGTGTACACAATGTGGTAAGAAAGTAGTAAGACTGAATGGACTGTCTAATGTATAAATGCATATAGGATATATATGCACTGTGTGGCAAGAAAGTAATAAAGCTGAATGGACTGTCTAATTTATAAATACATAGATGACATCATGCATACACAGTGTCCCAAGAAATTAATAAGACTGAATTAAATGACAACAAATCTAATATGTGTCACTGTGGAAAAAGGTGTGTGAGAAGTATTAACATTAGCAGTTCTGCTCCCACAAATCATTTGGCCTTAAGCTTCATTTTGGTGTGGACATTCTGTGTATGTGTGGTGTCAAATGTCACCATCATAAACCAAAGAATGTAACTATGGATCAGCATGAAGTTTTGTGTGAAACTAGCTTTAATCTCACAGAAAATCCCACTTCTCACTACATGCCAAGAACTTGAACAACGCCTGGCAGCTTTAATAAATTTCTGTATACAGATCATCTTTGAACCAGATTTTGAAAGTACACACCAGCTAATACAGCACACATATGAAAAAGAAATCCAGCAGTCTCATCAGGAAACAAAAAATATATATTCATTAGTAAATACATCCTAGGAACTGCCATACCCTTGAAAGTTATTAATTGAAACAGAAAACCAAAAATTGCAATCAAAAATATTGGAAAAAGGAAAATAAGAACCACAGAACAGAAAACACAGAACAGTAACAAGAATTAACAAAGGATTTAATGCAAACAAATGACAGACCAAAGTAAACCACCAAACACCAACGGAAGATGTTTTCTGAAGTTGAAATCTTAGTATAGAAGCTGTGAAAAATACTTCAAGGTAGCAAAAGTTGTAATTTCATGAACATAAACCTTAAAAAAAACATTGATAATAGACATTTAATCTCATCACAATCCTTCCACATTAGGTTCAAGCCGGCCCAGCCCACCAGACTTCAGCGCCTGAAACCGGCCCGAAAAGAACAGTATTCAAGGTACGTAAATACAACCTTCATCCCCAACAGAAATAATACACCAATAGAAGCACATGAAAATGCGAGATAAATTTGGCATATTACTTATTTTAAAAGTAATTTCAATTTAAAAGACCAAGTTTTGTGCAAAGCTTCAAAGGTTCCACTGAAATGCAGGAAATGTTATCAACAGCTTATAGGCATGAAGCACTGTCAGGAAAACTAATATGTTGGTATTTAAAGTGGTTGTAGCAGACAACCCTCAAATTGTGTGTCCAGAAATTACTTACAGCCATGAACTGGTGGCCAAATTTTGCAATATTGTGGTAAGTGACTGCTGAATAAGAGTGAAAATGCTAGCAAGTGAGTTAAAGTGAATAAGATTATTAATGACTTGGTAAAGCACTTTCTGCAACAATGAGATGGACATAAAATATATCTCACTTATCTACACAATTACAACAAAAGGATTAAGCACATTGTTTTTTTTGGGGGGAGGGGGTGTCTCATTTTCAAATTTTACTCTCCAGCAACTTAAAATTTTGAAAATATACACAAGGAACTCTTAGATCAACACAAATTATGAAATGATATTACTTAAATTAACAAAAACTTTTTAATGTCACCTTTGAATTATTGGGCCCAGTCTGACCCAGAACTTGTATTCGTTTTAAAGATTACTATTAACGGTATTCTTAAAATGACTGGAAACATATTTACAGGATTTAAAACTTTAAATTATAATTAAAAGCTACAGAGGCTTAAATCAAACTGTGCCTAAAACTGCCAGCACGTGGCTAGTGCTTTCGCAATCACATACATATCTAAAAAAACATGCTGCTACTTTTTGAAGCATTGCACCTGTAGTAGCCAAAAGTGAGTATCAAACAAATTTGGGCCAACCCCATAAAGAAATCCTGGGTGTACCACTGTTTGGAAGTGATTTATTTCTGATTGGTTGTACATCACGCCCTGGCTTCAGGAAAGGAGGAAAGAAACCCCTGTTTGTTCAGAACTCATTCCTGAATACATGTGCAACACTTGAAAAAGTAGCAGCACCTTTTTTTTTTTTTAGAGATGTGGGCTTGTTGATGCAATGTGATTGCAAAAGCACTAGTCACGTTGGGTGGTTTTAGGCAGAGTTTGGTGTGACGTTTCTGTAGCTTTTAATTCGGTGTTTTAAATCCTGTAAATATGTTTTCAGTCACTTTAAGAATACAGTTAATAGTAATTTTTGATGTGAGTATTTGAAGTTATATGTCAGACTTGGGCCCACGTGGACGGATATTTCAAAGGTGACATTAAGAAAGGTTTCTGTTATTTTAATGAATATCATTTTGTAATTTATGTTGATCTCACTGAAGCCCAAGTTGTATGTCAAGATCGCTGTAAATGGAGAAGTTTGAGATGGCAAAACAGGTAAGTAAAAAATTATCTGGTAGTTTGTATTTCTTTGTGGAGCTAACTTCTGAATATCAGAGAACAGCTTAGTGATATGTACGTGTGTATAAGAGTTCCTTGTGTATATTTTCAAAATTTTAAGTTTGCTGGAGAATAAAAGTTATGACCTCCCCTCCCCCAAAACAATGTGTTTAATTCTGTTGCTGCAACTGTGTAGGTAAGTGATATAAACGCATGTCCTTCCGTGTAACAGTGCTTTACCTTGTCATTAATAATCTTATGTGTATGGAAATAATACAAAGGGACATGGTTGTTACAACCAGTTACCTGGACTATTAAGTAAAATAAAGTGGATAAGCATTGATAAGGTCCATAATTGCTACAGGCTTTGTTGACAGCTGTTGCATGACAATATTCCTGTTTAGTAGGTGATTACTGGTATGTGGATGTTTGTGACTCACAAGCATGTTGCAGTGCTGTACCACTCACATTGCTGTGCTGGCTTGGGCTCTGGCCAGGGCTGGATTTATGTTGTGCTGTGCCAGGGGCTGGGACTGAATTGTTGTCCTTTCAAGAAACTTTAGTCATTTCTATAAGTTATTTTTAGTGTGACATAACATTATAAAGTTATCTCTTTGTTGGAGGGGGTAATGTTATCAGAAAAAAACCATTGCATCATTTTAATTATTGCTATGAAATCATAATTTCGAGGGTCCATCCCAAAAGTAATGAGAATAATTACAAAACAAATGCATTTAATCAAAAATTAGGCCCGATCACCTTCTAAGTAAGTACCATGAGACTGAACACACTTATTCCAGTGACGCTGCCATTCGCCATAGCAGTGCTGGAAGTTTACACGTGAGAGGCTCCACAGAGCCCTTTTTGCAGCTGACTGGGCATTTGCAACAGTACCAAAATGGCGTCCTTTCAGGTGCGTTTTGATTTTAGGGAACAAAAAAAGTCACATGGCACCTAGTCAGGTCTGTGAGGAAGGCTAGGGATGTTTTTCGTTGCCAGAAACTCCCTCATAGCCAATTATCTGTGACTTGGCGCATTGTCATGGTGGAGAATCCATGTTTCCACAGTGTCACAATGCACTCACAAAACCCTTTTCCTCAAATGCTCGAGGTTTTGTAGGTAAAATGTCTGATTGTATGTCTGTCCTGGTGGTACAAATTCTTTGAGCACCACTCCTTGACAGTCAAAAAAAAAAAGCGAGCATTGATTTCACTTTCGATTTGCTCATGCGAGGTTTCTTCGGTCGAGGTGAAGAGGGAATGTGCCATTCTTAACTCTGCCTTTTTATTTTGGGATCGTACTCAAACATCTACGTTTCATCCCCAGTAATCACTCTTCACAAAAAGTCAGGCTCAGTTGTCACACGATCCAACAGTTCTTGGGAAATAAACAGACGATTCTCCTTCTGCTCGTCGGAAAAGTTTTTCGGGACGAGTTTTGCGCAAATCTTCCTCATGTTGAGGTTTTCCATAATGATTCGATGAACCACCGGTTTTTGGTAATCCGGCCTCATCTGCAATTAGTCAGACATTTAAACATTGAGCAGCCTACGTAATGGCCACATTGTCATTGGTTCTTGACGTTGAAGGTCACCCTGAGCACTGCTCATCCTCAGCGGCTTCTCTTCCATCCTTGAAGGCCTTGTTGCCACCTGAAAACTTGGGCTGATGACAACGCTGCATCCCCATACACTGTCTTCAGCATCTCTAAGGTTTCTATGGCTGTTTTTCCTAGTTTTGCGCAAAATTTGATTGTGTAACACTGTTTGATGCTCTTTTGCATTTTCATCCGTAATGAGTGTGAAAAACGAGGGTGCACTTTTTTAACGTTCCGACACTTCGAAAGGCTCGCCCTCAACTAAGGATGGCCCAGTCGTTTACCTGAGATACCCACGCAACAACCTGCAGGGCCACCTGCCTCCCGCGGTCTTCGTGGTGAGCATCAATGAATAGTTCTCATTACTTTTGGAATGGACTACTTATTATTATTAATGTATATTCTGCTTTACCTAATTTGCAGCTTATATATTAATTGTATTTTTATTTGATTTACATTGGCAGACTGCCCAAATCACTTTTAAGGGAAAATATGTTTAAAGACTAAGTTAAAAGTATGACAACAGTCAATTATGTTCAGGAGTACGATAAAAAGTCAATTATCTATGCTAATTAGCAGGGGTGTAGCAATTAAAAAATTATGGGGGTTTCAAATAGTTTCATACCCGAACACCAAAAAATGATTGCTAATCTAGGATAATCAATTAATAATTAAGTGTTAATTATCGGTCTCGTTCGTTTCATTGACTGGTACATTTCGTGGACACTCACTTCGTCGACACTATATATGCAAACAGTCGATTCCTCAAAATTTTCATAAAATCTACAGTTTTCAATTTAGAACCACCAAATTTGGTTAACTATCTCGTGGTACTGTAACTTAGCTCGCAGATAGAGTAGCAGTTCTTAAGTAAAAAATGGAAATATTTGAGAAAATTTTGTATGGGGCTTCCTTTACCCCGGGCCCCGACCCCTTCCAAAAACCATGTACAGTCTAAGTTAGAGTACCAATAGATAGTATACCAAATTTGGTTGTTCTAAATTGAAAACTGTAGATTTTAAGAAAATTTTGTATGGGGCCGGGCCCCTTGATCCCGAGCCCCAACACCTTCCGTCTATGGTCTAAGTTGGTGGAAGAGTACAATGAGATAGTATACCAAATTTGGTGGTTCTAAATTGAAAACTGTAAATTTTACGAAAATGTTGCATGGGGCCCCCTTGACTCCGGGCCCCGACCTCTTCCGTCTATGGTCTAAGTTGGCGTAAGAGTACAATGAGATAGTATACCAAATTTGGTGGTTCTAAATTGAAAACTAGGTTTTGCGAAAATTTTGTATGGAGCCCCCTTTACCCCGGGCCCGACCTCTTCCAAAAACTGTCTGCGATTTAAGTTACAGTACCATGAGATAATATACCAAATTTGGTGGTTCTGAACTTTTTTTTTTCGGTTTTTTAGGAATCGATTGTTTGCATATACTGTATAGTGTCGATGAAATGAGTTGTCGATGAAGTGAACCAGACCCGTTAATTATCAATAATTCATTATTTAGAATAATAACTTAACAATTTTGTTGAGAGTTAAAATACTGATTTACAAAATTTTCATACAAAAAAACCTTATGCAATGTGGAGGGCTATATATTTATTAAATGTGGTTAATGTAAAATAGAGTACTTCTTTTTCAGTATTCAATTTCTGGTAGTTATTTATAAAGGCACAATTTTAAAATTAGTTATGTGAAATAAATAATAGTGCAGAATATTGAAAATGTAAAGTTTTGCTAGTACTTTAATAAAATTTTATATATATCTAAGCATCACTGTACAAGGTAACTGTGCTTCACCACCATTCCCTTCAAAATGTGGATCCTGTATTTATTTCTACTTCTCAATGAATGTTCAGCAATGCAAGTCCAGAAAGTCGAGACTTAGACATTGTGTTTCGAAGATACATTTTCTGGCACCTGAGAGTAGGAAATGCACTTTCCAGAGTGGCTGTTGAGGCAGAAGGTATTGATAGAATTTTTAGTAATTTTTTGATATTGGTTTGAAAAAAACGAAAACAACAAAAAGCAGTAGCTTCACAACTTAATAAGGATTCAATCACAGTGGTTGGTCTTTTCTCTTGTCTTGTTAATAAAGGCATCTTCCAGGGGTGTGAGCAACGCTGAGTGAACCCTGCGGGTGTGTTGCTTGCATGTGGAAAAATGTCCCAATGAAATGAATTCAAAGGAATTTAAAAAAATGTGCAACTTCGTTGGAAAATGTTTTTATTTAAGTCAGTTTTTTAGTCGGATTTTCAGATTCATCTTGATATTTTTAATGAACAAGATTAAAATTTGGCTTTAAAAGAGAAAAAAATCGTGTGATTTGGCTTTCAAGAGAAAAATGTGCCTTGATACCCAATGGAAGGCTTGAGTCCCCACTACGGCAATGGTAATTGAAGTATGCTAAAGCCCGAATAATTGAAAAACACGATTAATCCAAATTACACTTTATATTGAGTTAAATACATATCGATAGTAGTAAATACAAAAGTGAACATTTTAAAACTTACTTAGATAGAAAGTCTGTGATTATTGTTTTTCTCTGTAGCATTATTTTTTTTGTTTTATTTTTCTTGTACCTCTACGAATTTGTGAAACTTAAGTGCAATCAATATCTTGATTTTCCACGAATTTGAGTAATGTTTCTGTAGCTGTTAAGGCTTCATTACAACCTACTTTGTAAGCTGGTTGTAGTTCCTCATCATCATCTTCGTCGAGAGAAATGCTCCTGATATTTAACAGACATCTAGAGATTAAATTTGTGATCACTTGGCTGAGCACTGTGGCGTCAGAACCGGAGACCACACCAGTGATGCCAAATAAGTTCTACTAGAAAGATAATGTGGTATTGTTTCATTATGATGCAGTGTTGTTTAAAATATACAGTAATGACTTCTGTTATTTTGTGAATCCATTTGCATAGAAAGAAAATAAAAAACAAATGAAATTTATACAGGACCATGGATAATCAAGCCCTCAGGTAATCAGTGTTTTACTGTGTTTAAATACAGTACATGTTGTTAGTTCAGAAAAAAATGTTTTCATTAGTATAGTGTGAGTAAAGGTTTCAGCTTATAAAGTATTTAGATCTGCTGTTAAGGCTCTACGAGACCCGCCATCTTGTATTGCTGCCTTCTCTTGTTAACCAACGGTCAAGCGTATTTCACAAATTGCTTGGGCAATTTTGCACATTTTGGAACACTGCTTGTGGCTAACGCAAGACATATGATAAATAAAGAGTTCCCTGGTTTCAGAATTTTTATTGACCTTTCCCTTCATTTTTTATCTGCAGTGAAAGTCGTACCAAGGCGTCTTCCATAGTTTTATTAATTAATAAAAAATACTTAAATAGTCCAAAATGAAAATCTGAAACCAGGGAACTCTTTATTTATCATATATCTTGCGTTAGCCACAAACGGTGTTCCAAAATGTGCAAAATTGCCCAAGCAATTTGTGAAATACGCTTGCCCGTTGATTAACAAGAGAAAGCACAATACAAGATGGTGGGTCTCGTAGAGCCTTAAGTAGCAAAACTGCTAGCAATATATGAGACTATTTTAAATAAATTTTTCTGACAAAGTTTATTTTTAAAGATATCAGTGGAAGTCCCCACTGAGGTTGTAGCTTAGGGCTTCATCCCCCACTCCTTAATCTGGCTCTAGCTTCAGCAGACTTTTTTCTTTTCCCAGGTTGAAATTAAGATTGGAAAGATACAAACCAAAAGTAGGCAGAAAATTTCGGCATCCACTGCAAAATTTGGAATAAGAGTGGAGAAATCTGGATAAAACCAGCTTGGGGCAGTTGCATGAGTTCTCCCCTCCATCATACTGGAGTCAGGTCCGTCAGCTTTGCACAGTTCCTGCCCCGTGCGAGTCACAGTGGAGGGCTGTTCAGATGTATGGTTCACACTGCAAACAGTCGTTAAATTACAGTATTTCCCGGAACGCGATTTTTTTTTCTGAAATACTTGTAAGTCTTGAAAATTTACTGTGCATCCTGGAGACTGGAGATTACATTTTTCGTAGGGCTATGCTAATCCCAGAGGAAAGTTATCTATTGGGTTGTCGGAAAAGTCAGGACGTATTTTATCGTTTTTTTTTTTTTTTTTTTTTGCAAAAGTAATTTATTGATAGAAAGAAAAAATCAATCAATGATATGATGCCCATTTTCTTCGATAACCTTTTGCCATCTTTCAGTGAGCTGCAGAATGCCTCGTTCATAGAAGGACCTGTCTTTCGTGGCGAAAAACTGTACAAGATGCTGATTTACAGCCTCGTCTGAATTGAACGTTATACCACGCAAGGACTGTTGAAGAGAGCGAAACAAGTGAAAGCCTGACGGCGCAAGGTCAGGCGAGTATGCTGGGTGTGGCAACACATCCCACCCAAGCTCCAATAATTTTTGGCGGGTGATCAAACTTGTGTGTGGTCTCGCGTTGTTGTAATGGAACACAACACCTTTACGATGAACAAGCTCTATGCGTTTCTGGATGATGGATTCGTTCAAACTGTCCAATTGCCGAAAGTTCACATTCGAATTGATTGTTTGGTTCCGTGGTAGGAGCTCAAAAAACACGACACCTTTAAAATCCCACCACACTGGTACCAGAACCTTCCGATGAACGTCTGTTTTGGATGTCGTTTGAAGCGAAGCAGCACGTCGGGACCAAGACCGTTTGCGCAGCACATTATTGTCCACAATCCACTTTTCGTCACCAGTTATCAGTGGCTTTAAAAAGGATTGTTTTCCTCACGTTTGATGAGCATATCGCAGATGTTTATACGTTCCATCAATTGAGCTTCTTTGAGTTCGTGAGGAACCCACACATGGAGCTTGCTTACGTATCCCAGCTTCTTCAGGTGGTCGTGAACGCTTGAATGATGGATGTGCAATGTGTCTGCAATCTCTCGTGTCGTGTAACATGGGTTTGACTCTATCACTGCCTTGATTTGGTCGTCATCAACCTCTGTGGGCCTCCTGACCGAGGAGCATCGTTGAGGTCAAAATCACCAGCACAGAATTTTGCGAACAACCGCTGGCACTAACTTGCTTGTAGAGCATTATCACCGTACACTTTACACAACTTTTCACAAGCTTGACACGTGTTCTTCCCTTTACGGAAGTAAAACAGTAAAATATGGCGAAAATGCACAGTTTGGTCTTCCATCTTCAACTTGATGTCAAATCTCCGCAAATCAACCAAATAGCTCACTATTCCTTTTAGACTGCAGCTAGAACTGGCACCTGTCAAATGGCATAGCGATAACAGAGCTGCGCATGCTTCTAGTACTTCGAAAACCGCCCGACCGCTATCGAGTGCCAAAATACATCATGACTTTTCCAACAACCCAGTATGTTAAAATGTTTACCGACTAGAACTGGCACCTGTCGAATGGCATAGCGATAACAGACCTGCGCATGCTTCTAGTACTTCGAAAACTGCCCAACCGCCATCGGGTGCCAAAATACATCATGACTTTTCCGACAACCCAGTATGTTAAAATGTTTACCAATAAACCTTATTAATAACAAGACTGCCTTTATTGTGAAACACCATGGGAAGACTTCCTTTTTTTTTTTTTTTTCACATCGCTTTTGCTGGGATGCATTTAAGATAAATCATGTGGTCTATACTACGAGACAGACATACAGAGATGCTGTAATGGGTTTTTGCCAAAATGTGTAAACAATCTTAGTTCGCCTGTTCGAAAAGCTTTTCGCGCAGTTGTAGCTGAAAAACAGGTGGTATCTTTGCTTGGCAATTTGCCAGCACAGAAGATAACATTCTGATTAGAAGGCACAGAAGGTAACATTCTGTTTAGAAGGCACAGAAGGTAACATTCTGTTTGAAGATAGTGACACTTTGAACAGTATTGACAAATCTGATTATGATGCCAGTTATATGGATAACAAACAGTGAATTTTCTGGATTTGAAGATATGGATGGCTGAAACATTTTTCCTTATATATAGAGGTAGAATTTGTATTGCTTTTAAGGGGGTTCGGTAGGTTGTATCTTGGCCATGTTAATTGTAACATATTAAAGACCCGTTATCTCAGGAACCACTGGAAAGAAGTAGCTGAATTTTTCAGGGGTTGTTTGCTACATACTGCTACACACAAGGCTTTCTTAAAATTTATTTTAGTTGTCATTGTATAATTTCTGTTTCAGGAACCACTAAAAACATTGTAAAAAATGAAACATAAAAATGTGTAAAAGGATACCAAAACATCACATTACAAACATCATTTGTTAAAGTCTGTAGGTACAAGAGACAAACCTGTGGTACAAATTTCAAAGCTGTATCTTTTATAGTTTCTGAGAGAACGAGTCATTAATGTTCAAAAATACAAATCTCGGAAATATGCAATTGAAGTTTATTAAGCTAACGCTTACCATACAACAGTAGATTCAGTGCATTCCAGCACCATAGGAGGGATTATCTGGTCCCTCTTCTTCATGGAATGCCTCTTCAAGCTTCCTCTTGGCACTTGCATGCTGTTGTCTAGCTTTTTTATGGAGTGTGGACAACATACGCTCATCCCTTCTCACCCACAGACTATCGAGCTCTGCCAGAACTGATCCCGTATTATTGCTGGCAATGATACCAAGCTGTTGCATGACCATGCGTCTAGATATATTCCCTTCGTTAAAGTTTAGGATGGCATCATACACTCCTAATACCATTGTACGAAACCCTACAAAGGCAGTTTTCGGTACTCTTGACCAAATGACCATATTCATAGATTTGTTGGGGTTTTGGTTTTTCCCATTCAGGCATTTTTTCAACAGTGCAGGGTTAGCCAGATCCTGAAGTATGGGCTTTCTTCTTTCTGTCCTTAGAACTGTGGAATATGTAGTACTATAAAAAAAAAAAACCATGATATAGCGCGAGATCAAATACCAAATGAGGGCAACGTGCGAAAAACCGCCTGACATGTACTCACATTTATGGTCATAACTTTTGTTTAGGATAAGTACAAATGAGGTGTCAAATCAAAGTCAATGATTCATGCAATGAAAATATACAATAATAAAAAAAATCGATTTTTGTGCCCATGTTAGCCTACCGAACCCCTTAATCTTTATGAAAGTGCCAAGACCTTATTTTTATGTTTATTCTTTTTTCTCAGAATTTTGCATTTTAATATTGGGGTGCATGCATCCTTGACGTCAGAGCGTCTTTGTCTCCGGGAAGTATGGTACTCACAGCAGAAAAAGTTGTTGCTCCCAATGACATTCATTGAAGATTGAAAGTTGTTGCTCCCATTGACATTAATTGAAGATTGAAAGCAATGTATAGGGATCAGTGTGTTGATATGAATACTGTGAGACAGGTATAGTGTGGAAAAAATATTCTTCTCATAATACATGGCCAATACGACATGATAATTAACACAGCAATCAGACATCACTGAATTGACTGTATTACGGTTTCACACATAATATCGATCACATCAGAAAACTTGAAAATTTTCATTGGCCTGGAGTGGGAACCAAACCCGCATCTCCCGATTACCGTTTGAGCATGCCATCCGTTACACCACCCAGTATAACAAAGTGCCAAGTATATGAGTGTTGAGAGCATCGGAATATTCTCCCACTGCATTCGTAACGAAGCACATTGCGCTGGCAACACAATATGCTTCATTAAGAATGCAGTCGGAGAATATTCTGATGCTCTTAACACTCAGATACTTGAGACTTTCTCGTCCTGGATTGTGCAACGGACAGCATGCTCGAATGGTAATCGGGAGATGCGGGTTCGATTCCCACTCCAGGCCGATGAAAATTTTTAAGTTTTCTGATGTGATTGATATTACGTGTGAAATATTAATTACAGTCAATTCATCAGTGATGTCTGATTTCTGTGTTAATTATCATGCTGTAAGACAGGGGTTCCCGTAGGGTGTTTGGGGCCTCAAGCAAGTATCTTCCTGCAAGTGAAACTGCATAAAGCTGGTAACCCCATCAGACCTTTAGTGGAATATTCTTTTTCTCCAGCAGTAAACCTTGAAAAGAGATTGGTCCTCAAATGCAAATCCCTGGCAGCCAACCATCCTCATACAGTTGTCTCTACTTCAAACTTCATCCACAACCTTCCTAATTCCTTTCCTCCTTGTGATAATCTGTATACTCTTGATGTAAAATCTTTGTTTCCCTCTGTACCATATTTTGATTCCTACATGCTCCTCATGAAGAAATTGATTCTTCATTTTGAACCCCCGGTCCTCTTATCAAAGATCTTTATGATTGTTTCCACACTATTCATCAACATAGTTGTTTTGTTTTCAACAAAATTGTGTATAGGCAACAATCTGGTCTCCCCATGGGCTCACCTCTTTCCCCTCTGCTTGCTGAAATCTACATGCAACATATTGAAGTTTCCATAATTCCTCTACACCCTTTTCAACCTTCCCTATGGTTAAGATATGTAGACGACGTTTTCATTAGCTGGCCACATTCCGAGTCTGAGCTACAGATACTGATCAACTCCATTACAGAAAAATTTCCTTCCATTAAGCTCACTATATCTAAGGAAGTAAATCACAAAATTGATTTCCTGGATGTATCTATCTGCAGAAACGCTGATCTCTCCATTACTCGTTCCGTCTATCGAAAACCTTCTGCAGCCACTAACATCATTCCCTACAAATCTTGCACCCTGCATCTCTACAAGCTTGCAGCATTGAAGTCCTACATCCACAGGGCTCATATCATTTGCAACAGCCAACTCTCTCTTCAAGAAGAACTCTCCAAAATTTCTACAATAGCCCTCTCTCATGGTTTCCCTGCTGTTACAGTCAACTCCCTCATAAAGAAATATGAAAACCATTCGAAAATCGAATGCCTCCTTCCTCACAAGAAAGAAGACCTGAAATTCTGTGGTTCTGTTCCTTACCATCCTTCCTATGCTTATAAGTTACAGATTCTTTTTAGAAGTTTTGGTTACCATCTTGCCATTAAATCTACCCCAAACATCTTGAAACTTCTACAAAGGGATAGGGACAAAGTTGAAAGCCTGAACCTCCCAGGAGTTTACTGCATTCCTATCTCTTCTTCTACTGGGGATAACTTATACATTGGAAGCACATACAGGAGCATAAGCCATAGAATTTTAGAACATAGAAAAGATGTTTCGAAAGGCAATCCCAACACTACCTTGTCTATTTTGACAATGGAAGACACATCTGCAGTTCCCCACTGGAACGAAGCAAAGCGAATTGCTTCGTTTGACAATCGTTTTGCCCTCCGTTACCGTGAAAGCATAGAAATTATTTTCAACTCAATGACTTGCAACTCCGAATCTCCTCTCTACATTCCGTTAATCTGGAGATCAATTCTAAGTTTTGGCAACAAAAATAGGAAAAATTCAAATGTAGAATCTGGCAACAATCTTAGTCCTCCATTGGCGTGATGAAGACCTAAGATAAGGTCGAAAGCTTCCAACTTACGAACTTTTTGTAAAAGTTTTAGTTAACGTAACTAGCGTGATCAAGTCACCTTTCTTTGTCTATATAAACAATTTGATTAAAAAATGCATTACAAAATTCATGGACCCATGTGAAGTGTGCTGATTTATCTATTAACATTTAGAATAATGGGTACAGAAGAGTTGCTTTTGTACTTGTTTTTTGTCCAAACAGTGCTCTCTCGAATTTCTTAAACCATAATCACCGCATTCCAGAAATTGGAGACTACAAGCTCGTGATGATTATATATATTATGGAAATAAGTTACTGGCAAAAATATTTTATTTTTTGAGTCTACCAAGGTTTTGCTAGGCTCTGGCTCTGGCTCAGCTTCATCGAGATGAATGGCATGTAAACATAGAGTCAACCAAGGTTTTGCTAGGCTCTGGCTCAGCTTCATCACGATGAATGGCATGTAAACATCGAATCAACCAAGGTTTTGCTAGGCTCTGGATCAGCTTCATCGAGATGAATGGCATGTAAACATCGAGTCAACCAAGGTTTTGCTAGGCTCTGGCTCAGCTTCATCACGATGAATAGCATGTAAACATCGAGTCAACCAAGGTTTTGCTAGGCTCTGGATCAGCTTCATCACGATGAATGGCATGTAAACATCGAGTCAACCAAGGTTTTGCTAGGCTCTGGCTCAGCTTCATCACGATGAATAGCATGTAAACATCGAGTCAACCAAGGTTTTGCTAGGCTCTGGATCAGCTTCATCGAGATGAATGGCATGCAAACATCGAGTCAACCAAGGTTTTGCTAGGCTCTGGCTCAGCTTCATCACGATGAATAGCATGTAAACATCGAGTCAACCAAGGTTTTGCTAGGCTCTGGATCAGCTTCATCGAGATGAATGGCATGCAAACATCGAGTCAACCAAGGTTTTGCTAGGCTCTGGCTCAGCTTCATCACGATGAATAGCATGTAAACATCGAGTCAACCGAGGTTTTGCTAGGCTCTGGATCAGCTTCATCGAGATGAATGGCATGTAAACATCGAGTCAACCAAGGTTTTGCTAGGCTCTGGCTCAGCTTCCTCGAGATGAATGGCATCTAAACATTGAGTCGACCAAGGTTTTGGTAAGCTCTGGCTCAGCTTCATTGAGATGAATGGCATGTAAACATTCAAGCCACATGTGACATCATCAACAGTGTTTATGGTCACGGGTTTTAGTTAGTTGCTTCCATGCACTTGATAGAAATGATATGGATGCCATGTTGTAAGTTGCTAAGAATTCTGTTGTATGTGGAAAGTCCCCAAATATCAAGTTTGGTAGTTGAATCCAGCCTGTTGATTAGTTTCACTTCTTTAAAGAGAAATTTATGGTTATTTTTGTAACAGTGTTTAGATGTGGATGACTTCTTTAGGTCACTATACCAAATGCAGGTCTTGTTCTCCTTCAACTGAAAATGCTATATACAAAGTACCGAATTCACGTAGGATTTGATAAATCCCCCACAAGTTTTTTTCTTCAACATGATCCTTTGATCCAAAAAAGTTCATTTTGTTCATTTTGGGTTTAAAAATCACTTTAAAATTAAAAGTGAGAATTTTTTTTAATTTTGAAGTCTTAAGTCAAAGGAAAACGGAACAATGGCAAATTCTCTCATAGTGGGTGCACCAAAAAAATTATTTACAAATATTTATGTGTCATTTATCCTGATGAAGCTGAGCCAGAGCCCAACGAAACCTTCTTTGACTCGAAAAATAAAATATTTGTGAGTACCATTAATATTCATAATCACTGCATTCTTAAAATGTGACCTCTTTCGTTTTTGACCAAGAATTTATACAATAGCTGTGACCACGGGCATCTTCCGTAGCACTTGGCAATAAAACAAATGTCAAAATGGAAGGCTTTTTCACTGGTTTTCGGATTCCCAAAGAAACTTTTGTCAATTTCGTTGTCAGCAAGCCTTATTGCAATGTATCGTATTGAGATAAAAGCAATGATACGAAGTATGTGGGAGAGAAGGCTGAAATCTGGATTACAAAAAAGAGCCTGTCTTTCATACACATGATTGTGTAACCAATCTGTCAAATTTCGGGTAGCACCCGTACCCTTCCTCAGGACTACACTATAGTAGGTGTTGCCATTCATTAGCTAAATTCCAACCTTTCACATCATTTAATGTTGTACCTCTTCTTCTCTCAATTCCCAGTCCTTCTGACAATTTTCTCTGTAAAAAGTACTGTTGATGTGTCAGAACTTCGACAGAGTCCCAAAACCCTTTATATCCTGTATTTTAAACTTGTCTGTCCAAATCTGTTTTGTTTGTCAAATTTCTAATTGCAGCTTTATGTTCTGCTAATCTGGTCTTCAGCTGTCTGCCTGTTTTTCCCTCATAGCTGAGACCACACTCACATTTTATGTTGTAGATCACACCTTCCTGTAAAAGGATGTTTTCTTCTTTGAGCTTTAATTTTGGAAGGTAGTTACCGTAATTTTTGTCGTATAATCTGCGGATTATCTGCTAAAAAAGTTTAAAATATAGGTTCTGCTGATTATACACCAATTTTAAAACAAAAGTTTTTACGGCCCTTTGATTTTTTTAAAAATCTGCAGTGTAATTGTGCAGCAGACCGGGTATAATTGGAAAAGGAACTCCCTCGGAAAAATTTTCCTCAGTTCAGGAGTTTGTATGTTGTAATGAAAGATCCAGCAAGTTGTGGGGAGCGATGGCGGGGGTCATTTTGAATCGTTGAGAAGGACAACTCTGATTGTTGTGCCGTCTCTGTTTTTGTAAACCAGCCAATGAACGTACACACGGCACTTGTAGTAAATTAATAAATTTATATATAAACCTAATTAACTAACTAGTCTTCACAACTTTCATCATTCTGCTTTTTAACTCTACCAAGCCTGTCTGCTCTTAATCATTTCACCCCGCTTTTAAAAATCTTTAACTGATAGTTCTGTGTCTGGCGCTCTTTGGCCATGCCTGGCCCTTGCGCCACAAAAATCAATTAACTAACTAACTAACTGCACGAACCTAACCATTCCTCGTTTCGGATCTCATATGCACTGCCTTGTCTTTAGTTAGTCTTTCACCGTTTTTGACCAACGTCGTTGCTGCTATTTTCCTTTGTTGCTATTTTTTTGATGTTTTTGGAAAGGAAACATTTCAGTTACACTGCCAAATTTAAACTTAAAGTGGTGGACACAATTGAGGATTTGATCGTAACCCTGCGCGTAATTTTGAGAAGATCAGAAAACAATCATGCAGTAACATGCAGAAAGCCGTTGTGCCATCGTCTAAAGCGTAAACAAATCCGTCAGTAAATTCCGCTGGAGAATTCATGGAAATTTTTTTATTGGCACATATATAAGCCGATCCCCTAACTCTGAAAGCAAGATTCCTCCAAAAACTTTCGACTAATACGCGAGTACATACAGTATTTCTATGACTTCTTCTGTATCAGCTTTTCATCATTGGCAAGGTGTAATGCAATACTCTGGAGTTGCATCGGCAACACTTAGAAATTCTCTGAAATTAAGAAATTCTCTGACAATAACAGCCCAATGCGGTGCTGCGCCATCGTGCTAGAACACCACATTGGGCTGTCGATTTTTGCAATTGAGGCAACACATACAGCTATAGCATGTCCAGATAGATCACCGCTGTCACTGTTTTCTTCACAAAGAAAAAGGGCCTCAAAACTTCTGAAAATGACAAAGCTCACCAGATGTTCACCTTTTGACTATCTCGTTTGACTTTTCGAATGGCGTGAGGGTTTTCGGAGCCCCATTATGCAGATGTACCCTTCCTGAGATGAAAAACATTGCTTCATCACTAAATATCTATTTCCACAGGTAATGTTCATCAGCTTAGACTTTAGCCAAAATGTCTTGGGTAAATTGGAAGTGGCGAGGTTTGTCATCCTGCTGTAAAGCCTATACAATCTGCAGTTTGTATGCACGGAATTGTAGGCGGTTATGCAGAAGCCTCCAAGCAGTCATTTGTGGCTTGCCTAACTATGACGCAGCTCATCTCATTGACTTCTGAGGGCTTCGAGAAAAGGCCTCCAGAACATGATCAACATCATCCTGCGAAGTGCTCGGTCTTCCCACTCCATTTTAATGCTGCATACTACCAGTCTTTTGAAACTGCTTTAACCAACAATTGGATAGCATTATCAGAAGATGGGGTTCTGCCATACTGCGTTCTGTAACAACGTTGCATTGTGATAACTGACTTTGTTTCGAAGAACCAGAGTACGCACATTGCTTTTTCTTCAAAAGTCACCATTTTGAAGTATGACGTCAATTTGGCGAGTACCGTGTTGCCGCATAAAACTTTCCACGGTGAACTTGTGTATGCTGTAGGCAATTTTATGTGGTTGGTTACGGTTTGACTATGACAAGAGGGCCACAGAAACCTCGACAATAATTATGAATCGTGCTGTATACCATTCATGACCTTGGCACATAATATCAATGTGCTGCATGCACGATGAGGTGGCTTTAATGTTTTCGGTGATTAGTGTATAACCTATCTAGTATAGATTAGGACTGGAGATTACTGCTAAAAAGAGAGAAAAAAATATATATCAGCTTCACATACGACTTAAAATGACAAATTTTTTTAAGGTATTCTAGCATGCTGCTAGAATACTGTTAAGTAAAAATTCGCTGCAATATATTGCTATAATTTCAAAGTTACAGGTAAATTTCTTTTCCATATATTTAGCCTAATGCATTAATTATGTATTGATTGCATTTTTAATTTTCAGTATTCCCACTTATAAAGCGTGAAGTACTGTCAAATATCTTAATTATTAATCTAATTTGAAATTAATTAAGATTGGTCTATCATTCGCATAATAAACTGGCTTTTAACCAATCCAACCATGTGGATTAAACGTTCATTGAACTTCTTTTATGGATTTCAATTCTTGATAGTTGGCAGGTTTAAATTCATTTTTGGAAATTTTGCTGTGTTGATAGTCATGCAGCGAAGAAATGATGCACATTTCCCATCATTTGGGTGTTTAAATTTTAGAGTGAGACTGAGGATAAAAAGGGTAGGGAGCTGCTCACTATTGGCCTAAAATGATCACTCAGTGTATCTGTACATGCAAATATTTATACAAAAGTTTATATATTCGGAAATGTGCTTTTGTTCTTTCAGTTAAAGAATACCAAACGAGTTCCTGGAACTAGTGGCCGTTTACATAGGACAGAGACTGGGGATTGGGTGTGGTCATCAGATGAAGAAAATGGAGATTCATCTGATGAAAAAGTAAGAAATCATACGTACCATGTGGTGAGCTCCCCTTTAATTTAAAATATTGATTCTTGTTTGTTTAATGAGTGTTCGTTATTATAAATTTGAATCTTTTTTTTTTTAATTTAAATGCATATAACACATAGTATGTATAAGAACCATGTATTTTCTTTTAGGTGGGCATCAACAGTGTTGCCTAACTCATGGAGGCACATGCTCTCACAGATCAAAACTGTGTGGGCATTGCCCCCCCCATGGGTTCCATAAGCAAGAGGATTTTAGTAAGCATCCTGTTTGTATGTTGTCTTTGTTTCTTATCATCATCATCAACAACAGCAACCATGAATAATATCCCCATAGGTGCCTGCTGCCATAGGGCATCAGATTTCATTCATCTTACATTGTTTTACTACCAGCACATTAACACTCATCTGGTAAACCCAGACATCCTGGGAAAGGAGATCCAGTGCAAAGCGCATCCAGGACCAACTTCAGAGAGAACCATCTACACATTTGCGTTCCCAACATAAGGAGTCTGCGGAAAGCCCTGGAAAAAACACCCGTCGGAAACGTCCGCCTTCCATACAGTGCATATCGACTTAGCGAAATGTGCCATGCCGGTGATCTACATGACCAACCTACTTGCCGGAACCCTACACAGGTTGCAACTACACCAACAATGTCACCCATGAACCGCCCACTCAGAGAGTGAAACGACTGCCTGGGTGAGCGCCTGTAGGAGCGCCCGCTCAACCATGAGGGAGAAGACGGCGGGGTCCCGCCGGGACCCCTACACCTCGGACAGGTGTCGAGTCACATGTCACAGGGTCGCATTTACCTGTGCATCTACAAGGTTCTACCCAAAAGTTCACAAAATAGTGTGAATACCCATTAACTGCTTATAGTTTAAAGGAGCCACACTACATGGCACAGCATGCATAGTGTGAATACCCATTAACTGCTCATAGTTTAAAGGAGCCACACTACATGGCACAGCATGCATGGTGTGAATACCCATTAACTGCTCATAGTTTAAAGGAGCCACACTACATGGCACAGCATGCATAGTGTGAATACCCATTAACTGCTTATAGTTTAAAGGAGCCACACTACATGGCACAGCATGCATAGTGTGAATACCCATTAACTGCTTATAGTTTAAAGGAGCCACACTACATGGCACAGCATGCATCCCTTCTGAATGACTCTGCCACGTAGCAGCATTGAAGGTCATCTCATTCTGTTTTTGTGCTCGGTTGTTTAACGTTGTGTTCGAATTGTTCTGCAATTTGTTTGTTCTTTAAAATGGAGGATGCGAAAGAACAGCGCTTGTGCATTAAATTTTGTTACAAATTTGGTAAAAGTTCTACAGAAACTAACAAAAATCGCCTCAGCAAGCATTCGGTGCAAATGCTTTAGGTCAAACGGTAACCTACAAGTGATGTTATTTTAAAGTACACCAGACTGTGCACACCCAAGAATCGCTTATAGTGAAGTAAATCTGCTTAGTCTCTGGTATAATGCACATAAAGTTCTCCAAGCTTTTACTTTCCTCTGGGAGGCTTTTTCAACCCATTTAATCACTGGTGAAACAAACTTTCGCTGGGAGGCTTTTTCAATCCATTTAATCACTGGCAAAACAAACTTTCACCCTCCACTGGGAGGCTTTTTCAATCCATTTAATCACTGGTGAATCAAACTTTCACCCTCCACTGGGAGGCTTTTTCAATCCATTTAATCACTGGTGAAACAAACTTTCACTCTCCACTGGGAAAAATTTTCAATCCATTTAATCACTGGTGAAACAAACTTTCACTCTCCACTGAGAGGCTTTTTCAATCCATTTAATCACTGGTGGAACAAACTTTCACCCTCCACTGGGAGGAATTTTTCAATCCATTTAATCACTGGTGAAACAAACTTCCACCCTCCACTGGGAGGCGTTTTCAATCCATTTAATCACTGGTGAAACAAACTTTCACTCTCCACTGAGAGGCTTTTTCAATCCATTTAATCACTGGTGGAACAAACTTTCACTCTCTACTGGGGGAATTTTTCAATCCATTTAATCACTGGTGAAACAAACTTCCACTCTCCACTGGGAGGCTTTTTCAATCCATTTAATCACTGGTGAAACAAACTTTCACTCTCCACTGGGAGGCTTTTTCAATCCGTTGAATCACTGATGAAACAAACTTTCACTCTCCACTTTGAGGCTTTTTCAATCTGTTTAATCAATGGTGACATAAATTTATGTCTACTATTGCCTTGAAAAAGCCTCCCAGTGGAGAGTAAAAACTTGGCAACTCTTTATGCATATTACACCAGTGATTAAACGAATTTACTTCACTGTAAGCACTTCTTGGAACCTACAAGTGATTTAACCACTTCAAAGACAGCCGCATGTCAATTGAAGATGTTGATCGTTCCAGATGGCTGGCGACTAGCACAATGCCAGAAACAGTTGTAAAAGTGCGAGAAATGTTCATGGAAAATTGGAGGCGGATGATTCACGATGTCTGCGAGATTGCTGGACTGTCTTATGGCACATGTCAGTCCATTTTAAATGGCAGAGTCATCCCTTCTGAATGGCGCTGCCACACAGCAGCACTGAAGGTCATCTCATTCTGTTTTTGTGCTCGGTTGTTTGACGTGATTTTCGGTTTGTTTTGCAATTTGTTTGTTCTTTAAAATGGAGGATGCGAAAGAACAGCGCTTGTGCATTAAATTTTGTTACAGATTTGGTAAAAGTACTACAGAAACTCGCAAAATGCTTCAGCAAGCATTCAGTGCAAATGCTTTAGGTCAAACAGTAACCTACAAGGGATGTTATTTTAAAGTACACCAGGCCATGCACACTGAAGAAGCGCTTATGGTGAAGTAAATCTGTTTAATCACTGGTGTAATACGCGTAAAGTTCGCCAAGCTTTCACTTTCCATTGGGAGGCTTTTTCAAGGCAATGGTAGACATAAATGCTATGTCTACCAATGCTAAACTTCCACTCTCCACTGGGAGGCTGTTTCAATCCGTTTAATCAGTGGTGACATAAATTTATGTCTACCATCACCTTGAAAAAGCCTCCCAGTGGAGAGTAAAAGCATGGCAAATCTTTATGCATGTTGCACCAGTGATTAAATGGATTTACTTCACTGTAAGCACTTCTTGAACCTACAAGTGATTTAACCACTTCAAAGACAGCCACATGACAATTGAAGGTGATGATCGTTCTAGATGGCTGGTGACCAGCACAATGCCAGAAACAGTGGTAAAAGTGCATAGAATTTTCATGGAAAATTGGAGGCGGATGATTCACGATGTCCGCGAGATTGCTGGACTGTCTTATGGCACACGTCAGTCCATTTTACCAGATGTCTTGAAAATGAGAAGAATCTCTACCAAGTTTGTGCCCTGATAGCTGAGCGACAATCAGAAGAAGCATCACATGGAAATCTCTGGAGAACTTTGGGAACAGGTCATAAATGATCCAGATTTTCTTTCTAAGGTTGTTACATGGGATGAAAGTTGGTTTTGTGGGTATGACCCTCTAAACTGAAACAGAAACAATCACAATACAGGGTTATTCAGAAAGAATCGTCCGATTTCAAAAATTTATATTTCGAAAAAATAACAACACAGAATGATAAGTAATACATCTGTTAGCTGTATATCGAGTTATACTGCCGAATGCAGTTTTCTTTCAAATGTGTTAGTGTCTTCCAAAATAATTTGTTTTCCACTGATATCCAAGGTGTGAACAATTCAGTTGATGCTACAATTTTCCGAGCAACAAAAAGCGGCTAACTTTTTCTAGCATTTTGCTACAGCATTTTTTGAGCCAGCGTTAACTCTGCAATAAGGTGTGATGTAAGTTAACATTAAAAAAAACAACTCATTTAGCAAACTTTTGGGTAGCAACTCGTATGCCAGTGACTTTGATAAGCCCATAAATTGATTATTCATTTCCTACACTTTTGACTCTAATTCAATGACAGAGGGCAGCTTGCTGCACTCTTAAGGTAATGCTAAATGTTTCTTCCTCACAGAGACATTCTTCTATGCCACTCTTTCTTTTATGTCATTTCTTCTATGTCACAGAGACATTCTTTTATGTCACTCTGTTATATTAAGACTAAAAAACTGCCAAAAAGTCAAACTATTTTATCACCAGCAACATCCTTGTAGCAACAATATTTCCTATCACAAAAAGATTTTGGAATACGTTCTAATAATGCTAAATTAAAAGTACAAAGAAAAGCAATGTGTAATTCAGGGAAGATAACTCCATCCTTTTCATGTTAGTAGAAAACACGTAGCATCAAATTTAAAACTTTTAAATTTTTATTTGATAAAATAGTACAATATTCAGTTCAGAGGAATCAAAATTAAAAAGTTTATATATTGGAAGCACATGCCCCCCACACAAAATATTGAGGTTAGGTGCTGTGCACTGTGTATGTCATCAGTAATGTAACTGAGCTTTTGTGTAAAGAAAAAAAGCATTTTATCCAGTCATCAACTCCATATTGAGTAATTTTCCTCATCTCTTTAACTAGATGTTCTGTTGCTGCTCTATATAAGCCACCTGAATGTTAGCTGTTTCTTCAGTTTCCTGGATCCCCATGGCTTATAGGCTGACTGTGACCGACACTTCCTAGTTTCCATGTCGGAACATTGCAAGGGCAGCCCTGCATCCAGTTGTTAGGAGTGCAATGTAGAAGTCTGCACAGGGCTGGGATCTGCCTGTAAAACCAGATTCCTAAAGGGCTGCTCCTGTACTTGAAGGTTTAGCATCTTGCTCCTCGATTAAAAAAAAACATTTTGAATCACAAAACAAAAATTGGGTTGTTAAATAATCAGGTGACAAAGATCACTGAGTGAAACGCAGAGACAGAAAGTACATCCTTACCGGATGCATTGATTGTTTACAGCTGATACTGTGACATGAAAGTATTCACCTTGTCGTTCAGTGCATTTTCTCAACGTAAGACAAGATTATGCAGGCTGTTAATGCAGATTTCAGAGCTTCTTTGTCTGATCCATGATGAGACAGCATGTTTGACTTTATCATCTGAGGTGAAGTGAGTCCCCTTGAGATCCCTTTTCAGCTTTAGAAAGAAATGAAAATCGCTCAGTGGCAAATCTGGGTTGTGGGGCATACATACATACTGTATCGTTAAGCTGTCCTTTGATATTCAGAGGTTAGCTCCTCAAAGAAAGACCATCTGACAAATAAACATTTAACAGATAATACAAACCACCAGAAAAAATTTTAATTAATTATTTACTTACTGTTGCCGTATCAGACCTCCATTTACAGCAATCTTGACACACAACATGGGCTTTAGTGACATTAAACCACAAGACGTACACAAGACCTTCTATGCTTCATACTTATAATCTTTTTCTCATTTAGACACTCCTGAATCTGATCCTCCCATGACTTCCTTGGCCTTCCTCTGCCTTTTTTCCTGCCACTTGGGCCAAAAATATTTTCTTAGTAAGCATCTCATCACTCATTCTTTCAACGTGGGCAAACCACCGAAGCATATTACTCTCCACCCTGCTAACAATATTTTGCGTCACATTACACAACTGCAACACATCTCCATTTCTCACATGATCCAAATGTGAAACGACTCCTATGTCTCTTCTGTAGTACCCAGGTTTCACTGCCATACATCAGAGTAGGAACAATTACACTTTCATACACAGCCATTCGGGACTCTTTTTCCATCATTCCTGTGAAAACCTCCTAAAGCAGCTATGACTTTCAATGAAGAATTCACTTGCCTACTAATTTCGCCATCTAATCCGTTCTCTCTGCCAAACAAGCTTCCCAAATATGCAAACTCATTCACGTGGTCAATTGTGTTGCCATTTAGACTTATATTACATTCAGAAGATATAGGAAAACCTCAAATTTCAGTCTCTAGAGAGCATCTAGTGTTGCATGAGAAATGTGTGGGCTTGTGTTGTCATGCAGCAACGAAGTCGTTATTGTGATCCACTTTTGGATGATGCAGTGGCAATTTTGGATGAATTTTTTGGTGATTTTTATCAGTCACTGATAAAATGCAATTTTGGAGGAATTGCAATTTAAACAATTTTGGATCAATTTAATGCAGTTTTTGGATCAATTTTGGATGAAATTTATCAGTCACTGATAAATGCAATTTTGGATGAATTTTTATCAGTCACTGATAAAATGCAATTTTGGATGAATTTTTTTGTGATTTTTATCAGTCACTGATAAAAAAAATTTGGTGATTTTTTTATCAGTCACTGAAACTGGTCTTCCACTGTGAGGTTCGTGCCACCCCGGTGGCGCAGTGGTCTAAGCGATGGTCTCTGATCATTCGTCCGAAAGAGATCTGGGTTCGAATCCTGGTGAGGCATGGATGGTGTGTTTGTCTTGCGGCACTGGCTGTCTCCCTTCCCTGGAACCAGTGACCCTAAACTAGGGACGGGCGACTGCTTATAACCCATTGAGTTGCTCACGGTGGTCGTTAAACCTCCAATAAAAAAAACAAAAAAAGCAAAAAAACGTTTTTCAGCACTTAAAAATTCAAAAATATTTGAACTTTGTTGACATACCCTCATCGCATGACACCATGTTAACATACATTGATTCACAACCACAGTCAGTAAAGGATTGAAACTTGTCGCCAGTGTGGCTGAAGGTTGGGGCTATCTATACAAGATCATGCTATGCACATGTGCATTGCTTGTCAGCTGCCCTATGTATTTTTAATCAATGTGTAAATTTTCATCCTTGAGAATACCGGGTGATCCAAAAGTCTTGCACATTTTGAAAACGTAATAACTCGCGGAGTTTTGAGAGTAAGGCAATGCGGTTTGAGTAGAAATGATCAGAATGACATCGGGTTTTTTATGAAGTCACATTAATTTTTACTCATTTTACTTTCATTTTTCATCGCCAGATGGCGCAGCAACCACAGGTTGGAAGTGTCAAAAAAAAAATAGGCACCTGATTCTACCAGGTTAGACACCTCATTGTACCAGGTGTTCAATGTGATACTGTCCTGTTCGAGCACTGTCTGCAAACGAGAGAAAACACCATGGACAGCATTGAAGAGCATGTCCGGTGGTATAGCTGCCACATGGTGTTGAATGGCATTTTTCAGCATGGCCAATGAAGTGGGGCAACATCTGTACACTTGTGATTTTAGGTAACCCCAAAGCCAGAAATCGCAGGGTGTCAGGTCTGGTGACCGAGGAGGCCAGGCCTTCGGAAAGTGTCGGCTCAACACATGATTTGCGCCAAACGTCTCTTGCAGCAGTTGCTTAACAGAACGTGCAATGTGGGGTGATGCTCCATTCTGCATAATTATGCACAGATTTTCTTGCAAGCTAGGGATAACATACGTTCGTAACATGTTCACATAACGGGCACCTGTCACTAAAACGGTTTCGAAGGAGGTGCCGCAGACCTCTTTAAAAAAAAAAGGACCAATAATGAAGGAAGCCGTGAATCCACACCACACTGTCACTTTCAGATGACGAAGTGGCGCTTCAACGACTATAATGAATGATGTTCCGTGGCCCAGATGCAGCAGTTGTGCTTGTTTACCGCTCCATTTAGGGAAAAGTGTGCCTCATCAGTCCATAAAATGTTCATCAGCCAGTTCTCATTGACATCCATTTGTCGAAAAAACCATGCTGCAAACTCCTGGTGCTGCGCGTAATCGCCAGCTTGCAGTTCGTGATGCCATTGCAGTTTGTACGGGTATCTGTGCAGAATCCGTCGTAGTGTTCGCCATACAGTCCCTTATGGAATGATTGATTGCCGAGAAACATGGTGAGCACTGGAGTCGCCATGTGTGGATGACATTGCAATCACATCTATTTCCTGCATAATTGTCTCTGCTGCAGCAGCACGTGTTCGTGGTCTACCACTTCATGGGCATGCTGCCAAAGATCGTGTTTCCTCGAAATTTTTCACCATTCGCCGCAGCGCAGCACTTTCCATTGATCCTTTTCCACTGCGATCACCTTTCAGTGACCAGTAGGCTCTCAACCCAGCACTCGCACATTCAGCATTGCAATAGAACAATTTCACCAAGAGCGCTTCGTCCGGTAATGACAGCATATTGACACGAACTGCTGTAACTTGTGGTTGCTTCCCAGCTGCTGCTTTTATACCCACTATCCCAGACCTGTTCGCCTATAACGCCATCTGGCGATGAAAAATGTAAGAAAAAAGGGTGGGGAATTTATGTGATTTCATAAAAAACCGGATGTCGTTCTGATCATTTCTATGCAAACCGCATTGCCCTACTCTCAAAACTCTGTGAGTTACTACGTTTTCAAAATGTGCAAGACTTTTGGATCACCTGGTACATTAATTGTGAAGAAATTGTCTACAGAATATTTTACAATTGGAAACATAGGGCAGATTTTTTAAGTGGATTCACCTTAATTACCGTATTTTTTAGAACGTAACATGCACCCTTATTTTTTGAGAGAAATTTAAGAAAAAAAAATCTCATTTTAGGTATTTATATTAAGGAAAAATTAGATTTTATGCGTAAAAATGACAGCTTATAACTCATCGAATCCTTGTGATTTGTGATTTTCGCAGTGCATGATACCGCTGATCAGAAACAACTTTGAGAAACACCACTCAGTCCATTAGCCAATGGCATATGTCAGAGCTGCCAAGTGTCCTGGTTTACCTGGATTCCGTCCAATTTCGAAAATGTTTTGTGGAAATCCGATTTTTCCTTCCAAAAATCCGGTTTTGTGGCTTTCCTATTTTTTTTTCTCTTATTTATTTATTATGCATGGTACACTATATTGACAAAAGTCGCCAGACACCTAGAAGAGAAACACAACATAGCATTTATTGACATACATTAGTATGGTGTCAGTCCACCTTTGGCCTTAATGCATGCACTGACCCTTCGAGACATGCTTACGACAAGGTTTTGGAACACAGCCGTAGGTATTAGCTTCCATTCAGTACGTAATGCTGTCGCTAACTGTTGCTTAGTAGTAGGCATAGCATTTATTGACATACATTAGTATGGTGTCAGTCCACCTTTGGCCTTAATGCATGCACTGACCCTTCGAGACATGCTTACGACAAGGTTTTGGAACACAGCCGTAGGTATTAGCTTCCATTCAGTACGTAATGCTGTCGCTAACTGTTGCTTAGTAGTAGGCCTTGGTTTCAAACTTCTTATGCGGTGCTCTAATTCATCCTATAGGTACTCTATGGGATTAAGATCAGGGCTCTGTGCTGGCCAGTCCACACACGATACGGAATGGGCTTTATGGCTCGGTGTATTATCCTGCTGGTACCAGCAAGGCTGTGTTCCATAGTATTGCCACAAAGTTGGTAGGGCATGATTATCCAGAATGTCGAGATGGACGTGCTGGTTAACAGGTTTGTCCACGATAACCAATGGGCTGGGACCATACCATGAAAAACACCCCCACACAAGTACACTACCAGCTCCAAACTTCACCATAGGAACAGTAGCCGCTATACCCACACACGGCCATCAGACTGATGGATCGTGTATCTGGATTCATCAGTCCATGGGACCCGTTTCCATTGATCTATGGTCCACGATAAATGTTCTTTACACCATGCTAAACGACGAGTAGCGTTCCGAGTGGAGATAAAAGGCTTATGAACAGCTGCACTACCATGGTAACCCATTGAATAAAGTTCTCTTGGAATGGTACGCGTATATATAGGTTCCAGCATTTATATAGGTTCCAGCGTAGATATAGGTTCCAGCATTTATATAGGTTCCAGCATTTTTACTTACCTGAACATTGAGGTCTTGTGCAGTTCTCCGTCAGTTAACTGTAATGACTCTCCCGAGGCTTCGACATTCTCTATCACTGATTTTCTTTGGTCTGCTGGTACATCTTGCTGTTTCAGGCATGTCATGTGTCTTCCACTTATTCAGTACATCCAAAAGAGTTGACTTGGGTATGTTTAAACACCTCTCAGTTTCTCTTATGGGCAACCCACTAATATAACACCCAACAATCTTTCCTTTCTCAAAGTCAGTTCTCTCCCGCTGCGACATTTTCACTCAACCTCACAGTGTGATGTGATCACGGTCTGCTGAAGGCTTGTTTTTATACAGTTTGCAGCTGTACCGCGCATCTTAACAACACAGCGGATCTGTGTATTTGCTTTTGAAGGGGTGTCTGGTGACTTTTGTCAATATAGTGTATTTATTTTCTCTCATAGATGATAGCAGTGAACATTTGTCTTCAGTGTGAATGCTAGCTGTGGGAGTCTGTGACAAATGGGGGCAAATGTTTTTTTGTTAATCGACGGTACTTCAAGTGCCAAGGTCATGAGCACGCAAATTGCAGCAAGAAAGTCAGTGGCTTGGAAAGTTGAAGTATTGGTTTATGGCGTCATGGCACTTGTGTGGTGCATTGCACACGGATGGAAATTTTGTGTCATCGTGTGCCAAAACAAAAGTCTTGCGCTGTCTTGCTACAAAAAGGCAGATTTTGCGTCATTGTAGGCCAGAACCGTCATGTCTCGTCGCCATTGCAGGACTTCGGCACGGTAAATTCTCTGAGCACACCGTTCCGTTTGGTGCTGAGTAAGACCGTACGGTTGAAGGAAAGACTATGAGACTACAAGTACTATTGATTTTACGTAGTTACTATGCAAATCGTCGGTCTGCTACGGACTACGGAAAACATCCAGTATGCTATGAAAATAAAAAAATTTAATGAAATAACATTATTAAACATCTGTGTCAAGTTTATTTTCGTATTTTCAAGATGTTTCAATTGAAAAAAACGGAAGGAAGTCGGTGGATCTCGCAAATGTTCGTAATCACACCGAAAATGACTGCTGTAGCAGCTATGAGAATATCACGTCATTTTCCATTTCTGCATATTAAATTTTCCCGACTATTCTTTTGTCTCTGCCTGATTATATTTTTATCTGTTTGGTGTGCTCTCATATCTCTCTCTCTCTCTCTCTCTCTCTCTCTCTCTCTCTCTCTCTCTCTCTCACACACACACACACACACACACACAAAAAAAATCCCTGTCTTTAATATCTTTGGTAATAGTGAAATGGAGCAACTTCGTATTTTTTTAAGATTTTTTTCTAACGGAATGCAAGTTTCTAATACATACTTCTTCAAAACTAATCAATAGAAAACAATGATGAAATTAAATTTCTAGATCGGTATTTAATGTGTCCGCGGTGAAATTTAAAAACGCCATTTCCGTGACCCATAAAATTGTTTCACTGCAAAGTGAGGAACGCACTGTAGATTTTTCACATTTGATTTTCCATAAAATTTGTGTTCTTCCGTGGATTCATGAAATTCCGCTTTTTCTGTCATCATTTGTGTCATTCTCGAGATCGCTGCAAAACAGAAGAGATATTTTTCTGGGGGTTGGGGGCGGGGGCTTAAACGTATAATATATAATTTTATTATTTATAAATTGTAAATATGTGCACCACTGAGCTCGCTTTGATGTCCCGGTGTTTGGATTTTGAAAAGTTGGCAGCTCTGCATATGGTGGGGCACTGCAAAATTTGTCCGCGATGTCACACCTTCGTACAGCCAATGGCCTTCATTTGTACGGTCATCCTTGCTATATGACTGATTTAGCAGAGTAAGATGGGTTTGGATGAAGTCTGTTGGCATTTTGTGCCATATTAACAGTTCCTGGGAACAATAAATTATTTTATTTTTAATTTAAAGCTACCAAGAACTGCTTTAAATAAAAAGTATCATAAAAAAGTGAAAGAGCTAACCTCCACACATTGTTGGAAAACAGCTAAGAAAGCAAAACTGTCAGATAGGGCTGCATCTTTCATCGAAAAAAAAAACCATATAAAACAAAAATACAGTATTTGGAGTGATCTGGTCAACACACTTTTTCTGGTATAAGGTATTCCAACAGTTTTAAGGTAATTTTGGGGTGCTGATTCTAAATCTGGCATCAGGTTTTGTCTATCACATCAGGTTTTTGAGATATCAAATATTACATTTTCAATAAAAACAGCAAATTTATGCTCATATATGAATAGCTAAACAGACATACATACAAGAATAAGATATAAGATACAATATACAATAATAATGAAACAAACATTTAATGAGCCATAGCACAAAGTTGTGAGAGTGACTGCATATCAATGTGAGTGAATGCATATTACCATGTAAGAATTGAATTGTGAAGATAAGAAAAATATGTACAAAAAGGTTGTTAACAATAGTGATGTTGCATCTGCGTAAACAACCTCTTCTTTGACAATCTCCGATGTACAGCTTGTCGAATGTCTCTCATCAAGGACCAGCAGTAATCTGCCATCATGTTTGAGTCCCATCGGCCTTGGTAACGTTCTTCCATAACTTTAATGTCTTGATGAAAGCGTTCACCTTGCTCTTTGCTCACGAAACTGTTCTCTGGAAACTGGGCCAAGTGACTATGTAAGTAGTGAACCTTGATGCTTATTCTACAGCCAAGTGCTTGGAAACTCAAGAGCAGCTCTTCCACGATCTCTCGATAGTTGTCCGCTTTCCTGTTCCCAAGGAAATTCCGCACCACATCAGAGAATGCATTCCAAACTCTAGCCTCTGACGCAGTCATTGTTGTAGCAAAGTGTGGATCCCTGATGAGTGTTCTTATTTGAGGGCCATCAAATATTCCTGCCTTTTTCTTCTCGGCACTGAGACTTGAAAAGGTAGAACATATATAGCTGAAGCAGTCTCCAGTGTGATCAAGAGCTTTGACGAATTGCTTCATTAACCCAAGTTTTATGTGCTGTGGGGGAAATACAATTTTATTCCTATCAACCAGAGGCTCATACTTGATGTCTTATCACCAGGCATCAAACTGATTCTTGGTGGCCAGTTCTTTTTAACCCAGTGTTCTAATGTAGCCCTACTGTCCCAGTAGCACAGGAAACAAGGGTATTTAGGTGTGACCTCCTTGCTGACCCAGCAGAAAATTAACCATTTTCAAATCAACACAAATCACCCATCCATGAACATGGTATTCCAATCTATCCAGAACAATCTTGATGTTGGCATACACTTCTTTCATTTTTACAGAGTGTCCTATTGGGATTGAACCATATATATTTCTGTTGTGAAGTAACACACATTTCAAACTCCTTTTACTACTGTCAATAAAAAGTCTCCAATCACTTTAATCATATGCGGGCAGTCCCATATTGAGAAGAAGCTCTTCAACATCATTACAATAAACAAGTTGACCATCTGAATGGAAGTACTTTCGCATTGCTGCTTCTCTGTTACGATAAAAGGAGACACTAGTGCCAGGTCTGAGTAGTCCTTTCTCTTGCAGCCTGGAAGCCAACAATTCAGCAGACTGCTTCGGCAAATACAATTCTCTTACAAGATAATTCAATTCAGGCTGACTAAACAGAGAAATTTTATCACAGTCTGCATCAGATGGCGTATATTCGATCTGAGCATCATCATCTGTAGAAGCAGGTAAACTGAGGGATTCAACATCAATCTCTGGTAGCTCAGTAAATACAGGCACAGGTATTTCCTCACGGTGCTCAACTGGTCGTCTGGCAGATGGGATATCTGGGTATTGAAAGTGTTGTTTGTTTTTCTTATTGAAACCTTTTACATGACAAGGCAGAAGTAGCAGTTATCCAAATGTTTTGTAGATTCTCTCCAAACCATTGGCACACCAAACTTCAGCTTAGCATTCTTTCCTTTAGACCATGATCGCAAAGTTTCAGCACAGGTTTTACACACTTTGTGAGGAGCCCAATTTTTGTCTAGGTCTCCAAGTCGTACTTTAAAGTAGGCAAGATAAACCTTCTTGACAAAGGTATTGATGTTGTGTCTTTGATCCTGCAAAGTGAAGCTGCCACAGATGTAGCAGAAGATATCTGAGTCATTACTGCATTTCCTTCTTTCGGATGTTGTAGCCATTGTTAGATCACGACCTGCAGAAGCAAAATTATTAAATAAATGTGGATATCTACATAAAATGATATTATAAACACACTATCCTAAAAATGCAACACCATATTTTAACACTAAAGCAGTCACTGACTCGCAACAACTTGCAATCATAAGTGACAAAGAGTTACTTTCGGGTAAAATCAATGAAGATGGGGTATGCCGATAGCATAAAAATGAGATGTGATAGAGCAAATGTGAGATCAGATTTGGAATCAGCACCCTGGAATTAGTCTAAAACATCTGCAAAAAGTACAGGCCAGATTTTTTTTTTTTTTTTTTTTTTTTGTTGACCAGTGAATGGGAAATAGTGAGCACGCCACAAAGATTACGTAATTCAACATTTTCATTATCAGAATTTTTTTTTCTGATAGTTTGAGTGATTGACACACTATGGTTCCCCTTATCATGACTGGGTGATGTCTGTTGAAAAATTAAAGAAATTATCCAGTGAAGTAAAATATATGGACAATCCACCATCCCCACATGTGCATTTGTTTTGTATGTTTTATATTAGTAGTTACAATCAAAATTACTTTCAAAAGTGTGATCCCGAGACTGGAAAATTTTTGGCAAATGTTCTTGAAAGTCTTGGAAAAGTCCTTGGATTTTTTTCCCCTCGAAAGTACACGAACTCTGATTAATGTTGCAACCCCCTCCCCCGCAATAATTTTTATAGGGGCATTGCCCATCAAATAATTTTCATTTTGTTGAATAATTAAATAAGATTTTTTTAGAAAAGAAATGTGAATTGAAATGCGTTTAATTAAATAATTTTTTTTTCGAAGAAATGTGGATTGAAATGTCTCTAAAAAAATATTTTCCCGTGCTTTTAAGGCTCATTTGCTGCACTTCACATGTTCTCATAAAATGTGTCAAGTGTTTAAAATAATTATCAGAAATAAAATGAAATAAATAAAAACTCAAAATTTACCTTTTTGCACCTTTATTTTTTAATTAATATCCTTTTATATTTTTGCACTTTTGTTATTTGTTTCATCAAGCTTGCTGATGTCCCATATTTTCTGTAAATACTTGGAAATAAAATCTTTAGATATTTTATGAATTTTTGTTTTCAAAAAGTATGATATCTAATTGGAATATTCACTTTTTTTTTTTTTTTTTTTGTTAGATCATAAGCAGTTACACACCTCTCCAAAACTTAAGGACGAAAGAGATTTGTTCTAACAAATGGGAAAATTGACTGTACATCCCACAAATACACAGCAGATGAATATCAGCATCCCTAACGACTTACCCCACACTGAAATGGCACATTCCAACATAGGTGACAAATGAAACAGTTGATGTGTGCTTGTTGTGGGTAGTTGCTGTACTAGTGCAGTTCATAATTCCACTGATATTACTGGAAACGTACTAGGAAGTCAGAATAAACATCCAAAATCTGTTATTTGGTATTATCTGCAAAACATGATTGCCCGGAGTCAGGGTGGTCAATTGAGTAATGAACTGTTTGCCAGTACTGAGACGTGTGTGACATCAAATCGTGGCAAGACAGTTGAATGCTGAAGAGTTCTATGAACATAAACCTGTTAATTGTGCAGAGAGAACAAATTAGATGGTGAAATTAGGAGATGAGTGAATTCTTCATTAAAAGTAAAAACTGCTTTTGTGAGATTTCAAAAGAATGATGGGTTCTCAAGAGTTTCCCAAATGGCTGTGTATTAAAGTGTAATTGTTCATACTCTAAATGTACTGCAGTGAAACCTGGGTACTGCAGAAAAGACATAGGAGTTGTTTGTGTGCTGGAGAGATACATTGCTTAGTGACAGTTTGTGACAAGACACTCTCTTATCATGTGAGAATGAAGATGTGTAATGTGAGGCAAAATGTTGTTAGTAAGATGTAGACTAATATTCTTAGGTGGTTTGGCCATGTTGAAAGAATGAGTGATGAGATGATTACTAAGAAAAAATTTTCAGCTCAAGTGACAGAAAGAAAGGCTGTGGAAGACCAAGGAAATCATGCGAGGCCCAGGTTCAGGAGTGTCTACATGAGGAAAAGATTATGAGTATAAAGTATAGAAGGTCTTATGTACACTATCTACCAACAAGTAATTGGACACCTGTGATAGCAAAGGAAAACAAAGTTTATTCACCTTCAATAGTTGGTGGAGCCTCCATGAGCAGCGATTACAGCTGCGACTCTCCAAGGCATACTCTTAACCAGGCGTTGTACGATGGCTAGCGGTATTTTCTTCCACTCGGCTTGGAGAAGACAGGTCAGTTCCTTCACCGATTTCGGACGGTTGGGGCACCCCTTAAGTCGACGCTCCAACTCGTCCCAGAGGTGCTCGATAGGGTTAAGGTCCGGGCTCTGCGCAGGCCAGTCCATTCGATTAACCCCATTGTCACCATACCAAGCCATGGTGGGCCTCGCAACATGACAGGTAGCATTGTCATCCTGAAAGTAACATGGGTCCACCCCGTAAAACTGCCACAACGTAGGAAGCGCATGGTCATCCAAAATGGTGCAGTAGGTCTCGGCGTTGAGTCTACCAGGAATTGCGACCAAGGGTCTCGTGCCATACCAGGAGAAACACCCCCATAGCATAATTCCGCCGCCGCCGAACTTCACAGTTGGCACAATACATTCCGGCAGGAGGCGTTCTCCAGGCAGACGCCAAACCCAGACCCTGCCATCCGAACGGTAGAGGGTGAATCTTGATTCGTCGCTCCAGAGAACCTGTTTCCTCTGTTCAACGGTCCACTGTTGATGTTCTTTGCACCACGTTAGCCGAGCAGCGCTTTTGGACTTGGTGATCAAAGGCTTATGGGCGGCAGCACGTCCATGATAACCGAGCAGATAGGCTTCCTTACGGATGGTTATTAATAAAAAACACTCCCGGATGCCTGTTAAAACTCCTTGCGGATGTGGCCCATCGATTTGGTGCGGTTCTTCTGAATTTCTCTGGCCAGCACCCGTCGGTCTCTTAACTCTCAGTTTTGTGGGTCTGCCGGGTCAGGGCACATTTCGACAGTCACCTCTCATCTTCCACTTGGCAGTCACGTAGGCCACTGTCGATTTTGGGTACTTCAACTTGCTGGATATGTCACGTATGGATCGGCCATTTCTGTGATACCCGACGATTACACCTTTCTCGAAATCAGAGAGCTCCGAACTGCATGGCATCTTGCATGCGACTGGTTTTGTTGTTGTTTCCCACACGTATTTAATGGCGGCGGCCGTGACGTGTGTCAGGACCGCAGATATTGTCGATTGCAGAAGTGTCCAATTACTTGTTGGTAGATAGTGTATATCGTGTGATGGATGTCAGTGAAGCTCAAACTGTGTATCAAGATTGCTGTAATTGGAGATGTTTGGTATGGCAACTGTGTTATCTGGTGGAAAACTTTCTTTGTGGAGCTAACCTCAGAATATCAGAAAACAGCTTAGTGTGATTGTTGTTATTAAAAACTGTAACACAAACAGGCCCATTTGCAATGGTGTCAAGACACACAGTGGTTGGACAAATGAAAAAATGGGACAGCATTTCATTCACAGTGAAAGCAGATTCAGTTAAATGTCCGATTTTGGGCATCAGTACATCTGGCTGGAATGCCGTGGAAAAGGACAGAAATTTTGCTGCCGTGCTGTAGGCCAGGCCAGCATTATGGTCAATGGCCGTGCTGAATTGCAGCTGGTAGAACAAAGGTCCATGACCCGTAAACAGTACTGTAGTGATGTCATCATCTACCTGTTTTATGGAGCTATTGGATCAGAGTTGGTATTTATGGGCAATAATGCTTGCCTCCATTCTTCAGCAGCTATGGCTGATCTTGAGGAAGAAAGATATCCATCAAATGGAGTATATAATAGAGCATGCTTGGGATGCTTTGGGGGGAAGGCTAGCTGAGAGGACACCATCCCAGGAACAATTTCTGAGCTCCAAAGAGCACTACTAGAGGAGTTGCAAGCTCTACCGCAGGAACTGCTCAACAATCTTGTTCTTAGTATGCCATAGCAGTGTCAAATGTGCATATCTGTTATAGGAGGGCATAGCCATACTGTATACTGATTTAACTATAGGTGCTCCTGGACAATACCTCTCTGCATTACTATGGACCAGCATTACAGGCAGTTGTAAGAGCTTCACATACTCAGGATGTCAGGCACTCAGTGTCAGATGAATAGTAAATTTTTGATATGTTGTGTTCTTAAATGGCATGTATTAGTGTGTGTAAACATCTGTGACTAAACTACATATATGCAGCCTCTGAAAATGCTGTCCGTGCTTAAGTTTTGGACATGTATGCATAACTGTGTTTTCAGTTATTAAAATTTGTGTCATCGAATCTCATAATTTACCTTTTCAATTCTTTTTGTCTTACCAGTGGGGCAAAAATGATATCTTCCGTTCACACCCAATCTCTTCAAGTCCACCTCCGCAGTAATTTGGTGAAGGAGGCACCCATGTTGATAGCACTAAAAGAAAATGAATAACAAAATTTAATAAGCCTCCAAGGAAATTTTTTTAATATTTATGTATTATTAGCAGTCTGGCAACAAAGGAAAATGGGCAGGTGCCTAACCAAAAGGGGAGAACACTAGTGCTATGCCATTTTTATTTTGCTTTTTTATTTTATTTGCCTTGTTTTGAACAACACTTTTGTTTCTTTATGCTGTTTATTTGCATTTTTTTCCTTTTGCTGCTTATTTATATGGCTTGTGTTTGCATCAGTGTTTTTCCTCATTCAAACATAGGAGAATGTCACTAAAGATTCCTCGCATCCTGCAGACAGCGACGCCACACTTCCAAGTCCGGCTCCTCTACAGGCGAGTTCTGCTTCTGAAGTTGAACACCCCACACCAAACCCACCTGTGAGCCAAAGTAACCTTGCCCCCGTGCAAGATAACCCAGTAGCAAACCTGGAAACGGCCGTACAAAATGCGACAGAAAACGCAGGGGCTCCAACGGTAAATGATTCTTAAAATGGGAAACCTTATTTCCTGTTTTGCACCACCACATTTTGTAAAGTATTCACCAATCATACTCTCATAGCAATGAAATCTGCCTCATAGTGGAGGTTTCATTGTACATTATGCAAATTTTGTGTAAGTATGCATATGTGTATTGCTGAATTTCAAATGCACGCCATTCCCAAGTGCCCTAACATTTTGTTCCCCGTTGCATGGTATTTTTATGAAAAGGTATGGTGTAATCTCATTGGCTAATTATTTGTCTTAACACTTAATTGGAAAGCAATTTCTGGTTCCAGTGCTTATCTTAACTAACAGTTTTGGAGTAAGTAAGAAGTGCTTACCACTTTTTATGCACTCTTTGTTGAAACAGTTTTGCTAATTTGTGCTATAAAATCTCCATTAGTACCTCTCACTCTGCAGTATAATCAGTTTCTGAAAAGTGAAACTTCAAATAGGAGTTTATCTTCACCTTTATGTGACAGGGGGAGGTTTTTATGTCTCACTGACCCTGAGACAGCAACACTCATACAGAGAGAATCTGCTGAGTCTGGATCCCCTTCTCCTAAGAATGCCCTTCTTCTTCATTCATCAGATAAAGGAAACAAATGATGATCTTTTAAAGTACATTATTCCGACTATGGTTAAATTAAAAAAAGAAAATCTTTCTGTAAAGAGTATCACAATTTAAATATTTTCATTATGACCAATGAGGTTTCTGTATGTCTTAGTTCTAGTAATGATCGTTATTGTCCTGTGCATCTTACAGTCTTATAGTGAATTTCAAATTTGACATACTTATTTAAAAGAGCCATATTTCTTTTAACCTGTGTGCACATCAGTGTCGATATATGCCAACATTCATTAAAATACACTGCTGGACAATTGCTAAGGACGGATCATAAACGGCTATATAGCGCATAAAAAAGTAAGTGTGGTTGGATGCCAAGTGAAATAAAATAATGTCAGAATGCCAGGACATTACAAGAAAGACAATTTATTGTGCTCTGAAATCCAGAAGGTTTTGGAACGTGTTCAAGGGTCAAACAGGCCATTTTGTGCAGAATACGTAAACGTGAAAAAAATGCAATTACTGTCCGCAGGCGTTCCGGTGTAAGATGTCAATACGGGATATGGCCACCATGGAGGGCGATGCAAGATTCCACACGTTGTGTCATGCTTTGCACAACATTATCAAGCAGCTGTTGGGGTAATTTATCCCATTCCTCTGTCAGTGCACGGATGAGGGTGTCCTTGTTTATTGGAGGGCATTGGCGACCAGCAAGACTCCTCCCCAAAGCATCCCACACATTTTCAATGGGATTCAGATCTGGAGAACGTGCTGGCCATACAAGGCGTTGAATATCCTCGCTCTCAAGACACTCCTGGACAGCGACTGTTCGATGACATGTTGCGTTGTCGTCCATGAAAATGAATCTGTCACCGACAGCACCACGGAACATGCGAACATGAGGTAGCAGAACATCATTAATGTATCGTTGGCCAATCATAGTCCCAGTTGGAAGCACATAGATGGACGTGCGGCCATTGATCATGATGCCAGCCCATACCATGACACTACATGTCGGATATCGGTCCCTTTCCTGTATGTTTGCTGGACAAAATGCAGTACCACTATCACGCCAGATCAGTTGTCGTCGACAATCAGACGATAGACTGTATCTACTCTCATCTGAGAAGAGGACAGCAGACCAGTCGTTATCAGTCCAATTGCGATGTTGATGGCACCATTGCAAAGGGGCGGTACGGTGACGTCTGGACAATGGGATGCACACAACAGGACGGCGGGCGTATAGTCCTCCTTCATGCAAACGTCTGGCGACAGTTTTTCGGGAGATCTGCTTGCCAGTAGCAGCCATAAACTGATTTGCTACCTCACTAGCTGTGCTGTGCCGGTGTCTTTTTGTTGATAGCACTATGTACCGATCTTCTGCAGGTGTCGTACTGCGAACACGACCTCCCCCGTGACGTTTGCTACACTCTCCATTTGTTTGAAATGATTTCCAAAGCCTTGAAACAACGCTGTGGCTGATGTCGAACTCCCTGGCAACATCTGTTATTTTTCGCCCTTCTTCAATCTTGCCAATAATACGGCCACGCGTAAAATCATCTAGGTGATATCGGGAAGACATACTGAAAATTGCAAGTTCGTCAATTGATTCTTTCCCTTTCAACTTTGCGTTTGAACAACAACGGTCAATATGCGTCAAATCCTTTATATCTCTTATCAGCGCTATGACGTCACGAACAAGTTCGGCAATCCAAAATTTGCATACGCACAACACGTCTTACTGTATCCTGCACTTATGCTAATTTCCACATTTTTCTGCCTTCCATTTTATGGTTGCTATCGTTGCTATTGTCATCCGTCCTTAGCAATTGTCCGGCAGTGTATTATGCATCAGTTCATATAAATATATACGGTTATTACAAATGAAATAGACAATATTAATAATTTGCTATAAGTAATACACAGATTTGACGTGGACTAGGAGCATCAAACAGAAGTCATCGCTCTTTCCACGTTTATAAGTGAGTCACAGAAAAATTCTCATTGGTTATCACTGGGAATCGAAGCCAGGGTATTCCGGTTACGCGCCGGACATGTTTCCACTGCATCACAGTGGCCTCGAATTCCTCCAGGCTCACATATTCTGACTGCCAAGCCACTTTGCAGGTTGCTTCTTGGAGCCCCGCACAATGCTGGGGATTCACCAAAGATGGTAAGCAGCAACTGAACAAATAATTAGAAGGCGAATGAATAATTAATACACACATTTGACGTGGCCTAGGAACATCAAACAGAAGTCATCACTCTTTCCACGTTTGTAAGTGAGTCAAGTACTGTGTACTAGCTTATACTATTTCACACGTTGTATTTATTTATATACCATCGGGTCAACCCTTAACTGTCGCTTGCCTAAAATCACTAACACTCACGATAAAAATGCAAAGAAATTATCAACATAAATTTAATAACTAGTGAATAGTAAAAAGCCACAACTTACATCAGGTGCAGATTGTTGAAAAAGGCGCTCCCGCGCAATGTAATGTCATTATGTTGAGTTCTCACTTCCTAATCTGTCATAATGCAAGGGCGAAATGAGTTTGCAATAAATTTAATCTTTATGTGAAAAAAATAATAATGAGATTGCTCGTATGAAATATTGAAGATTGGAATACCTGAAAAAGGACAGACCATATTTAATTCCCAATAGATATTGCAGTTGTTGTTTTTTATCATGATTCAGCCTTCTTCAGTGGATGTTTTATCGTGATTCAACCTACTTCGGTGGATGTTTTATCATGATTCAACCTACTTCGGTGGATGTTTTATCGTGATTCAACCTACTTCGGTGGATGTTTTATCGTGATTCAACCTACTTCGGTGGATGTTTTATCGTGATTCAACCTACTTCGGTGGATGTTTTATCGTGATTCAACTTACTTCGGTGGATGTTTTATCCTGATTCAACCTACTTCTGTGGATGTTTTATCCTGATTCAACCTACTTCGGTGGATGTTTTATCGTAATTTAACCTACTTCGGTGAACATTATTGTCGTGCTCGTCCTACTTCAATTTAAGTACATTTTAATTTTCGTTTTTATGTTTAAAATTTTGGTTGTTCATTCAATGTTGAACATTGCATTTTGTTTTATTTTTAACTTCAAAATATATCCTGCTGACTGTAATATCTATTGGGGATTAATATGGTGTAACTGTAATTTTTTTCGGTATTCGGGTCTTCAATATTTCATATGAGCAATCTCATTATTACCGTCTTTTTTCACATAGGGGTTAAATTTATTTCAAACTCGTTTCACCCTTGCATTATGACAGACTAGGAAGTGACAACTCAACATAATGACATTATATGCCCTGCAGTGTCTTTTTCAACAATCTGCACCTGATGTAATTAAGTTGTGACTTTTTGTGTTAGTGATTTTAGGCCAGTGGCAGTTAAGGATTGACTTGATGGTATATAAATAAATATAATGTGTGAAACAGTATAAGCTAGTAAATAGTACTTATAGCAAATTATTAATATTTAAGCCATGTAATGCAAATGTTTAAGGTTTTGTATGAACATATATCTTCATGAAATACAGTCTCAACATTTTATAAAGCAAAAACTATTTAATATATTGATGCACATGTTGCACCAATTTGTAGGGAAACTCTTGAAGTTTGTTATAGCACCCTACAGATGTTCTATCTGTGCACCTTTGGTCACATGACATGTATCAATGCAGTAGTTTCTTATCAAATACATTGTAGAGTTATGGAGTTCCAACTCCAAAATTATTTGTGTATATGCTAATATTTTAGATATTAATGATGAATATGTTACCCATGCTATGTATAACGGCTGAAGCACACACATGGTCCCCGCATGTTAACTATCCTTTGTGTAATGGCTAAAGCCGCATGGAATCCACAGTCAAGCAGGTGCAGCGATAAGCGACCAGATGAGTCTGACCCGATGACCTTGTCATTCAAGTTGACCACGTAAGGAGGCAAGATCACCACCTGTGGGTAAATCGGGTGACCATGAAGGGATAGCTTACAGAGATATGGGGTGAAAGGGGAAGAGGAACACACCTATATAAAAGGAGCAGGGCAGTTGGGCTTTTGGATTATTTTTCAGCTTGGTGGTTTGTGTTGTCGAACAGTGACTGTTTGGAGGGGTTGAGACAAGAATCCCAGGAATCCCAGCTACCAGGTGTGCATACCAAGACCCCGCTGTCCAGCGTGGGAAAGTGGATTTTCCCTACGGTAAGGAAGGGAAGATTAACTGTGACGTCGGTAACGTGCGAAAAGGAATCTCCTTGGTGTGAGCCAGTGTCTGGAACCTAGGCTTCCTCAAAAGTCAGTCGATTTACCAGAGGTTATTTTCATAACCTATTAAACTTTTCGTTTCTTAATATGTTTCTTTGTTTTACAAAAGACTGATCATTGGCATTCTCTGTTTCATTTGGAGGTCACAACTCACTAGTTACAGGACCCCTGAACTCATCAGCATTTACAACAGCCCCACTACATGTTGAAAGTGCCAACAATCGGGACCTTTGGGATTATGAAATTGTCTGGCCCAGAGGTAGATGAATCCAGCGGGTCCCGACACACATGTTAACATATCTTCATCAACTACAGTACTAGCTGTTGTGATATGTTGTTTGAGATCAACTAAATTAACAGAAAGGGAAGAGATGAAGACCTATCTTTGACATAGCCCCATGAAAAAAATCACAGGGTGTTAGATCCAGAATTTGTGGTGACCAACATGTGAGTAATATGTTGTTTGTTGTGCTGCCAATCCAGCCAGCACTATGGAAGGATTTCATCAAGGTAATTTCTAACTTCCTGATGCTATTGGACTGGTGTTCCATCCTTTGAGGAAATGAAGTTGTCTCTTTCATGCAGTTTAGGCATCAAACCAGAAGTGGATCCAGAACTTTACTCTGGGGAGAGGGGGGGGGCTTTTTGGGTATAAAGAGGGGGAGGAGAAGACATTGTGCAAGGGTTTTTTAGATATACATTATGCATATTGGTGGTGCTGCTCCTACCTAGCATTCCTTTGCAAGGTCTTTAAAACACTTTCACTTGCTTTAGGAATGTTAAATCGTTAAATATGTGAACGAGAACAAGCAATAAGTGAAAAATCACAGTTGTAGCAGGAGATGCCGAAAATTACCCCATATTAGCCACGCTGCCTCCCACCCCGCCCCACCCAAGCAGGGATTGATTTCAGAGTGGGTGGGAAAACGGGAAGTGCCCGTGAGGGAGCAGGAAAAATAAGAAGAAAGAAAGAAAGAAGTCCTGAAAAGATCATCTGGGGGAAGTGGTGTGTACAGTTTTACGAATTTTGTTTATGACCCAATTAAGATGCATACGTAGATCAGATTGTTGTTTCACAGTTTCTCCCACCTACTCTGATTTCAGTACCAAGCTCTGCCTTACTCTGTTTCGAGACGTTACAGACGCTAGACAATATGACAATAGCAAAGAACTAACAAAGAATACCCCCCCCCCCCCGCTGTCCCTATTTTCCCTTTATCTTTTGTGCTCTCTCTTTATTATATTCCCTTTTCTTTCTTTTTTTTTTTACTGAAGCTAAATCAGCCAGCATAATACGTATTTTAAATCCAATTCTATTGTGAGTTCAATTGGTAAATTTTTTTTTAGAAAAACTGAAAACAAAATTTGCAAAGTTAATCATTTACAATCTTTGCTACTTTAAACGTAAAAACTTTATAATAATTGAAGTCATGGCCCTTCCTAGACAATAATATGATAGATAAAACACACAAATTATGGGATTTAGTTAGGAATAAATGGATGTTATTTATTAACAGTAACATTTTCAGGTAGTAACCCTACCCTTCATCAGGACTACACTATAGTAAGTGTTGCCAACTTTGGGTAAAACTCCAACCTTTAGAATCATTTAACGTAGTTCCTCTTCTCTCAATTTCAAGACCTTCCAGCAGTTTTCTCTTGAAGAAATGTTGTTGGTGGGTCAGAATTTCTACTGAGTCCCACAGTATTTTATGTCCAGTAGATTGAACATGTATGTCCAGGCCAGTTCTGTTTTTCATGTTTTTAACAGCTGCTTTATGTGCACTGTCTCTCCTACGTAGCTGAGATCACACTCACACTTGGTATTGTAGACCACTCCTTCTTTTAACAAGATGTTAGTTTCTTGTTGCTTTAATTTAGGAAGGTAGTTACTGATTTTATTTCTTAAGCCTGGCAGTAGCCTGATTCTCAATTTTTTACTAATCTTTTGAAGTTTTTCGAAAAGACCCCTGTGGTAGGTGATTTTTCTAGTTAACAGAACTTCTGGGCTTGGTCTCTGAGCTTTTTTATTTTTAGCCATAATTTTGTCCACTAATAGAGCAGGGTAATGATTGTCCTGTAGAACGATTTTTAGTTTGTTCTTCTGAGGGCGTTAGGGTTTAGAGGGGGAGGGGGCGATCACCTTAGTTGCCACACCCCCACTGGATCTGCCACTGCATCAACCAAATACAGTAAAACTTCCGAATAGCAGACATCGAAGGGGAAAGAAAAACTGTCCATTATTTAGAGGTATCTGCTATTGGGAAAATCATGCTTTGACAGTATACATGTACTACTAATGTTTATAACATAAAAGCAGTTTAAAAGATAAGTAAATATAAATATGTAAATGCAATACATAGAGCAAACTTGTAGTAACCTTTATTAAAAAAATATCCATCAAAACCTAAGAAACAAAATAATCAGGTATTGTTGTTTGTTTATTCATACATGCGATTCTTCCGCGGATTCGCAGAATTCTGCCATTTTTGTCATCATTTGGGTTATTTTCAAGATCGATGCAAAACTAAAGAGAAATTTTGAAGGATATGTTGTGGAGGGGGGTGGTCGTTTTTTTTGGTCTGGGGAATGGTGTTTTGTTTTTCAAAACTTTCGAAAACGGAAGTTTAAAGGAGTGAAAATTTTCCACATAATCGTGATTTCTTTTTCTCACGATGTTTCTTTTGCACAGTATTATTGTTAAATGTAATTTTATTCGATAAATATTTGCATTTCAGCTTGAAAAGGAAGAAAAATTCCAAAAACAGAAGTTGGCGCGAAGATTTCCCTGTGATATTCAGGCACGAGATTCTTCAGTGGATTTGAAGAATTTCGCCTTTTCCAGCGTCATTTCGATGGTCCTCGAGAATGGTGCGGAACTGAACAGAAATTTGGGAAGGGATGGGTGGTGGTAATGATGGTGGCGGGGTTGTTTTCGGACAGTAGGCAGAATTCCGGCTTTCAAAATTTTCGGAATGGAAGTTGACAGAGTGAAGGTTTCTCCCGTAATCGTAATCCTTTTTTCTCGCAATGTTTCTTCTACCCAGTAGTGCTGTTAAATATAATTGTATTCCATAAATACTTGTTTTGCAGCTTCAAAATGGAGGAAAACTTTCCTAAAACGGAAGTCGGACAAAGTGTAGATTTCGCCGGTAGTCGCATTTTTTTTTCTCTGCGATGTTGCATTTATCCTGTGTTGCTGTTAATTGTAAAAATATATATATATATATATATATATATATACATATATTGAATACAGTGATGTGCTCCAGCTTAATATTTACATAATAAATTTCAGTGAACAATTTTGTCTTGCTCACGCTGTTTTGTAGCACATTATTTTTTTTTCACCTGTGCGGTTAAAAAAAATCAGCTTTTTTTTTCCTTCATCAGTCTCGTGTATGTCTATTGCATTCTTGTGAAATTTTGTTTTCTAAATGAATTTCTAGCCATCCACTTGAAGCTTTGAATTCTGTGAATCTTAATTCATTTGTGACTTCTAAAGCCTTTTGATGAATAAAAGCCCCCTGAGAAAGGACTGTTGTTGGCTCTAGTGTGGGAAAACCATTCATAGGTAAGAATGTCCTCAGCCAAACCATCAGTTTTAGGAAAAGCTCTCTTAATTTTCTGGTTGCCATTACAATCTTTCCAAGACTTCAAGATTTCACTCACTCATGTTTTTCCAATGCCCAATTTATCTTCTAAAACGTGCACACTTAATCTTTCCTTTTCACCCAGCTCCACTATTACAACTTTTTCTATTAGAGTCAAGTGCTTATGTTTGTGCGACATTTTAAAATCGATGTTTGAGAAATCTTTGCTTCACAGATCGCTTGATGAGAAAAACCTACATGATTGTTGCAAACAAATGTGATTTCTAGTCACCTGGACTTGAAATTGATCCCTATGCACTGACCTTGACCTTAACAAAAACAAAAAGTGAATCCCTCCCACCCACACCTAAATTGTGTTTGCATGTCCAATTACTGTTCCCGAATTAGGTGGTCGCCTTGAACGCTGGTTCCCATTTCTGAGATTTCACCTCCATGGATTCACCCCTTAGAGAGCACCTGAAGAGCTAGAAGACAGTTTCTCCTGGTCAGATGTACGTATGCAAAGGGAGAATCGGACAGTCTGGCGAGCACGAACGCTAATACTTTTTCCAGAAATTTTGGCGGCTTACCCGGAGCACATATAGCATTTAGCACTTTAAAATTTACTAGGCCTCGGGAACAATACGGTTAAGATAGAGAATGAGGAAGGGTAAAAATAACAAAAAGGAAAGATTTTGTAAGTTTGGGCGATTCACACCCCCTAGGAATTCCTAGAATCGAAAGCAAATTGTCTGTATTGCACTTTAGGTGTGTCCACGTCTGTTATTTAGAATGTCCGCTATTAAGAAATGTCTGTTAATGGAAGTTTCACTGTAATGAGCATACTGAGATAAGAACTTCCCTTTACAGTGTTTTCTTAGAAACTTTGGGGAATCCTGCCTATGCTCCATTGCTGCTCTAGGATTTTCAGTCCCCCATGTGTGAATGCTATGTTCGTTAACTTTCCCACTTTCGTGGACTGTCGATTTGTAACTGTACAGAAATTGCAACGTTCAGTTCTGACGTTGTCACTTAGACTTTGAAGTAACTGCAGTTTGAATTTTGAAGATGTGAATCCAGCTTTTGGTGTAAATATAACAGTCAGATAATATCCGAAAACTGGAAAATTTCGTCATCCTGGAGCGGGAATCGAGCCCGCGTCTCCTGGATAGCACCCGACTATGCTAACCACTAGACCACCCAGAACGACAAAGTCTTAAGTTTCCAATTGATTTGAATATAACCATCACCGGATTCGTTAGTCGAAGCAAACGACATTCATGTTTAGCGAATCTGGAAGTTAAGAATTATATCCCGTGATTGCCCGGAGGAGCAGATAATTGATAAATGGAATGCGGGATTACACCATACAACACAAATTTTGAAGATGCGAATCCATTTTTTTAGTGTAAATATGACAGAGATGATAAGTTAGATAATATCTAAAAACGAGAAAATTTTGTCCTCCTGGGGCGGGAAAGTGGTGTAGACAGTAGTGGTTAGCATACTTGGGCACTAGCCAGGAGATGCGGGTTCGATTCCCACTCTAGGATGATGAAATTTTAAAGTTTTCAGATATTATCTGACTTACCATCCATGTCATATTTACACCAGAAAACGGATTCCCATCTTCAAAATTTGTATTGTGTGGTGCAATCCCGAATTCCATTCATAACTTCAGTTTGTAGGGAGTCATTTTCAGTCACTTCCGCAAACTTTTCTGAACAGTTGACTTTGGAATTTATGGCTCCTGACCTGCGAATCGTTGTGGATTTCCTTGGGCTGCATTGGTAAATGGCACAAACACACTCCCCTTGTTCATCTGTTACACATGGTTTCTCTGATCTTTTACCTTTACACAAACATCCTGTTATTTCAAATTTCTTGTGCCAATCCTAAATGGGCTGTCTATTCGGTGGTGATTTCATGAAACATGTTCTGAAACGCCATTGCACAACAGCAACAGAATTCATTTCGCTTCAATTCAGGCACCAAATGCCTTCTCCACAGCATTTGTGGCCGTCTTGTGTGGCTGGTCACGTGACAGTGAAAACATACGATCTTTTAGTGATGTCATCTATGTAATAAAATTGTTACTATTGGTGATAGAATGGTGCATCGTGAGTGTCAATATCTTGCATAGTTTTGGTTTTATAAAATGTTGACACTGCCTATTTCTTTTGTAGTAACCCTGTATTTATACAATTATATTTAAAACTAGGCTGGAGAGCATTTAGAAGATTCATTAAACAATCTTCCAAATGCTGTCCATTAACACTGATTTAAAAAAAAAAAGGGTGTTTAATTAATACACATGGTTTGTACACTCCTTGAAAAACCTTGAAAAGTCCTTGAATAAAAAAGTTCATTTTCAAGTCCTTGAAAGTACTTGAAAAAGTTTTAGGCTCTGTACTTGATTTTTTTTCTTTTAGTTTTTTAAGTAATGATATGAAAGAGCATGTGTTAAATATTTGTTTGTGCTAAAAAGATGCATAGGAGGTTTCTCTTTAGTTCTGATAAGAATAACAAGCTGATCGAATAGCGCAGAACTTGCGTTCAACCCAGGGGAGTGTGTGGACAGCTGGTGCTTTGGCTATGATATCACTACAGAGTAAAGCATCAGCCATGTGAGTAAAATAAGTGGAATGCTGTATTCACAAATTGTGATGGGCTTCTGTTTAGTGGGGTTAGGAATGCGTTCTTGCCAGAGGGTGGAACTAACTTCAAGGAATTGCTTGTGCTTCATACATGGACCCTTCGTCTCCTGGCTGCATCAGAAAATGTGTCAAAGCATCAAAAATAAAAAGTTAAAGCAAACAATAAGTGTCATACCAGAAGATGAATATGAAAATAATGTACCCTTTCAAAATATTCCACAAAACAAAATGATTTCTAAATACAACAAAACAGAGGGGCAATTCAAAGTTAATAAAATAAACCAACTGGAGGCAAGGGTAATAAGCAGGTCATTGAAGGTGTGCCCACCCCAGCTAAAATTAATGGTCTGAACTTACTAAAATACCTATCTACTGACTGACCGACAGTACACACACATGATAATTCGGGCTTAAAAAGTCCTTGAAAAGTGCTTGAATTTATTTTGCTTGGAAGAGTACGAACCTTAATACATCCTTACAGTTTTTATTTACTAATCAGAGATGCGAACCTTAACTAAAAATGGTATTCAGAAGCTGCAGCCAACTGAAAGAAGCATGGAGATTTGCATGCATGGTTATCACCAGGAAAGATGGCAAAAGTGAACTCACAGACTAGGAGAGTGACAAGAGTGGATGACATAGTGATCAAAGTGAAGACCCTGAAGTGGTTATGAGCTGGAGATATGGCTAGGAGAACTGACCACCATTGGACAACTGAAATACTGGATTAAATTCCAAGGGACAGGAAAAGATCCAGCAGAAGACCACATGGGAGATGGGTACGAAATTCGAATGCATTGTTAGAGCGACATGCAGTCTGGCTCAAGATAGAAAGATGTGGAAGGGACTTTTGGAGACTTTCATCCAGCAGTGGATTGATAGTGGTTGATCATATATGTGCTTTTTATTTAGCCATAGTTGGAATAAGTAATGTATATATTCACCAAAGAGCCAAAACATTATGACCACCTGCCTAATATGATGCTGGTCTTCTGTGTACCACCAAAACATCTCTTACATGGCAAGGCATGGACACTACAAGATTTCTATAAGATCTGGTGTGAACACGTTGCCAGCAGATTCTTTAACTCTCATAAGTTATGTGGTTGAGTCACTGCAGATCAGATTTGTTGTTCTTAGGCAAACCACAGATGCTCGATTGGATTGATTTCTGAGGAAGTTCAAAGCCAGGGAAATACCTGGAAGTCTTGATGGTGTTCTGCAAACCATTCTTGAACATCCTGGGTATATTGGCATAGGACATTATTCTGCTGAAAGAAGGCACTACTAGAGGAGAATACCATTGCCATTAAAGGATGTTCCTGGTCTGCAATGATGTTTAGGTACATGGTAGACTTTATAGTTTCTTGCCCATGAATGACTGGACCCAGAAAAGCATTACGCTTCCTTCACTGGCTTGTTTTCATCCCAGTGCTAACACTTCCCCAGATGCACATGTGTCCGGCCGTCTCCATCCTCTTAGTGCAATAAAGAAACAAGATTCATCTGGCCAGATTGATCTTCTAATCATTGAGGATCCAGTTTTTCTGTTCCTAGACAACCCACAGATGCTCGATTGGATTGATTTCTGAGTTCAAAGCCAGGGAAATACCTGGAAGTCTTCTTGATGGTGTTCTGCAAACCATTCTTGAACATCCTGGGCATATTGGCATAGGGCATTATTCTGCAGAAAGAAGGCACTGCTAGAGGAGAATACCATTGCCATTAAAGGATGTTCCTGGTCTGCAATGATGTTTAGGTACATGGTAGACTTTATAGTTTCTTGCCCATGACTGACTGGACCCAGAAAAGCATTACACTTCCTCCACTGGCTTGTTTTTATCCCAGTGCTAACACTTCCCCGGATGCACACGTGTCCAGCCGTCTCCATCCACTTGGTGCAATAAAGAAACAAGATTCATCTGACCAGATTGATCTTCTAATCATTGAGGATCCAGTTTTGATGTTCATATGCCTATTGTACAGTAGGCGCTTTTGACAGAGAACCGAGATTAGCATGGGTACTCAGAGTGACCTGGTGCTACCCAGCCCCATTTTCAGTAGGGTTCAGTGTACTGTGTGCTGTGACACATTACTCCCATCACCAGCATTCAAATTACTGGCAAGTTGTGCCACAGTATCTCTTCTGTTGGCTGATACCATACGGAACAGCAGTCACTCACCTGTAGCACTGATGAGTCATCGTTGACGTACACCTTGTCACCAATTAACAGTTTTTCTGCCTCGTCAGACCGCTTTTTTGAAGTTGCTAACCACGGCTGACTGCGAGCACTCCATGAACCTTTCCATCTTTGAAGTTGCTAACCACGGCTGACTGCGAGCACTCCATGAGCCTTTCCATTTTTGAAGTTGCTAACCAGGGCTGACTGCGAGCACTCCATGAGCCTTTCCATCTCGGAAATGATCTGCCCCAGTTGTCTGCCCTTTACAATTTTGCATTTATCAAAGTCGTTTAAGTTTGCTTCCTTCCCCATCTGAGGAACAAGAATAACACTGATTAGCAGAGCTCAGTATCAGGTGGTTATTTATATCATTTCATGACCTTCACACACACCATTGTTTACCTGCAGTTGCTTCGACTTGCATAAAGATGAGCTGGTCATAATGTTTTTACTCTTCAGTGTACAGGGTGTCCACAATGTCCTGTAACCCCCCTCCCCCCTGTAATAAGAAATGTAAGTGAGCTATGTATCTGTTGTATGATGTATATGTTGAGGTATGGTCTGTATTGTGTTTATTTACAGATTAGGTACCGGAACCATGTGTGATACCAGCGAATACACCCTGGAACAGCGGATTGTTGTCAGTGTCCACTAACGTCCACACACAGGGAAGACAATGTGCGTGCCGATTTTCAACAACGATTCGACAAAGAGGTCCCTCCAAAACAGACTCTTCTGCGGTGGGAACATAAACTCTTCGAAGCAGGCAACATAAACCACGAACAGGAAGACCATCAACCAGAGTGCAACAGTGTCAAGGTCGAGGAATCCGTTATCAGGTCACCGACGAAGTCGCTCCGCAAACGATCTGCGGAGCTTGGAATACTACGACGATCGATACTGCATAAGCACATGAAAAATTACCTGAATTTGCACGCATATCATCCGGTGTTCGTTCAGGAGTTATCAGACATCGATTTAAACCGCAGACGGGATGCATGTGCAATGATGCTTCAGACATTTGCCACAATCCCAAAACGTGGAAAGGTAATTTTCAGTGATGAATGTGCGATATACCGCAGCTGTCGATCATGGAACGTTGTGTTCTGGTCCAAGGAAAACCCACATTATGTTGAAGAATTAGAACATCATCCTCTGCATGTCATGATATGGGCTGCAATGAATAGTCAACATCTGTTTGGACCGTATTTCTTGTTGTATAAGACCTCAGCAGTTGAATCTATTGACTGCCAGTTCTGGAATGTGACTTAGGAAAGTTCTTAAAGACCTTTTAATTGAAACATAAAGAGTGCTAAGTTTGTACAGAACAGTGTTGAGATGGTACGTACCTGAAACGGAGCTTGGTCCTGAACCATATTTGGGCTGCATAATGTTTACTTATAGCACCCCTGCCAACTATTATGCGTAAAATTTACGCATTTTAACTGTTCTTTACGATTTTACGCATAGATCGCGTTTTTTTACGCATTTCCGTATATTTAAAATATATATATATCTAAATCTTCCTTGAGAAATATTTTTTAATTTTTCAGTTAAATCATACCTGCCAACTTCTCCGGATTTTGAGGAAGTTTTCCGTTCTTTTTATACAGTCTTCTGGTTGTCTGGCCAGAAGAGCTTTTCTTCCGGATTTTTAAAATTTTCTGTATTTTTTATTAAAAATATCCCTATAAATAAAATATATAACAGAGACGGGAATTTTGTGCCGTTGTGCGCCAAAACACCTGTGCCGCGTTGTTATCGTAGGGACTTCGGCACAGTAAATTCTCTGTGCACACTGTTATGCTTGACGCTGAATAAAGATCATGTGGATTTTACGTAGTTACTATGGAAATAGTCGGCCTCTGACGACAGAAAACATTGAGTATGCTATGGTAATCGTTGGTCCGCTACAAACGACGGAAAACATCGAGTATGCTATGAAAATCGGTCGTCCGCTACGAACGACGGAAAACATAGAGTATGCTATGGAAATCGTCAGTCCGCTACAAACGACGGAAAACATAGAGTATGCTATGGAAATCGTCAGTCCGCTACAAACGACGGAAAACATAGAGTATGCTACGGAAATCATCGTTCCACAACAGACGATGGAAAACATCGAGTATGCTATGAAAATCGGTCGTCTGCTACGGACGAAGGAAAACGTCAAGTATGCTATGGAAATCGTCGTTCCCCTACGGACGACGGAAAGCATCGAGTATGCTATGATAATCGTCGGTCCGCTAGGGATGACGGGATACGTCGAGTATAGTATCAAAATGTGATATAATTTGTTTATATTATAAACATCTAAAAATTATTAAATGCACATATATTTGCATTTATTTTTACTTGTACATAGCTAAATTCATTATAAACGTTGTTTGCGCATAGTTAAAAAAATCATTATAAATGTCATTCACCCACAATTTTACACATTTGAATTTTCTCAGATTGGCAGGTATGTTATAGTTTGAGGCCAGGCTGAATTTCCTTTTTTTTTTTTTTTTTTTAATGTTATTTTGTATGATGTAGCATTTAGCATATGAGTCTCTTATTACACTTCTTAGGTGTGGGGTAAAGAGAATTCTTTGGTAGCTATGCCTAGGTGGGGAGTTGTAAATCAGGAGGGCTATTTATTGCGGGCCATGCATTAGTGGATTTCTATGGAGTAGAAAAAGCTTCAAGAACTGTAACATTACAGTTAGTAGATACCACTTCATCAAAATTCTGCTGTGGGATCTTCCACTGTCTGCATTGAGGAAGTTTCTGTTGCCCGCATTCCTACTGAGGCCACAGTGTTTTCGGCGTGGATGCATGCTGTGTATCTTTTGCTCTTGTTCACGTGCAGTCGAGCTCTCCCCAGCGTGCTATTGTGTACACTGATTCGTTGAGTGTTGTGCAATCTATGTCATTTTTGAATTTCACTGGCCACTCAGTTCTTTTCACCTTATGAAGACTACTTCGTTCTTTGCTGAGGCTGTTGTCCAGATACGATTCTGCTTGGATTCATGTTGGAATCCCAGGGAACGGATCTGCTGATGATGCGGCTAGATCTGCTTCCTCTTTGGTTGTCACACCCTTGCCACTATTTCACCGAGATTTTCGCTTTCTTGTTCATGATCACATCATGCGAACCTGGCAGGGTCTGTGGGACCAACAGGTGGAGAATAAACTGCACCATATTAAATCTATCCTTGGAGTCTGGAAATCATCGTGTCGCCAGAACCATAGGGAGGAAGTTGTTCTTGCACATCTCCGCATTGGGCATTGTTATTTCAGTCATCGCTATTTGCTGTGTGGTGACACCACCCCGACATGTAAGATGTACCACTGCCTACTGACTGTCGTTCATGTTTTATGTAGTTGTGTTCGTTTTCGTCATCATCGCTCTCACTATTTTCGTTCTTGTTTGCTGGATGATGGTGCAGGTACACTTCAGGAGCTCTTAGGCAACCACTACAATGCTTTCACAGTTTTTTTTTTCTTTTTAAAAAAAAAAAAAAAAAACGTACTAACTAACTAATTTTTCACTTTTTCATAATTCTCTTTTTTAACTTTTACCAAATCAGCCTGCTCTTAACCATCACACCCTCTCTTTTAAAAATCTTTCTCTGATGGCTCTGTGTCTGGTGCTCTTTGGCCAAACCTGGCTCTTGTGCCAATAAAATCAACTAAGTAACTAACTAACAAAATTGTGCCCCCTTCCCATCATGAAGCACCTCCTTGCTAATTTTGAGTTGCATATGTAAATTTCAGTGCAGCCCAATTTTGCCAGATGCGTAGCCACCTGAAGCATTTCGGGATGAAATAATTGTCAAGAAAATCTTGCTGTTATACTTTTTTACCTACAGGAAAAAAGAAAATCTTGCTTGTCCCTTTTCTACTTAACAGTTGAAAAAAAAATCAGGTAATTGCAGAGGGAGAAAAGAATGGAAGTCTCGAATAGGAGATATTTTTTTAATTAATGCTGAATAGGCCAGTCATAGTTTTCTGGTTCTATTTTACAATATAAAATTCATGCTCAGGCTGTCAGAGTCTGGTTGATGAATTTATACAATATAAATTCATCAATATATATAAGGCAGATATTGTTGCACTTTGGAAGATGAGAAATACTTACCTATGAATGCTAAATATTCATGAAAACTAAAGGACAGTAAAGTTATCTATATTGTAAACTCACCTTCATGCCTTTAACTTCACGGAAATGGACGTATAAAACACATATGACCTTCAACATTTTTTTTTCCAGAGTTGCTCTAAAGCACAAATAAAAAAGAAACTCATAAAAAAACTGGTACTCCAGCCCCGGAATTGCCCAAAAGCAAAAAAAAAAAAAAAAAAAAAAAAAAAAATGTCGAAGGTTATACGTGTTTTATATGTCCATTTCATTGAAGTTAAGGGCAAGAAGGTGAATTTACAGTAAAGATAACTTCACTGTCTTCATGAATATTTAGCGTTACTGCTACACATGTTAAAAATAGTTATAACCAGTGAGATAGGGTTAAACTTTTCTCATTAAGGTTATAGTAAAGCAATATATGACCTATGAATGCTAGGTACGTATGTATGTTTGCAAAAAAAAAAGAAAAAAATGTGGAAAACAGGCTGAATTGTTAGGAAAACAATGTTGTGAGAAGAATGTTTGCCCTGGTGTTTGATTCAAAAGAGGTTAAGTTGAGAAGAAAATGCAGATATCAATTAAGGGCTTTATTGATGCAATCATTCATAACAAGTGTGGCGAGGTAAAGAAGACTGCAGTGATATGGCCATGTGATGAGAAGTAGTGGTGTAGAATTGGTAAGAGAAGTGCTGGAATTGAGTATTATCAGGCTGAGACCTAGAAGAAGACCAAGGAATTAGTAGATGGACTATATAAGGTACCTGGAAAGACTGGGAATTATGGAGAGATGGAACTGGGTGATAAAGGAGTTTTGATGACAGTTTTGGTTGCAGCAGGGGATCTTGATGATATGTATTGCCAAACAATGATGATGATGATAATAAATAACAGAAATAACTAAATTAAGTTAAAGCAACTTTTATGGGAATTTTACTAGGAAATTTTTTCATTAATAGCAAATTTTCGGAGAAAACTCTTCTCCTTCTTCAGGCTGTCTTGTTGTTGTCTCTTTTTACTTGTCACTATCACGGTTACGGTTTACCTTGACGGTTACGGTTAACCTTGACGGTTTAGGTTATTTTTCAACAAATCCTGCCAGATGTTAGGCAGGGAAAATCCTTTGCAGTCATTGATGATGGAATTTTGATTTTTCTCAATCTCTATTCCTTCTTTCAGTTTTCTTTTTGGAAATTGCTCGATTACATCATCAATGACTGCAAAGGATTTTCCCTGCCTAACATCTGGCAGGATTTGTTGAAAAATAACCTAAACCGTCAAGGTTAACCGTAACCATCAAGGTAAACCGTAACCGTGATAGTGACAAGTAAAAAGTGACAACAACAAGACAGCCTGAAGAAGGAGAAGAGTTTTCTCCGAAAATTTGCTATTAATGAAAAAATTTCCTAGTAAAATTCCCATAAAAGTTGCTTTAGATTATTAATTCAATTAAACTAGGAAGCCATTTCTCAACATGAGCTTTATTCAATAAATTAAGTTACTGTACCTTTTTCTTAGTATAGATTTGCTAAAAATGTTCATCCAGAAAACTAAACCAATTGTGTATCAGCACTTTCTCATATGTTAACAAAATATTAACCGAGAAAGCTTAAAGAGTAAGTCATTATAAAACCTTCACATGTTCGTTTAAATGCAAATGTGTGGTTGATATTTTATTCATTACAAGACAATAAAGATAAAAAGTTACTGCAAACCGTTGCTAAACAGTTGTTTTGAAGAAGCCGTAGTTTGCATTAGAAGTTCAGCGTGCAAACCAGTTTTTGATCTCAACTGTCATGTGGAAAGCGAAATTCTTCCTCGGCTACATTAAAAGCCAGTGAATGAGTAGATTATTAGATTATAATCCATACCCCTTCTTTGTTTTGTAAAAGCAAATGGTGCATGTCAGCTCACTGAAAAAAAAAGTTAGCTCAACTAAAGCACTGAATAAGATTCCCCACACACATCATATTTAAAGAAATTGAAAGAAATTACTCCTCTGCAGTTATTAAAAAGCAAAAGAAATTCGAGAAAAGAAAACCTCCAAGGAATTACTTAAAACAGAGAGGTTTATTAGAATCTCCGAAAAAACCATAGGTTCACCATAAGACTTGCATTATACCTTAACGGTGAATTTTGAAAATAAAATTCCCATGCATACAGTGTAAAATGTACACAAAATGCTTCCGTTTGTGGGTTCATGGAATTCTGCTATTTTCATCATCATTGAGGTCATTCTCAAGATCAGAGCAAAACTGAAGAGAAAAAAATTTGAGATTAGGGAGGGGGGGATTTGTTTTCCACCTGGGGATGGTATTTTGTCTTTCAAAACTTTAGAAAATGGAAATTAAATGGAGTGAAGATTTTTCCCATACTTATAATTTCTTTTTCTTGCGATGTTGCCTCTGTCCAGTATTGTTGTTAAGTATCATTTTATTGCGTATTGTTTGTATTTCTGCTTGAAATCATAGGCAACGATTTCTGAAAATGGAAGTTAGGTGGAGCGAAAATTTCCCTGTAATCTTCTGGAATTAGATTCTTCTGCAGATTCAAGAATTTTCACCATTTCCGTCATCATTTGGGTAATGCTTGAGATCAATGCATGACTGACTAAACGTTTTTGGGAGATTGGTGGTGGTGTGGCTTTCCGTTTAAGGACAGAATTCTGCCTTTCAAAATTTTTGAAAATGGAGGTCAGATAGAGCGAAGATTTCTTCTATGATTTTTATTTTATTTAGTTTATTTTTCTCGTGATGTTTCCTCTGTCTAGTATTGTTGTTGAATAACATTTTATTCCACAAATATTTGTATTTCAGTTTGACAATGGAAGAAAAAAATTTCAAAAACTGAAATTGTTCAGAGGGAAAATTTCTCCTGAATTTGTAATTGTTTTCCCGCCTCAAAGTTTCCTCTGTTTGTGTTGTTGTTACATATTGTTCTCCCATAAATGTTTGCATTTCAGCATGATAAAGGATGGAAATTTTTCAAAAAATGGAAGTGACGAAGATGGAAAATCTGTAAGATATGATGATTGATACTTGAAGTGTTCATATTTTTATTTAAAACTAGCTGTACCTGGCCACGCGTTGCTGTGGCTCAGTCTGGTTAAATGGAAAAGAGAGAAAAGAGAAAGCGCACATTTCTAATATGTTTAATTTCACAATGCTTGTGGGTATACAATATTTTTTGTGTTGTCTGTGCAGATATAGAGATTGTCTGGTTTGCCGACTCTAGAACACGCAACATATAATTGTCCATGTGAGAAGCAATCCGTGTCTAGATCTAAACCGCATAATTCTAATGATTGGCCCTGAGCTTTGTTGATGGTGATCGCAAACGCCAATCGAATTGGGAATTGCAATCTCTTAAATTGAAATGGCATATCCGTTGGAATCATTGGAACGCGAGGAATGAGGACATCTTCACCTTTGAAAGGTCCTGTCAAGATTGTTGCTTCTACGACGTTGCTCATGAATTTTTTTACTGCAAGCCGCGTGCCGTTGCAAAGCTTTGGCTGGTTGATATTTCGCAACATGATAATTAGCACGCCGATTTTCAATTGCAGTACGTGCGGTGGCAGATTGAGTGAATTCAAAAATTCTGTTGGATAATGGACCGCTTCATCTGGTTCCACAACAGTGTCGACGGACTTGTATGTGACTGCCTCGCTTTGAATGTTAGACTGAATAATATTGTTAAGTTCATAGACGTCTTTGTTCTTGGCCGCAAGAATAGCTCGTTCACTCAGCCAATCGTGATTCTTATAATTGGTTTGAATATTGGGAAATACTTTTTCAACCAATTCTTCTTTTGATGTCACTAAATTGCAGAAGTTATGAGGCAATGAAATTCGTCCTGAGGTCAGATCAATCGGCACCTTTCCATTGCCAATTTGCAGCAATTGATGTGAGAATATCTCAGCTGAGCGATCGTTTTGCAGCTGGACACGCATATTTGTAGTTAATTTTAACGTCTTTACGTGTCGCCACAAAGTAGAGTATTTCAGGCAAGCATTTATTTCGTCCACTGGTGTCGATCGAGGAATTACAGGTAATGTTTGCCTGAAATCTCCTGCAAGCAATATTAATGCGTTCCCAAATGGTCTGATGTTTCCACGCAAATCTTGCAATGATCGATCAAGAGCCTCGAGCGATTTTTTGTGCCCCATTGTGCATTCATCCCAAACAATAAGTTTGCATTTCTGCAATACTTTTCCCATGCCGGATGCTTTGGAAATGTTGCACGTGGGAGTTTCAATGAATTGCATGTTCAGTGGCAATTTCAAAGCGGAATGAGCAGATCTTCCACCTGGTAGCAATGTCGCAGCTATTCCGGACGACGCAAGAGCAAAGGCTATTGCCAGAATCAATCTAATTAGGAACAGTTTACCGTTCCTCCTGGCGCATCTAAGAAGAAGATTTCTCCAACCCCGTTATTGACAGTTTGCATTATTTGATCGTAAATGCCTTTTTGCTCGAGCGTTAGCTTAGGAATATTTTATTGCACATACGACAAAAGATCACCCGTGCTGTAATTTTGTTCATGACGCAATTCTACATCGAAGGAAGCAGCAGCAGCAGATCGATTCGGTGATGGCATTCCCAATTGGTTGAGAACTTTTTCGCGATTTCTAAGCACAAATCTTCAATCATTATCAAGGCTTTGTTGTAGATTTCTGCTGTGAAATCCATGTTCATATTTGAATTTTCGTTGCGTATTCAACGGATAAACATCTTCAGCCATGTGCGATTTATATTTCTCCCATAACTCTGTTGGAGATGAAGGAGAGCAGACGGTCAATATGATTGCAAACAACGCACGAATTTGATTTGGATGTGACGTGTTGCACACGTCATTAATGCATACATCCCAGTGTCGGTCGTTCTCCAATAAATTCAGAGCTTGACGTGCACTGCGGAAAGTGACGTGTAACGCCGTTGACAATTCTCAATTGCTGGAAAGATGTTGGACCGGGCACATTTACCAACAGCATGGAAGGAAGAAGCATTCATCTTGATTGGTGGGATGCACGGTGTACAGTCTGCCTGTCGTAGTTTCTTTGAATGTGCCAAGTTGTCCGTCGACTCGCTCTCCTCGTTTGCGTCGTTCAAATTATTTTCTACTCGCATTCCACGTGTAATACGTAGGCACTTCAGAATACAGCAGTGTTTTCGCAAGCGCGTCATTTCGACGTAACGTGAAGAAAGCAGTTAACGTTGTAGCTGGTGGATTCAGGGCTATTTGTTGCACATTTGCAGCTGTGAAATAAACGCGTCGTCCATTTTCTAGATGTACTGCTAAGTGAACAACAGCTGGACTTCATTCATGTATGGGAAATGAAAGAATTTGCCATACAGCTTAATTGCTGCTTATGTATCTTCCAGCCTGATACTGTGCGATTTCATCGATATGTATGACTGCATTCCTATCACTTCTTTCTGGTTGCAGGCCAAAAACTGCCATGTCGCTGCCTTTATTCACGCACTTACAAATGTATTTGATCGATTTAACGGAGTTACAGTATTCCGCGTTTATGTGCGCTTTGTATGTTTTTGATAGCAAAGGCGAATATGGAACAACCCACTGGTTACCTACTTCGATGTCACCGTTTCGCATTTGTATGGTTGCTAATTTACCGCCATCTTCTGCTGATCTTCTGCTGTATAAAGGATATCCATCGTTTCCTGTAACTGTGTTGGATACTAATGATCGAGGATATCGCTTAGAGCATTTTCCGTCTATCATGCATGGTGAATTTGGATTCAGTGTACCGCAAGGTCCATGTATCATATTTTTCGTCACAACTTCGTGCAAATCCGTATCGACCTCGGCATCGGGTATTTCAGCGCATATTACATTGTCGATTTCGTTTGAAGTGATTTTCTTATAGAGCCAGATTAGTATATGTGCGTGTGGCAATCCTCTCTTTTGCCATTCCACTGAGTACATCCAGCAGCGCACAGACCCAAACACTTCGTGTTTTACGATGAAATCCATCAGCGATTTCAGCTTCTGTCTGAAAACACATGCTGTGATGTCATGCCTATCCACCGGCGATTGCCCAGGAAGTAAGAGATGTTGTATATCGTCCCAAGCTGGATTGCATGTGAATTTAATGAATAGGTCTGGACGCCCGTAGTGACGAACATATGCAATTGCATCTTGAGCGTACTCATGCATATGACGTGGACTGCCTGTATATGAAGATGGCAAAATCGTTAGTCTTCCAACATTAGTTGTATTACCATCATTTACAACTGCCTCGCAAATGAACGTATTCTTCAGAAGGAAGCTTGGTCTGATTCAAACAGATGAATATCAAATGTTCTTTTTCGATTTTTGCTCTGATTCAAATGGATGAATATCAAACGTTCTGTTTCGATTTCTACAATGTATTGGTGAAACAATTGACGGCATTTCAAAATGTGATTGTCTTCATTCTCTCGAATCATTAATCGGTATGAATAATAGTTCATTGCGCTGCATTTCATATTTGTTTCTTCGCCACTCACTGGATTTATCATCTTAATGTTAAAGTGATATCCATCGGCACCATCCCAAAAAATGATTGGATATTGCAGGGCATAGCATCGATGAGTTTCTGCAACTTTTGTCAATTGATCGTTTCTCCGATGAAGAACAATATCTCTAGGTTGGAATTGATCTCCGACTATAACAATTGCCACTTCGTCTATAGTTGGAGCGTTGAATCTTCGCACATGTTCTCCAGCAGGCGTTTTGTCAGCATGAATAACAATCTTGTGTGTATCAGATGGTATCATGTCAATTGCTGTTTTGAACAAACGCACTAAATTGTTTGTTTTTTTCGTGAAGAAAGTCTTGCAGTTGGGAAACGATGGACCTTTTTATGCCGGTAGAAATTTCGCAGCGTGCATCAAATTCATCATTGCCATCACCGATGAAATACACTTGTAGGAATTTATGTTGACCATCTGGTAACGGAAGCAGGGAGCCGGCTTTATGATAAATTTGTCCTTTCGCTTTGAAAGTTGGAATGAATTGAGCTGTTACGATTTCTGCGCCGAACGACGTCATTTGGAAGCATGAGTTGTATTTCCTGATGTTAGATAGGAAATGCTTTGATTCGGCGGGATATCCGGCAAGCAAAGATTTTAACGGCTCAAGTTGAGGCAGTTTAATTTTTCCGGCGGCGCAACACGTTCCTTTCGTTTCTCCATTAAATTTCAGAGCCTTGCAATAAGGACACACTTCAGTCATAGTGCCGATGAGAACATGCCGGCTCAAACTACGTATAATCATCAGCTGGGTTGTACCGGAATGCAAGGCGATTGTAATCGCGTGATTGCTGAGCACGGAGTCGTGTTTGACGCTGATCTGCTGTTTCTCGTTGACGTCTTTCAGCCACTCTCAGCCTGTCGCGTTCATTCTGTTGAGAACGAAGCAGATCTGAAGCTGCAGAACGTGATTGCCGTGCTCGCAACCGTGCATCCTCAAGTCTGGCTGCACGTCGCTCTGCTGCTTCCTCGGCACGTATTTGAGCCATTCTTTGTCTGTTTCGCTCGTTCGCTGATTCCCGTTCTTCCTCGGTTTGATTTGCAATTACTCGTCGCACTGCTTCCGCTCCGCGAGTACGACGACCTACGTTTGATCTTCTGCAAGTCATTATTTGGATGAACTAAAGCAGATTGATTGCACTGAAAAAGAAGAAAGAAAGTTATAACAAAAACATATAAAATTGCAAAACATTAAAAAAGGAAAAAACACAAACTAAGAAACAAAGAAAAAACAAAAAAAAATAAAAAATATTAACGAAATATTTCAATTCAAACGCAGAGTAATTGACACAGCTCAATTCCACTGCCAATTGCACTGAAAAATAAGAAAAACAGTTAAAAAAACGAAATGGAAAACAATGAAAAAATAAAAAGTAAACTATACTCACGAAATGAATGCTATGGTAAACGACACATGGATCGTAAAATGGAATCTTAAAATATTTAGCATAGCGTGTGTTGCTTTTACGTCCAACAGATGGCGCTGTTTTTCAAAAAAGCATGCTTTTACCTGTCACAGGTGTGACATCTATATAATAGGTATATAAAAACACGCGCGCATTCGAATGCAACGTTGTGTCAAAATTTCAAAGCAATCAATGAAGAACTTTCAGAGATATAAGATTTTGAACAAACGAACATTTACATTTTTATTTATATAGATAGCAAAGCTTTGATATCATGCATTCATGGTCCCCAGTCTAAACAAAAAAGTTCTTTCGGCATGTTTGGTGAAATATTGTCATCTGAGGGCATAAAAAGAAAGAAAGCAACAATAACGAAAGAGAAAGACAAAGGTATCGGCAGAAAGAGAAATTAAGTAATGGATGCTGTGCAGAGTCGACAAAAGACAATATGTCTGTGGAGCTTGCTGAGAAGAAAGCAAGGCTTGCTCACAAAAGGAAACTTGAATTGATATTCCAGTAAGTAAAAAAAAAAAAAAAAAAAAACCTGCTTGAAGCAGTGTTGCAGTGTTTTTTCAAACCATTTTATTTTGTTTTGAATTCAATGATTTTGTATTGTGAATACTGTGGATGATGTACTCCAGTTTAACATTTACATAAATAAATTACAGTGAACAATTCCATGTTACTCATGCTGCATTATATTACACACACACTGTTTTGCCACTCGTTCTGATTTTTCACACAGTTAAAGTTTTTTTCTTTTTTTCTTCATCGGTCTCACATATGATGAAAAAAGATTTATTATTTTAACAAGAATTCATTTGCAGCGCTGATTGTAGCAGTTCTGGATTTTCAGATGTAGGAAAAGCTGGTCATCAACTGAAAATCCATTTCGCAAACCACAAGTGGGCTAATTAAAAACATAAGTTGCACTGTTAATTCAGGTTAAAAATTTCATTATTAATAGTACTAATTCTAGTAAAATTTTAGATAGAGCTGGTATTTATGAAATTCTGATTGAATGTAATCCACCTATCTCTTGAATTGGCAAAAAAAAAAAAAAAAAAAAAAAGCTAAAACAGCATTGATACAATATTGTATTGATAATAAGGCATATCCTAAGTTTTATCAAATTGAGATTTTAAAAAGGTGCAATTCTGAAAGGCATTTGAGAATAGCTGAAACCGTATTGATTCAAAAAAATAGTAACCAAATATGTAATTTTAATGATCCAAAGCAATTATCAAATCATTGGCAAGAACTTATACAGTTAGTTGGAAAGTAGGTTTGAGAATAAAAAAAGGGTGGGGGGGATAAAATAAATAAACAGCAGCTGAATTTGGAAATTCTGGATACTTATTCCCATAGATGGCACCACCACTGTACTATTGGATGCTTAACAGTCTGGCTGACACTCTGTTGCTGTCGACCGATGTGTTCGCACGTTCTTTCTGAAGATGCCCACAGTAGATGGTTGAAAATATTGGAAGTCTTCATATGTTGGGACATTGCAATTTTTAATGGCTTTTTAAGTTGATAGTTTTTTAAAATGTGTATGTAATTTCTAATTTATTATTGTAATGCTTTGTATTTATAAATTAGCTTGGGCTAAGTAATGTGACGTAGTTTTCAATGTATTGTAAGATATTCTAGGGCGGAGGATTACATTATTCTTTTTGTCTAACATGAAGCTGATATTATTTTGAAAAAAACATGGGGTATTTTGCATTATATAAAATTTGTCAGCCTTCTACTGTAGTGTCTCCCCATCGTGATATTGCTTCAGCAAACTGTACGTGCCGGAAATGTTTTTTTAAAAGATCAGCTACAACATTTACATAAGTTGCCTTATCGTTTTTTTGCTGTTTAATTAAAAACATGTTAAATGTAACTGGATTAAGCACATACACAGTGTGTCAAAGAATTTTTAAGACTGGGTCTGTAAAATGAAATAGAAACAAGAAATTATAATTTGTTTTGGTTTGTTATTCAAAATAAGTCCCTCCGGCTTAAATACACTTGTTACAGTGATTTAATAATGATTCGAATGCCTGTTCCAGTTTATTTTGCGGAATTGCCTCCATAGCATGCATCAAAGCTGTTTGTATGGTCGAAATATCATCAAAATAACACCCTTTTAACGTCATTTTAAGTTTTGGGAGCAAAGAAAAGTCGCTGGGTGCTATATCAGGCAAATACGGTGGATGATTCAACACACAGACTTTATTTTTTGCAAAAAATCTACTAACAAGAAGTGAGGTGTGACTGGGTGCATTATCGTGCAACAAACACCAACTGTTTTCATCTCGATATTCTGGACGAATGCGACAAATTCTGCCCATTAAACGCCTCAAAACATTTAAATAAAACTCACCAGTAATTGTTTGTCCACTTGGAATAAATTCTTTGTGGATAATACCCTTACTATCAAAGAATGTAATGAGCATTGTTTTGATTTTCGATGGAACTTTTCTTGTTTTTTTGGCTTGTGGCGAGTTTTTTGACTTCCATTCCGCACTTTGTCGCTTCGTTTTAGGATCATATTGAAAACACCATGTTTCATCACCAGTAACAATCGATTTTAAGAAGTTTGGATCATTTTCAGTGGCTGAAATTATGTCTCTGCAATGTGCACTTCTTGATTTTTGTTCATTGGTTAACGTGTGTGGAACAAATTTAGCACAGACTTTTGTTTTGCCCAAATCTTCATGCAGGATGGTTCGAATCGTTTCTTTGTTGATGTTTAAAGACTCTTCCATCATTCTTAGTGACGCACATCGATTGTTTGCCACGAAATCACGCACTTTTTCAATAATCTCAGGTGTCCTAGATGAACTTGGTCTTCCGGTATGCTTATCATCTTCTAGCGTATCTCTTCCGTCCAAAAAACGCTTGTGCCACAGGGAAACATTTGATCTACTTAAACAAAACTCACCGTAAACTTGTTTCATCATTTGGTACGTTTCCGAGGCACTTTTACCAAGTTTTGCGTTAAATTTAATAACAGCCCTTTGTTCCATCTTAATAATTCAACATGAAAAAAATTTTACTTCTCTAATGAACGGCCATTTCGTTTGAGTTACTTTAACAACTGTGCAGTACTTTTGGCAGAAAGCAAGCAGATGGTCACGGTTTATAACGCATTCGCGATTACACTGGTGGTGCCACTGTAGGCTGAAATCTAGCGCCAGTCTTAAAAATTCTTTGACGCACTGTGTATATGTAAGAGAAAGTAGGTGCAAAATAAATTCATGTAAAATTAGTCAACATTAGAAGAGGATAAAAGGGAAATCACAGAACTTGAAATGGGCTCCATTAATAATAAGCACATGGGTTTGCCATTACCAAAAGAGTGGATGCATTTAGTAAACTGTGGCTGTGGCAGTAACATCATGCTGCAATGATGATGGTATGAATGAAGCAAGAGGAGAAGTATCTTCAAAAATTTGTCCATAAATGATAGTTCCCATTTTAAAATGTTGAACTGGTGTATTAATAGTAAATACCACCCCCTCCCCATTTCCCATGTAAGAAAAATAAGGATCTGAATAGGTAAGGAAGTTTGGTTGTTACCCAGACTGCTGTGGAACCAGTGCAACATGACTCTGCATAGTGTCATCCATGTTAAGAACCAATAGCACAAAGCTATGAATGAAATGTGAAAGTTCTCAGATGTAAAGAGCTTTCCCTTACAATTTGAGTCAGTGCAACAGTGACCTATGACCAGTGGTGTACCCACATAGGAGTAAGTTGGGGTCAGAACCATGCCCTTGGTCTACAAATTGGTGTTTTTATTTTTAGAAAAAAGTTTTGATAGAAAACAAATATGAAATTTTAATTTCAAAAACGTTTTACTGTTTGGTGGTAATGTGAAGTTTAGAGAAACTTTAACAAATGCAACTCAATTTAAACTGAAGTGAAAAATATAACAAATGAATTCAGTTTTATTTTTTTATTTTGTTACCTGTGGAGTATTGGGAAAGTAATCCACCACGAGATTGCATGAAGGGCAACACCACATCACACACTCAATGGCACCACATGGCACAAATAAAACGGCATGTGATTGGCTATTACTTGTTGCGGAGGGCTCTGCCTCTTCTTGCTGCAAAGGTCTCATGTTTGACCTTGGCTCACTCACTTGACACACATTGTTCTTAGTTCTGACTGATAGATGAACTATCTAAAATAGCATGTTGAACTGAGTTAGGTTTAAAGTAAGCCAGGAAATAAATATTTCATGCTATAATGGGGGCATAGTTTATTTTTAACATTTAAGATTGCATATACTGTGCGTTGTTGGGGTGTGAATTTACTAAAAGTTTTAATTGATTAATCAGAATTCATTAGTCAATTAATTGGTTGATTAATCATCCCTTTAAATAAAATCACCTGCAACACTATTTCTGGGAAGACTTTTTTTTTTTTTTTCACTAAACCTTCCCCATACCAATACATCACTGTCACTGTCTATGACATGAAATGGGATGCAACATAATGTTGTGCAAGTACTAAGCATGGGTGTATTCAGGCAGTTTGAGCAGAATTGCTATGTTGTTCTCTGAGTTTTAATAGTGTTTAAATTTTTTGTCTTCTGTAAGTAGCTTAAAGTTCTAAGATGTGGATTAAGAATTTGTAGCTGTGTGAATTTATAATTATGGGAAGGCTTATACTTGGGCCAACATGCAATTTTATCGAAAGACTTAACTAAAGGTTAGTATTTTATTTGGAATTTGTATATAACTTGAGGGTCACTCAGGCATTCTTCGAAAAAGTTGTATTGATAAATTCTGAGTTACAAGGGAACATACCAAAACTCCAGACCACGCCTAATGATGACCAATGTAATATATATTGCTGAAGAGATGTGTAGGTGTGTATAACTGTAGTGAGTTACATGGTACAGCCATGAGATCCTCACCTTTAAAAATCTTGTGGCATCCATGCCTCACCAGATAAGGGCTATTTTAGAAGCACGTGAGGGACCAACATCATATTAGGCTGGTGGTCATAATGTTTTGGTTCTTCAGGGCACAATGATTTGCAAGACCAGTGAAGTTTTTTCCAAAATTCTAACACTGCTTTCAGTGCATTCTGGTTTCTTTTTAAGGTAGCACATTGTGTGTGTAAAAGTGGAAATGATCTACTTGCATGGTTACCTTGTTGCATATTGCTTTGCTTTTAAATATTTTTTAAGCACCTTGCTTTTTTGTTGTTGTTTTTTCTTCTTACTCTGGGTGTATTCAGGAAATGATTGATTTCCATCTGCTGATAAATAGGAATTTCCACAAAACTGAAGAATCAATTGTAATTAGATACTGTTTATCAGTTTCATGTACAAAAGTAAGACATTTCTGCATACAAGCAAAATGCTGTATTTAGGAACTTTGTTATGTGTCTTATTCATTTAAAATTTTTATAGGTTAACTAGTTTTCTGTTATGATAATGGATTTTAACAGGAAAGTGCTGTTTTTCTTTTTCTCCCTGTAGGCAGCAGCAGAGAATGCTCAAGATCCCAACCAACCTCATGTTATTAACCTTGTATTAAGGATACGGTAATGCAGTTTTAATTTCTTTTCCTATACTTTTGACAATCGTTTTTCTTAGTCGTTCTTAGTGGAAATTTAGAATAGAAAGTTAAATCTAGTGGAATTAGTGATATATATGTGAAGTGGGGAGAATATATTCTCTTTGAACAAGTGAAATAAAAAATTAATATTTGGTAGCAACATCAAATAGCACGATGTAAAGTAAATGCAAGTGTCACACATGTTATAACACTGTGTCATTTCTGTGATGCAATATGTCATGTCTGTTATACACTAAATAGAATATTATATTTTTTTGTGTGTACTCCGTACTTGTGGCACATGTGTATTTGAACAATACAATAGTTTCTCCCCGAAATTTAGGTTGATATGATCGTTAGTGTAAGTTGTGAAATCCGCAATTTTGCTGCACGTTTGGTCCAGCCTTAGTCAGTGCTAAGGTGGAACACATACCAGTGATAACTATTAGAGATGATCAACTTTCAACACTAGTCACTGCACACACAAAGGAATAAATTTTGTGAAAGGCAGCATTGCCTGTATTTTATTTGGTCACATAAAATCAATCGTGAACACTATTCATAAATTTGAAGGTCATGATAATTTACAATTCAAATTCGTTATGCTCATTTATAGCAATAACAACTGTTATCCGTTTATGATAATCGTGGTAACATTGATGAAATTATATAGTGAAATCCACTTTTATAACATTCTCGAATTATTATATTTTGCTGCTTTTCTTACATCTGAATTTGATTACACAAAAATATTAAAAAGAAAAAAATATATTTTCTATTCAGCCACACTTAACTTCCTATTTTGAATACATAAATTTTTATGATTACAGGTGCACTCAGTGACTACTGAATTTTTCATTATGCCACGTGCAGGCGATAGGTGAAATTTTATCATGCAGAAAAATAGTTTGTCATTTCATCAGCTGCTTGGATTTTATATATATATTGTTATCGTCAAATAGTTCCTTTCTGTAACCTATTCTTGCAAAAATTTTCTACGTTAATTTTCACTGTTCCTGAAGCACGTGTTTTGAGGCCACTTCTGCTCACTCAGTAAAAGGAAATGCTCTTATCTCATCTCCAGTGGCTGATCGAACGATTCAAGGTTAACCAACTCTCTTTATCTGCATGATCTTCCAGGAAACGTCATTTTGATGAGCTCAATGTCTTTGGCAGACTGGACCTTTGTTTCTTTCCTTTCAGGACAATACACGGTAAAGTTGGCCCTGTCTTTCAAAAGAGATTAATCGTGGTACTTTCTCCAACGGCGGACGACGCAAACTCTTTTCAAAAGCATGGCGATGTTTTTACTTAGTGGATTCCGGCCGTGGCTTCTTTTTCTGAGGATCCGAGAATTTGGCACTGGAGTAGGTCATTCGGAATGGCGGTCAACTTTACTTTTCATAGCGGGGTTCCCTTGTCGATTCCTGGCTGTGGCTTCCTGATGCCGTACGTCTAGCGTAACACATGCAGCAGATTTTTTAAAACGTGCTCTCCCGCACAAACAAAGAGCATAAAAGAGAGAGTGACACATCGCTTCCCTCCTTTTTAACATGCTCATATCACCCCTCTGGGCATTGAACTCTGATTGGCCAGACCCTCCCGAGTCCACGTGAGCAAATGTAACACATGCAGCAGATTTTTTAAAACGTGCTCTCCCGCACAAACAAAGAGCATAAAAGAGAGAGTGACACATCGCTTCCCTCCTTTTTAACATGCTCATATCACCCCTCTGGGCATTGAACTCTGATTGGCCAGACCCTCCCGAGTCCACGTGAGCAAACGTAACACATGCAGCAGATTTTTTAAAACGTGCTCTCCCGCACAAACAAAGAGCATAAAAGAGAGAGTGACACATCGCTTCCCTCCTTTTTAACATGCTCATATCACCCCTCTGGGCATTGAACTCTGATTGGCCAGACCCTCCCGAGTCCACGTGAGCAAAGTATGGCTTCCGCATGACCCATAAAATCAACTTGGGGAAAGAAATGCGATTGCCTGCAGCAAATAAAAACCTGCTTTCTAGTGAACAATTGCAAGGGTTTTTCGAAAGGAAACGCGTGCTTCCGTTAATTTTGAAGAACTGTAATTTTGACTATTTCATTCTGCATTTCATCTATCGCTGCACATATTTTACACACACGACATACATCATATAATTCAACATTTTTCTACACAGGAACATGTTTCACAAATTTCTAATATTATTACATGACAATATAATTTTGGACCAGATTGAGAGTAAATCAGCTAGCTGACATGAAATTTAAAATTAGGTATTAATTCTGATTCTCAGGTTAAATTATTTGGATTCGTTAATTTATAATAAGTATACTTTATTTTCCTGTCTATGAAGCTGCTTTCGTAAACACACACATATATAAAAATTTCAACTAATTAATTATTCACATTACACTTTCTTAGAATTTCTTCCGAAAATGATGCTTTCTTTTTATTTGTGCTTCTGATCTTTTCAAGTGTGCAATCATTCATACACCACACAGAGAAAAAATAATAATTATGTCATGAAAATGAATGGAGTGAAAATAAAATAGAACGAGTGGAATGAATAGGGAGAACTCCTTCGATTTTTTTTTTATTGAATTTATTTTAGAGATAGAATTAATTTAGGATGTTCAATTTCAGGGATGATGAATAGGAGAATTTGTGCAGGATTCCCCATTCATCATTCCCGAAGGTAATGCGTGGATCTGTCGCGTTGGTTTTCCAGTCATCTAAGAGAAGTGGTCAGTTCCTCCCAAACTCAGGAAAATCAGCGACAGAACATTAGAATAGAAAGTTAAAGCTTTACTAAGTTAACTTTAAATTATCTTTAATTGAAGATTTCACTTAGCTCTCACTTATTTTCTCTTTTGAGTGTTCTGCTTTCTTTACAGTTGCCACAGTTCTTACAAATCCTTAAAAGTCCTTTTAAAAAGTGCATATTTCTCCTAAGGGTATTTAAAATTCCTTATTTTTGGCAAAAATGACAAAAAGTACTTACCGTAAATACTTGTGTGCTAACCGAAAGTTTCAGCAAGAAATCCTGCCTTCAGTAAGAAGGTGGTCAGCTTGGGCCATTATGTGGAAAATCACCCAGAGGTAGTTGCTGTCACATTTTAATTTCGTTTTTTGTCCATCTGGAAAGTCATATTTTGAGAGTTCAAATCTGGGGTTTTTTTTGTTTTTTTTTTTAACATCTGCCATTTTGGATTTACAAGCCAAAATGGCTACTGTGGAGTGGGAAAATAACACCCAGACAGCTGTTTTGCTTTTTTTTTTAACTGTACAAAAACCATAAATGACAGAGTTCCAACTGGTCTCATTTTAAAGAGCATAGGTCCATGTATAAAGGGAATATATAAATATTTACTAAAAATTAATATAATGAGAAATCATTAACTGAAATCCAAGATTACAAATGATTTTATTTTTTAGTTTTTGATCCATTACAGTTCATAGGGGATCAAAAAAACAAAATGGTATTTGGCTTATTTTTAGCCTACAAGAAGTACTTTAAACTGAAACAAATAACTATTGGCTTATACTATCCCTTCATGCTAAAAGAGGGGTCTGAAGTTGCCAATTTTTCAAAAACTGCAAAATTTGAAACTTGTATCTAAAAAGGGGAAGTATAAAATATCTGAAACTTTCACAAAATACTCTTCTGTGTGTCTACAGAGACATGTAAAAACCCCTACTTGTTTTTTCAAGTACTTTGTTAGTTACAGAGAGTTGAAGTTGCAAAAATTTGCAAATCATAATTAATGTAAGAGAGGGGTAATGATTATACATTTTTCAATTAAAAATCAAGAATTATGGTACATAAAAGTTGTAGAATAAGATTAAGTAAGAAGTACAGGATTGCAGACCATGTGTTTTCAAGTTTGTGGTATTTCCACTTGATTTTACCACCTTTGAACATATATTGCATTTAGCAGTACTCTTTATGATATATTGCAGATATCAGAGGTGCATATTGATTTTTCACTTTTATCAATATCTTGCTGAAGCATTTGCAGTTCAGTTGCTGAAACAAAATTTCTGTGCAAATCAAAGTTTTTCAGTCATTTTAACATGAAAATACTGCATTTGTTGTCCATTTTGTTATTGTAACATTGTTTTACTAATTTCATATACCATAATTCTTTGTTTTTAATTGTAAAACATAATCATTACCCCACTTTTAAGTGAATTATGATTTGCAAAATTTTGCAACTTTGACTTTCTGTAACTAACAAAGTACTTGAAAAAACAAGTGGGGATTTTCACATTTCTCTGTAGACGCATAGAAGAGTATTTTATGAAAGTTTCAGATTTTTTAGTACTTTCCCTTTTTAGGTACAGGGTTTCAAATTTTGCGATTTTTGAAAAATCAGCAGCTTCAGACCCCTCTTTTAGCATGAAGGGATTGTATAAGCCAATAGTTACTTGTTTCACTATAAAGTACTCCTTGTAGGCTAAAAATAAGCCAAATACTAATTTCTTTTTTATTTCGTATACAGAACTGTAATGGGTCAAAAACTAAAAAAATCAATTTGAACCTTAAATTTCAGTTAATGATTTCTTGTCATATGATTTTTTAGTAAATATTTATATATTCCCTTTATACACTGGCGGAAAGTGAAAAAAGAACGCCAAGAAGGAGACTTCTGGTACCAACAAAATTTATACAGCATAATAACGGAATACAGAGAATAATGTGATCAAAACATTATGGCAAAATACAGCTGTATTTGCTGGTAAACTGAAAAATAACATTTCCATGTAACATGGTTAGTACGAGGTTGAACCGCCATGAACTGCGTCACACTGTGCAATTCTGGCATGGAGTCTATCGTACAGATGTTGGATGCAAGTTTGGGGTATTGAGTTCCAAGCATCCTCAACCTGGGCGTGTAAATCAGGGATGGTCGTGGCTGGCCGTGGAGACCGGATAAGTCGTTGTCCCATAAAATCCCACACGTGCTCAATGGGGGACAAATCTGGTGAACGTGCAGGCCATGGAAGTTGTCTCACATCCTGAAGTGCATGTTGCGTTGCATGTGCTGTGTGTGGGTGTGCGTTATCTTGCTGGAAAACACCACAATGGACCGACCTTACAAATGGCACAACAATGGGCTGAATGATGTTGTTGATGCAGGAAGTGCTGTTTAACGTACCAGGTACAAACACTAGTTGTGTACGGGAGTGATAGCTGATCACTCTCCATACCAGGAGACCAGATGTAGGCCCTGTGTGTCGCTGGCGGATGCAAGAAGGGTGGAGATGCTCCCCTGTGCGTCTGCGAACACGCGTACAGCCATTGGAAGCTCCCAAGCAGAATCTGCTTTCATCGCTGAACATGACAGATCACCATTGCGTTCTCCAGTGCAGACGTTGGCGACACCACTGCAGCCGTTCCTGACGGTGGGCTGGAGTCAGAGGTACACATGCCAGAGGCACACATGCACGTAGTCCTGCATCTAGTAGACAGTTGCGGATTGTTCGCACAGTCACCTCAGGTGCAATAGCAGCTCGGATTTGCATCGCAGTGGATGTTCTGCTTGACAACGCCGCTCTTCTTATGCGTCGATCGGTTCGCTCATCAGTCCGTCTGTGACTCCCGGTTCCACGTCTTCTCGTGTGGGAATGTTCCTCGGACCATCTACGCCACCATCGTACCACCACCGATACTTCCCGTCCCTTTCGCTCCGCAATACGACGTCCGACTAGACGACCTCACTCAAAGTCCGATAACTGCTGAAATCGTACACGTCTTCCATGTCCAGGCATTGCAGCTTCTTCAGGGTCTTCGCACGTGTCCATACGCCGACGAGTGATTACATTCACTTCGCCATTTTCCTTAAATACCACCGACGATAATTTGCATATTATGCCGTGCTGTGGTGTAAGCGCTCACTGCTTGGTCCTGAAATTAACATCACACCTACGTAAGCTTGACCCCATTAACATATGTAAATTTCATGATCGTCTGCCAATTCCTTCTTGGTGTTCTTTTTTCACTTTCCACCAGTTTATATGAACTTATGCTCTTTAAAATGAGACCAGTTGGAACTCTGTCATTTATGGTTTTTTAATACGCACGTATTTCTCGATGTATCGAGATTTAAAAAAAAACATAGTTTTCCATACGTTATTTTTTCAGATAGAACCATTTAATGGTGGTTTTAACTGTTGTAACTTTTTACATGTTATATTTCCTTTGAGTGAAAAGCAATTTCTCAGTTGGAAGTTTTTAATATTCGCTGCGAATATATATCGCGGTAATCGAATGTGTTTCAAGGAAAAATCTTTCACGTACCTCTCAGTTGTAGGTGGTCGATGTTCAAATCTTTGCACGGTTGTTCTCATCAGGTTCTTGGGTGTAGACTTTTTTTTAAGTTAGTCTGCATGTTTTCCTGAGTAGGATATACTTTTTAGTTGAACTACGGGAGGAGGCACATGAAGACAAAGAAGATGTAGAAATTACGTTGGAAAACTTGAAAAAACGGAAAAATTAATCACTCGTAAAAATATTCGCATGTGGAAATGCAATCACCAAAAATCTTCGTCAGACTTCCTAGGTATATTGTCCGATGCATTTCGGCAGATCTGTCTGCCATCTTCTGGGACCTCTGATCTTCCGTTCTTTCTGCAGTTTACGTTGAATATGCCACATGCTCAGTTCGGGAGTCTTTGTCTGTTATACGTCATTGGATGTGTTGCGTTGCCACTGCTGTGATTTGAAGACTGGATTTAAAATTTAAAAAATAAAATTGTCTGCGTGTTTGCATTGTTTCTGTTCTGTTTGCCTTCCCATTTTTTGTTCTCTTCTTCTATCAGTATCTTCCATGGAATTGGCATTTCTACTCCACTACTAATGTTGCAGTTTTTTTTTTTTTTTTTTTTTTTTCTTTTAAATTACGATTGCTTCGGCGAAACAGATGTTTTTTTTCGGTTGGTTGTTTGCAGATTATTTCGATAATTTCAAATTCTGGCATTGTGTTATTTTTTATGCAATATTGTACAAGTGCTGTTTTTTTCCTCCTTTTGTTTCCAGTTCTTCATATGTTGTGTCAATCTTGTTTTTAATTTGTTTCTTGTGCTTCCTATGTATTTCACTCTATTGTTGTTGTTGGTTGGCTTAAGTGGAATGCTATATACTCCTGCACTGTCCAATAGTTTTGTTTTTTCTCTGTTATTGATTATTATATTCTTGCAGTCTTTTACTGAAATTCCAATATCTAGATGTTGTTTTTTGCATTCCTTTTTTATTACATTTGTAACCTGTTTTATGTATTGAAATTTACCACAATATTTTATATTTTGCTTGGTTTTATTTTTATGATGTTTATACATGTAAATTACTTTTTTGACATCTGAGGTGGTATATCCAAATTTTTTGACTATTGTGTTGAAAATTTGGATATACCACCTCAGATGTCAAAAAAGTAATTTATGGTTTTTGTACAGTTAAAAAAAGGAAAATGGCTGCCTGGGTGTTATTTTCCCATTCCATGGCCATTTTGGCTTGTAAGTCCAAAATGGGAGGATGTTACAAAAAAAAAAAAAAAATAAACCCCAGATTTGAACTCTCAAAATACGACTTTCCAGATGGACAGAAAATGAATTTTTTTTTAAATGTGTCAGCAGCCACTTTTTTTTTTTTTTTGTTAATTGGGTGATTTTCCACAGAATGACCCTCCTGGGTCAGTAGAAAGTAGAATTAGACTTCTAAAGCATAACGTGAATTCTCCCACGAAATTTGCCCTTAGGTTTTTTTTAACGTTTTGGACTGCTGCTCTCTGCGACACCCAGGTAGCATAGCCTTGCAATTTAGCATAGGCCCAACACTGAGCCACTGTGTCCTATTCCTGAAGGCTCAGTGTTGGGCTTAAGTTAAATTGCAAGGCTGTGCCACATGGGTACTTTTCTGGCCTTCTATCAGTTATATCCTGAGTTGTGCCCCCTCCTTTATGAGGGCAAAGCTCTAGATAATATAATAACTGTTAGGTATGGTTATCCTCCTACTCTCAAGATATTACAAAGAGTTAGTTGAGGAAAATTATGATTACTGAAATTTTTCACATTCCATCCTACATATTTTACCTGTGCTTGTTGAAATGTGCTTATGCATTCTTAAAAACAAATCCGACCAGGAGCGGATTGGCCCACCGGGATGCCGGGACGTTTCCCGGTGGACCACTTAAAAAACGGCCCACTTTCTCATTTGCTGTTTGCCTGGATATCTTGGAACGAAAGAATTATTACTTTAGGTTTGCATGAACAACATTCATTAAATTCATTTGAGCTTTATTTCTGTCCGAAAAGTTGCTTCCTTTAAAAAAAAAAAAAAAAAAGCTTCTTTCTGTCTATACATTAGGTTTTTTCTGTGAAATGACAGCAAAATTTTCTGTACTTACGTGAGAAAAGTGCCACCGGGCGGAGCACGCTGTTTATAAATTAATTAAGCTAAAGCTAACTATAGTTAGATATAGGTTGTTGGACTTGGTGACTAGAGTCATTGCTATGCCTTTCCCTACTTTTGTAATTTTGAAGAAGTCACTAGTACCCATTCTGATGGTTCATCATTCCCACTCACTTGTCCACATAATGACACAGTGCGCAAATTGCTTCTTCGATAGAGAAATTCTGAAATTCGTATGTTACCCCCATTGATCTTAAAAGAAACAACGATTTACCGGTGTTGGGTCATGGGTCAAAAGGGTGGTTTGTGGTTATAAAATAATAGGTGGACTTAAAAGAGGCTTACGTTCAAGGAGTAGATATAAATACTATTGTGCAGTAGGCGATGAGTGACAAAATTGATATTATTGGGTTGTCGGAAAAGTCATGACGTGTTTTGGCACCCGATGGCAGTCGGGCGGTTTTGGAAGTACTAGAGGCATGCACAGCTCTGTCATCACTATGCCATTTGACAGGTGCCAGTTCTAGCTGCAGTCTAAAAGGAATATTTAGCGATTTGGTTGATTTGCGAAGAATTGACATCAAGTTGAAGATGGAAGACCAAACTGTGCATTTTCGCCGTATTTTACTGCTTTATTTCCATACAGGGAAGAACGCACGTCAAGCTTGTGAAAAGTTGCGTAAAGTGTACGGCGATAATGCTCTACGAGAACATCAGTGCCAGCGGTGGTTTGCAAAATTCCATGCAGGTGATTTTGACCTCAACGATGCTCCTCAGTCCGGGAGACCAACCAAGGTTGATGACCACCAAATCAAGGCATTGATCAAGTCAAACCCATGTTACATGACACGAGAGATTGCAGACACATTGCCCATCCATCATTCAAGTGTTCATGACCACCTGAAGAAGCTGGGATATGTAAGCAAGCTCGATGTGTGGGTTCCTCGTGAACTCAAAGAAGCTCAATTGACAGAGCGTATAAACATCTGTGATATGCTCATTAAATGTGAGGAAAACGATCCTTTTTTGAAGCGACTGGTAGTGAAAAGTTGATTCTGTACAACAATGTGCTGTGCAAACGGTCCTGCTCCTGACATGCTGCTTCGCCTCAAACGACATCCAAAGCAGACATTTATCAGCGGAAGGTTCTGCTCTCAGTGTGGTGGGATTTTCGAACTCCTACCACGGAACCAAACAATCAATTCGAATGTTTACTGTTGGCAATTGGACAGTTTGAACGAATCCATCATCCAGAAACGTTCAGAGCTCGTTCATGGTAAAGGTGTTGTGTTCCATCACGACAACGCGAGACCACACACAAGTTTGATCACCCGCCAAAAATTATTGGAGCTTGAGTGGTATGTGTTGCCACACCCAGCATGATCGCCTGACCTTGCGTCATCAGACTTTCACTTGTTTTGCTCGCTTCAACAGTCTTTGTGTGGTATAACGTTCAATTCAGATGAGGCTGCAAATCAGCACTTTGTACAGTTTTCCGCCATGAAAGACAGATCCTTCTATGAATGAGGTCATCAAACAAAACGGGCATTATATCATTGATTGATCTTTGTTCTTTCTATCAATAAATGACCTTTGCAAAACATTGCTAAAATACGTCATGACTTTTCCGACAACCCAATAATAACTTACTGCGTAGAAAAATTGCTATTTGGTATTGTGTACAGTTCAAGTTTAGTTCAGAAAAAATTGCTATTTGGTATTGTGTACAGTTCAAGTTTACAGTTCAAGTTTACAGTTCAAGTTCCATGATGATTTAGTTTGAAATGGGTTCTTCAAGGGACTAGTGATTTTTTTTTTTTTTTTTGTCAGAAAACTAATACCTGTTAAAAACACTACACTTTGCTGCTACACTCAATCATAAGCAAATTTTTAAAATTCTTTTACCATTAAATTGTTATTTAAATTTGTTCACCATCCAATTCATTTTACAATGCATAACAATTCTGTTTAATCCGGGATCTAACAGAATTTTTTTCATTGGGGATTTTTATCCACATTTATGATTTTTTATTCCCTGCTGGTGCATGTGACTCAATAGTGGACCACAAGACTAAAATTTCCAGCCTGGTTTGGTCCTCCCAATCCGACCGTTTTACATTTCACTATTTATATCACATAGTGGCATCCAGTAAGCCGCAGTGTCAAAGTAAACAAATTGCCAACAACTGCGGCGGGAGGATTCATGTAACAATTCTTTGGAAGTACTTCCAAAAATAAAATAAAATTATGAAATATCATAAAAAAAATATGGCAAATACACTATATTACTTTTTGTTCCAGGCAGTCATAGAGAATAGGGTATTTACTTCCTGTTGATAGTCTCAAAGTTTGTGTTTGCTGCTGACTGTTACACATTAATCCTCTTTCACAGTTGCAGCTGAAGTATTGACATTTTCCATAATAATAATAACAGGAGGTGGGCTTATCAGTGATTTTTCGTGTCACAGTGACAATAGTGACAATCCCACGGAAGTAACGGTGACTTTAAACAGATCACGGTTTATGACAGTACTGTAATGGGTATGGCAAGTCACCGTCTTACTTATATCAGTGACAGAATCACCGTTTATGACAGGGGTGATAGAGCAGTAATGGAATGGCGAGTCAAACTTTTTTTTTTAAAAAAGCTTTTGCTTACAAATATCACACAAAGCTAAATTTCCATCAACGATGATGAAATAATTCCGCATCTCATAGGTTTTTCTATGCTTGGCATCTGATATTCTATTATGTTGAATACTGTACAGCCTTAACGCTTTATTATCGCTCACGTCTATTCCTAAACACTCCTGGTGAAGAGGCTAGCAAGAAAAACTGGTTTCTTCTGAAGAAAGCTGGCATCACTAATGACTTCCATGATGCTTCAGCAGAAACGGCGTAGTGGCATGGTACCCTCAGACCCAATCATTGCTCTGATGCAGCTGACGGTAACGTTCTTATCAGTGACTTTGGAACTGTTACTTTTTGTCACTGGTCATAATGATGACAAAGTAAGTTACGTTACTTTGTCACCATTACAATTTTTCAGTAATGATGGCAAAGTAACAGTTACATGATTTCTGACCCATCTGTAATAATAACACTTGTTGGAGCACCTTCCTTTTGGATTGTTTCCTGACTGTCTTTAAACATCTTAAACAACCTGTGAACTGTGATATAGGGAAATATTATTTCACCATTAGCTTCTTTAAGCATTTCATAAGCTTCAGCTGAGATGTTTTCTTGAGGCAAAAGCAGAATTTCAAAGTCATGTATTGTCACCACATGTCACTTCCATTTTAACATAGACAAATCTGAACTGATTTCCACATGTGTGCCTGCCAAAGTCAAAGGATGTGCAGAAGTTTACTGAGCATCTGCCACATAACACAGCTTGGCTGGAGCATTATTTTGGCTCCTAAAGTATGGTAAAAATGTACAAAGTTTGCTAATGAAATAATTGTGATCATTCTTTATTGAACAGCCCTCGTGTATGTATTACAAGAGGGCTGTTCAGCAAAGAATTATCATAATATTTTCACTGGCAAACTTTACACATTTGAAAATCAGGCCCACTCTGGAAATACTATTATTATTATTATTATTATTGTTGTCTTCCTTCCGGGATGATGTACCAAGTATGTGAACTGGTATTCCATTCTCTTAGTTGTCCAGGAACTTCATTCAGGATAGCCACCTTCTGTAGTTCCATGTAGGTGTTAGGTTGAAGGTCTAGTGTCTGTATAGAGCTGTAAATGGTCTTAAGTACAACTCCTGTGGCTGATATTACTATGGGGGCGGTGGTGATGTTCTCCATGTGCCACATTTTCTTGACTTTGTATCATAGGTCATTATACACTGCCGGACAATTGCTAAGGACGGATGACAATAGCAACGATAGCAACCATAAAATGGAAGGCAGGAAAATGTGGAAATTAGCATAAGTGCGGGATACAGTAAGACGTGTTGTGCGTATGCAAATTTTGGATTGCCAAACTTGTTCGTGACGTCATGGCGCTGATAAGAGATATAAAGGATTTGACGCGTATTGACCGTTGTTGTTCAAACGCAAAGTTGAAAGGGAAAGAATCAATTGACGAACTTGCAAGTTTCAGTATGTCTTCCCGACATCACCTAGATGATTTTACGCGTAGCCGTATTATTGGCAAGATTGAAGAAGGTCGAAAAATAACAGATGTTGCCAGGGAGTTCGACGTCAGCCACAGTGTTGTTTCAAGGCTTTGGAAATCATTTCAAACAAATGGAGAGTGTAGCAAACGTCACGGGGGAGGTCGTGTTCGCAGTACGACGCCTGCAGAAGATCGGTACATAGTGCTATCAACAAAATGACACCGGCGCAGCACAGCCAGTGAGGTAGCAAATCAGTTTATGGCTGCTACTGACAAGCGGATCTCCCGAAAAACTGTCGCCAGACGTTTGCATGAAGGAGGACTATCCGCCCGCCGTCCTGTTGTGTGCATTCCATTGTCCAGACGTCACCGTAGCGCCCGTTTGCAATGGAGCCATCAACTTCGCAATTGTACTGATAACGACTGGTCTGCTGTCCTCTTCTCAGATGAGAGTAGATACAGTCTATCGTCTGATTGTCGACGACAACTGATCTGGCGTGATAGTGGTACTGCATATTGTCCAGCAAACATACAGGAAAGGGACCGATATCTGACATGTAGTGTCATGGTATGGGCTGGCATCATGATCAATGGCCGTACGTCCCTCTATGTGCTTCCAACTGGGACTATGACTGGCCAACGATACATTAATGATGTTCTGCTACCTCATGTTCGCATGTTCCGTGGTGCTGTCAGTGATAGATTCATTTTCATGGACAACAACGCAACATGTCATCAAACAGTCGCTGTCCGGGAGTGTCTTGAGAGCGAGGATATTCAACGCCTCGTATGGCCAGCACGTTCTCCAGATCTGAATCCCATTGAAAATGTGTGGGATGCTTTGGGGAGGAGTCTTGCTGGTCGCCAATGCCCTCCAATAAACAAGGACACCCTCATCCGTGCACTGACAGAGGAATGGGATAAATTACCCCAACAGCTGCTTGATAATGTTGTGCAAAGCATGACACGACGTGTGGAATCTTGCATCGCCCTCCATGGTGGCCATATCCCATATCGACATCTTACGCCGGAACGCCTGCGGACGGTAATTGCATTTTTTTTCACGTGTACGTATTCTGCACAAAATGGCCTGTTTGTCCCTTGAACACGTTCCAAAGCCTTCTGGATTTCAGAGCACAATAAATTGTCTTTCTTGTAATGTCCTGGCATTCTGACATTATTTTATTTTACTTGGCATCCAACCACACTTACCTTTTTAAGCGCTATATAGCCGTTTATGATCCGTCCTTAGCAATTGTCCAGCAGTGTACTTTGACAGCTTTTCTCCATGCTTCTTTCGGATGTTGCATGTGTTGAGCACGGCTATGTCGATGAGGTATGTTGACTTCTCCTTTTTGACCAGGATGATGTCGGGCTGATTGTGAGGGATGGTCATGATCGATCTGTCCCAGTACATCTGTGGGTGTTGTTCTCTAGAAGCATTGTTGGCTCATGCTTGTAGTAGGGGACAGGCTCAGTTGTAATGAGGTGGTGCTTTCTTGCCAATTTTTGATGGAGGATCTTGGTAACTTCATTGTGCCTGTTTGCCTACTCTGTTTGTGCGAGGACTCTACACCCTGCTGTGTTATGTTGGATGGTCTCTGGCACTTGATGGCATTGCCGACATGTGTCACTTTCCACTGATGTGTCCTTCAGGATATGCTTCCAATAGTTTCTGGTGTTTATAACTTCATCTTGTGCAGCCATCAGGAACCCTTCATTGTTATTATTATTATTGAGTTGTCAGATAAGTTCGTTCGGGTTTTTTCCAATTATTGGAATCATTATTTTTCATGAAAAAGTTTTCAGAAATCATTCAATAATATATTCTCCTTCATTGTTCATGACCAACATTCCACTAGGCTGTCAATGCTTTGACTGTAGAAATTCCTGGGTTTTGACTCAAAGAAGTCCTCGGGCCACCGTTTCAGCTCAACATCATTGTTAAATGATATGCCCCACAGGCTGTTAGAGAGCGACCAGAAAAGGTGATAATCTGGGCGCTAGATCAGGGGAATATGGTGGGTGCAGTCAGTGGCGTAACGCAAAATCTCTGCCCCCCCCCCCCCCGCGAAATTTTTTTAACAGGCCCCCAACATAGTAAAAATTAATGCAAAAATTGAGGGTAAATATTTAACTTTGCCGTAGAAAAAAAAAATTCCAGATATTGATTCTATGATCACTTATGTATTGCTTTTAATTATGTGAGCACTTATTCCAGTAAGTATCCTCAATACATTTAATACTCAGGGAAGAAAGTGCAAAATCTTCAAATGACAAATGTGGACGATATCAAATCAAGTAAAAACAAATTCTGATCTTTGAGTGTCTGGTTTCAAACTTCCTATAAAACTCTTTAATTCCTTAATACAATAATTTTTGAGAAAGAGAAAAAACAAGTGTTTACATTTTTCTAGTTTTAAATATTTCAGAGATATTGTTTCTTTTTAGTGTCTTGTCTTTTAAATTCAAGAAGCAAGCATACTTTACAAAATAAAGAAAACTTACGTTACTAAAATCTGGATTCCCCTCTAACGTTCTTCTTAGCGAATATTTCAATCAGTTTCATCACGTCTAGTTTTCTGGATTGGTCATTTTCAATGCTTATCATCGCAAGACTATCAAGCCTACTTTGAGTGTGCGATGACCGAATATAGAAACCTCGGGTTCGATCCCAGGCAGGTACGAACGCTCGAACCACTAAACATCCGCCGTGCGTCGGCTGGGCACGTTAAGTCATCAGACCCCAAGTGCTGGCCTCCGATAATAAATAAGGGTGTTTTCCTCCCCCTTTTTACCTTGCTTCCGTGTCACTTTCCTATCGGCCACTCTAGCCCAAATTTCCTAGCTTCCTATTTCTAAGGGTTGTTTAAGACCTGGAGTCAGACACTCCTTCCTAAAATCTTCTACATATGATCTGATCTGATCTCTTAATAGGCGCACAGATAAAAGTCTGTGTCAATGGGGCCCTTTAGTTCAAAAAACTTTCGTATCCAAAAGACAGAAAATTTAAGACAACATTTTTTAGGGCAAGTGGAAAACCTCTTGTCTAAAATTAAATTGCTAAATAAAAAAAAATACATACATAGATCTAGACCCGATGCTGGGGGTTGCGGGGGCTATCTTTACGCCCCTGGGTGCAGTAGAACTTCCCAACCGAGATCTTGAATTGCAGTTTTGGTCAGATTAGCGATGTGGGGGTGAGCATTGTCGTGTTGAAGAAACACACCGTGACAATTCAGCTGAAATGAGTTGGATCATTTCAGCTGAATTGCCTCGTTGAGCCGGTGCATTTGCTGAACGTAAAGCTGTGCATTGATCGTGGTGTTCTTTTCAAACAACTTGTAGTGGATTACACCTTCCCAATCCCACCAAACGCAGATCATGGTCTTGTGTGGATGCAGTTCGGCCTCGGCTCAAGGTGTTGCTTGCTTGTGAGGACTCGAGCATTCTTTCCTCGGCTTCATATTGACCTGGAGACACCATTTTTCATCACTGGTGATGATGCAGTAAAGAAATCTCTGTTTGTGTCCATGAGTAGCCTGGTGTTGAGTAAGCAAACTGGCGGCAATAGTGCAGCGCTGGAGTTTGTCTTTTGCGTTCAGAGAATGTGGCACCATGCACCGAGTTTTTTGGACCTTACCCATCGAGTGAAGGTGACGGGTGATGGTATCATGAGAGCATCCAATCTGCTGGGCCAATTCCCTAGTGGTTTGACATGGATCCTCGTGGATTAGCTCATTCAGTCCATCCTCACTGAACTGAACCGGTCTGCTGCAACGTGGAGAGTCTGTGAGGTCGAATTTTCCCTTCTTGAAGTGTGAATACCATTTCTGAGCAGTTCTGTCAGTAATAGTGCCTTCTCCATACAGAGCACAAATGTCTTGAGCAGCTTTGGCAGCTTGATTGAAAACAAAGAGAAGCAGGTGTTGAAAATGCTCAATTCTGTTTACTTGGCACTCTATCTTGATGTGGCCAAAAAGAGTTAAACCAAATATAATATCGAAACCGATGAACAGAAGTCGTACAGGAAGAATAGAGCTACAAAGAAAAAAAAAACTATAACACTATGATCAAAATATTTTTCGTGTTCCTTCAAGTAACATTGGAAAAAGCCGAACGAACTTATCTGACAACCCAATATTGTTATTATTAATGGTGGTTTGAGAATGAATGGAGGAATAATGGTTTACCAATATATTTTAACTTTGAAACTAGAATTGCTACTATTGCCTGTGCTGTTTGTTTTTACACTGGTATTTAAATTTTTTGTTGATTTCTAAAAGTTTTACTTAGTTTTAATGGGCAGTCCATAAATTTATGAGTGCTAGGAAGAACCTAGTTTGAAGGTAATGAAAGATATAAATTGAACTGTAAATGGTAATGTGCCGCCCCGGTGGCGCAGTGGTCTAAGGCGTTGGCCTCTGATCATTCGTCCGTAAGGGGTCCGGGTTCGAATCCCGGTGAGGCATGGATGTTGTGTTTGTCTTACGGCACTGGCTCTCTCCCTGCCCTGGAACCAGTGACCCTAAATTAGGGACGGGCGACTGCTTATAGCCCATTGAGTTGCTCACGGTGGTCGTTAAACCTCCAATCAAAAAAAAAAAAATGGTAATGTTTGTGATTGCCTCTTTCTACCTCCTAATCATATTTATATTCATTTTATAGAATGTGTGAACATTTTTGCTGCAAAATTCTGATTTTCAGTTTTCTTCAATGTCTTTTTCTTTTTTTTTTTTTTTCATTTGGTAGAACATGTTTTTATTTCACTTTTCTCTTTTGTAGAAACCAAAAACGGGAATTAAATGACATTAGATTTGATTTTACTCCAGACAGAGGTAAGTGGTTACTTTAATTTTCTAAAAATGCCAGTAGTTTCTTCATGAACATCACACTGAGATGCCTTTATGTTGTTTTAATTTGTAAAATGAAATGATCATATGTTGTGTATTACAGTGTTGTCTCTTTTTGTGCAGTCAACAAGAGCACTCAGTGAGTAATAAGCTGCCCCGGTGGCGCAGTGATCTAAGGCGTTGGCCTCTGATCATTCATCCGTAAGGGGTCCGGGTTCGAATCCCGGTCAGGCATGGATGTTGTGTTTGTCTTACGGCACTGGCTCTCTCCCTTCCCTGGAACCAGTGACCCTAAATTAGGGACGGGCGACTGCTTATAGCCCATTGAGTTGCTCACGGTGGTCGTTAAACCTCCAAAAAAAAAAAAAAAAAAAAAGTGAGTAATAAAAACCTGATTGTAAAAAAGCTGCTAACTCAGTAGGTAGTACATCAGTGTCATATAGATAATATACAAACCCCTGGTTTAGAACAATATGTGAGATACATTGTTCTACCATTAATATATGAGACTTGCATGTGTGCTAAAATGTTTGGCCTTTGTGATGGCATCTAGTTTTCATGGAATACTCTTTACCAGTATCTTTCCTTTTTTTTTTTTTTTTAAATGTCTGTCTGCCAATATATTTTTGCATTTGGCCGTGAAAGTATTAACCAGTTCAACTTTGTTTGTTTGGTGATCTCTTCTTCCATACAAGTGATGTTTATCCTGGAGATGTTCCATAGGGTTCAAGTCAGGAAACTTGGCTGGCTAGTTCAACTTTTCACTGCTCCTATTCTGTCTTCAAAGGAGTGACCAGTAAAACTTTGTTTGTTGGGTGATCTCTCCATCCATGCACCTGATCATACAATTCATCCTGGTAATGTTCCATAGGGTTTAGGTCAGGACTCTTGCCTGGCTAATCCAACTTTTCACTGTTCCTATTCTGCCTTCAAAGAAGTGACCAGTTCAACTTCGCTTGTTGAGTTATCTCTTCTTGCATGCATGTGATGATCCAGTTCATCCTGGAGATGTTCCACAGGTTCAGGTCAGGAAACTTGGCTGGCTAGTTCAACTTTTCACTGCTCCTATTCTGTCTTCAAACCAGTAACCAGTTCAACATCGTTTGTTGGGTGATCTCTTCTTCTATGCATGTGATGATCCAGTTCATCCTGGAGATGTTCCATAGGGTTTAGGTCAGGACTCTTGGCTGACTAGTCCAACTTTTCATTGTTCCTATTCTGCCTTCAAAGCAGTGACCAGTTCAATTTCACTTGTTGAGTTATCTCTTCTTCCATGCATGTGATGATCCCGTTCATCCTGGAGATGTTCCATAGGTTCAGGTCAGGAAACTTGGCTGGCTAGTTCAACTTTTCACTGCTCCTATTCTGTCTTCAAAGGAGTGACCAGTTTAACTTTGTTTGTTGAGTGATCTCTTCTTCCATGCATGTCATGATCCAGTTCATTCTGGGGATGTTCCATAGGTTCAGGTCAGAACTCTTAGCTGGCTAGTCCAACTTTTCACTGTTCCTATTCTGCCTTCAAAGCAGTGACCATGCATGTGATGATCCAGTTCATCCTGGAGATGTTCCATAGGGTTCAGGTTAGGACTGTGGGCTTGCTAATCCAACTTTTCACTGCTCCTATTCTGTCTTCAAAGTAGTGACCAGTTCAACTTCCCTTGTTGAGTGATCTCTTCTTGCATGCAAGTGATAATCCAGTTCATCCTGGAGATGTTCCATAGGTTCAGGTCAGGACTCTTGGCTGGTTAGTCCAACTTTTCACTGCTCCTATTCAGCCTTCAAACCAGTAACCAGTTCAACATCGTTTGTTGGGTGATCTCTTCTTCTATGCACCCAATGATACAGTTCATCCTGGGGATGTTCCATAGGGTTCAGGTCAGGACTGTGGGCTTGCTAATCCAACTTTTTGATGCTCATGTCCTCATACCAATCTGTAACAATGTGAGCTTTAAGTTTCTCTAATCCCGGTTCAGAAATGGTCATTATAAATATGGAATTATGTTCGTTCTCATGTGGAATTTCATGGTTCATGCCATTTTGACGGAGTTGTCAAGATAAGTGAATCAAAGTATTGTACTGAAGTTGTTGGACAAGCGATTACTGCTTGAGGGTTTGTGAATGAGGGCCACATGTGTAAGTGCATTTCACATGTAGCCACACTGGTTAGGGATTCACTACAGAACACAATTAGTACATATGAGAAAAGAAATTCATTTTGTCAGGAAAAACACGTCAGAAAAAACACGGTTTTTTTTTTAGACAGTCTTTGGTCTGGAGAGAGAAGAGAGACATCCCATTTTGTTGGTGTGTAAGGTGAACGTAATGTTGTGCTGTTCTTATTAAGATCATGGGGTGAGAGTTGCAGATATCTTCTGCTCTTCTTTTTGCTTCTTTCCGTGTATAATGGTCACTGCTATCATCTTGGATCATAGTCGCCAAACCCTGATTTGGAGCCATTGGTTTCAGGAGTGACCAGCATCGTGGGGTGGGCACACCACCCATGCCTCATCTGGAGCCATTGATTTCAGGAGTGACCAGCATCGTGGGGTGGGCACACCACCCATGCCTCATCTGGAGCCCGAGCCCTGCTTAAGTGATTGGCCAGAAGTCAGTGCCTGTGACCACTTGGACCCCAGAGCAACCTTTTGCATTACTCATAAGGAATCCCAGAATGGGCCCAAGGGGTTACTTTTATTGGAGCTAGTGGCGATTTTAGATCAAGTGTCCTTCTCAACCATAAAACGCTTCTCACCTGGGGAGGGGGACGGGGGGCTTAAGGATCACTATATGAAGAATCTAAGGGCTATAAGCATCCGTTCTTTCCTAATTTAGGAACACTGGCTCCTGGGAAGAGAAGAAACTAGAGCTGCAAGACAGGCACACTACTTATGCCTCAACTGGGACTCGAACCCAGGCCCACCCAGACGAACTGTGAGTAGCCTACATCACCGTACTGGCCTCCCCGCACGGGGATAACTGGTTTTCCAGTTATTTGGGAGCGGCGCCCCCACGGCCCGAGCTGACCTTGTGACTGGTCAACCTCTGATGTCATGCCACCGCTTGTTTTTTATTTTGGTGCTGATGGTGTATGCAGGGACGGCTGTTCATCCAGCTGTTGGGGAGTCGCGGCCCCACGATCCCGAGCTGGTCTTGTGTCTCGCTTTTCGTTTTCTTTATTTTCTCCACTGGCTAGTTGCCCGTGTTGTGTTCTCTACCTAATCTCTACCACGTTATGTACTAACACCCCGGTCTTGTGGTTTTGTTACCCTCCACCACTAACTGTTTTATATTAACCGCTCAGTTCGTAGGTTGCTGAGATTCCGATTTGGTTCCCTGCCACGATTTGTCTTCTTTGGATTTTTTTTTTTTTTTCCTTTTAGCTGGTTTGGGTGCTAGACCTACCTGCATGTTTGCCGCGTGCGGAGACCCGTGAGGCGGAAATGGGATGTCTGGCGGCTGAGGTCGCAGGTGACCGGATAAGTGCCTCCTGTGTACCAACACTCCTCTTCGACCCCGGCTTCGCTGTAAACGGGAGGCTAGAGACTAACCCACCTCTAGTCAGAAGTCACGTACCCAGTTGTGTACAGGGCTTTAGCGGCTTTTTTGTCGTATAGCACGGCAGGGTGAGCCCGGGGCTGTGGGATCATGCCAAAGGCGTTGGCATGACGGTACCAGGAGGCCGAAGTGTCCGCCGAGTGCGTGTGATCACAGCCAACGGACTATATCTGCAACGTATAAGCTCCAGAACTGTGTCCAGCGTCATTTTCTTGGCTTGCGGTCCTCCAGTTCTCCCTTGTAGGGCTCGGTGGTGGGTGGAGTAGTCTGCAGACGAATCTTCCTTCTTTTTCCATGGGTAGAAACAAAAAACAAAACTCCAAATTTAGGTCACCTGTGAATATGATAGTTGACAACGACTCTCCTTCGTCTTCTCAACCTACCAAGTCTCATACCCTTAAACGATCTTTAGACCATGACCTGGACCAAGAATGTGGAACCTCTTCTTCGGAAGCTGTACCAGTCGCTCCGAAGCGTCGTCTCCCCTCGATTGCTGTGACTACGCATGCTACACACTTACTTGTAGAATCCATCGATCCGAATGAGAGACTGTCCACCAGATCTCCATTTTTTATTTCTAAAGCTTTGGACGCTGCGGTTGGCCCCTTGAAGTCTGTGAGGAAGCTTCGCTCTGGGGACCTGCTTGTTCAAACTTGCAGTGTTTCTCAGAGTAACACTCTTTTGCTCCTTACTAGTCTTCAAGGCATTCCTGTCAAAGTGGCTCCTCACCCGTTTCTTAACACCTCTCGGGGTGTTATTTCGGAATTTGATCTCTTACCATGCAGTGAAGAAGAATTGGTGTCTGAACTTGCAGATCAAGGTGTTCTTGCTGCACGTCGTATGATGTTCCGGCGCGATGGTTCTTTGATTAAGTCTAAAAATGTGATCTTGACTTTTAACTCCCCGAAAGTTCCGACCGAAATAAAGGCTGGCTACTTGGTCTGTGGAGTTCGCCCGTACATTCCCAGTCCTCTGCGCTGTTTCAGGTGCCAGAGGTACGGGCATTCCCAACGTTTCTGTAAGAGTTCCGCTCGTTGCGCTAATTGTGGCTCCAGTGAACATGACGGGGAAGGTTGCACTTCTGCGGCCTCCTGTGTTAACTGTGGTGAGGCCCATGCAGCTTACTCCCGCAACTGTATGAAATGGAAGGAAGAGATGGCGATCCAGCGCCTCAAGACCCTGGAAGGCCTCTCTTACCCTGCTGCCAAAGCCAAGTTGGGGATTCCCAACACCCGACAGCGTAGTTTTGCCGCAGTTGTTAAGTCTCTGCCACAACCCGTGCAGACCTTTGTTCCGCGCCCTGTAGCTCTCGCCGCACTTGCCAAGCGATCTACAGTTGAACAAGCGACACAGGTGGATTTCACCGAGCTCCAGCTTATTCGACCAGCTGAGTCTGCGCCTTCTCTTTTTGAAGACGCCCGCCTCTTCCGGTTCCCAGCAGACAGCCTGCACGTGCGGAAGACCCGGCCCTCAATCCGCAAAGGTGTGCGGTGTCCATCAAACTGTCTCGGCCTCAGCGAGGTCCCCACCCTCACCCAACATTATAGAAGAACACGGGGGAGGAGAGTGACAGTTCGTCCCCAGCCTCTACCAGCATTGCAGAGGAACATGGGGGGAGGAGAGTGACAGTTCGTCCCCGCCCTCTGCCAGCATTGCAGAGGAGTGTGGGGGAGGAGAGTGACGGTTCGTCCTTTTCCATTAGTAAATATGTTACTTTTAATAAACTTCATTAACTACCTTTTTCTTCACTGCTTTCTTCATACTCTTTTTCAACTTTTACCAAGCCTGTCTGATCTTAATCATTTTCCACGTTTTTAAAAATCTGTGGCTGATCGTTCTTTGTCTGGCGCTCTTTGGCCAAACCTGGCCCTTGCGCCAATAAAATCCAACAACCAACCAACCAACCGTACTGGCCACTTGTTGCTCTGTCTATGTACATGTTTAACTTTTCTGTGTTGCTTTTTCTCCTAGCTGTCTGATGTTGGGCGTGATCCGGCCGTTTAGTTTCATCCTTATGAACATTTTGTTAAGGTACAAGTATGCTTTCATATAAAACAGTGTTCTGTTTACATGATGATCTAAAGAAATTTCCTTGCCCTGCTTTTCTTCCCAGCCAACCATGAAAAGTGCCTTAGCGCCACTAAGCCTAGAGAAAAAGGGTATTAGTGTCACTAAGCCATGCTAAGACTCTCGTAGACAACTGTGTACTGGCAAAAAGATTGTTGGATTTTGATAGTTTCAGCATTGTAAGCCACGTGCTCCATTACAGTTGTTTCAGTTGCACACTTTTCTGCTTTAAAATAAAATTTGATTGGCATGCTTTGCTGAGTACCTGAATCAGTGATGAGGTGATTTTACTGCACTGACTCAAACGCAACTTCCAGTAAAACTACTTTGTGCACACTTCTAGAAATTTAGCACTGAGCCAGTTCAGATTCAGTTATAGATAATTTCAATAGTGGCCAATGGATGTCACCAGTAGTATGTATAGTTTAAACAAAATCAGTCCTAAAACTTTTCAGACACGTTTTGCATTAGATTCATTTTACACAGTTGCTCACAAGTATGGATTTTCCGTACTGTTGCGATTTTTGGCTCGAATTACAGAAAATTGCCATTATCTCCATTTGATTTTTCTGCTTTGAGAACAGGTATGTGATTATTCTGCAGAATTTGCCTCTTTTGTCATCATTTGGGTTATTTCTGAGATCGATGCTATGCTGAATAGAATTTGGAAGAAGGGTCATTTTCTGTCTTTCAAAACTTCAAAAAAAAATGAAAGAAATACGGGATTACGCCATATAATACAAATTTTGAAGGTGACAATCCGGTTTTTGGCGTAAATGTGACAAGGATGGTAAGTCAGATAATATCCGAAAACTTGAAAATTTTCATCGTCCTTAAATTCAAATTGATCGGAAACTTGAAACTTGGTCGTTCTGGGTGGTGTAGTGGTTAGCATACCTAGGCGTTTTCTGGGAGACGCGGGTTCGAGTCCCGCTCCAGGACGATGAAAATTTTCAAGTTTTCGGATATTATCTGACTTACCATCCTTGTCACATTTACGCCAAAAACCGGATTGTCACCTTCAAAATTTGTATTATATGGCGTAATCCCGTATTTCTTTCATGATTTATCTGCTTCTCCGGGCAATCACGGGATAGGATTATTAACCTCCAGATTCGCTAAACATGAATGCCGGTTGCTTCGACTAGCGAATCCTGTGATGGTTAAATTCAAATTGATCGGAAACTTGAAACTTGGTCGTTCTGGGTGGTGTAGTGGTTAGCATACCTAGGCGTTTTCTGGGAGACGCGGGTTCGAGTCCCGCTCCAGGACGATGAAAATTTTCAAGTTTTCGGATATTATCTGACTTACCATCCTTGTCACATTTACGCCAAAAACCGGATTGTCACCTTCAAAATTCAAAAAAAAAGTTAGATGGAGTGAAGTTTTCTCCCATAATCTCTGTTTTTTTTTGTTTTTTTTTTTACACACGATTTTATCTGTCTGGTTTTGTTAAATGTCATTTTTTGAAATAAATGTATGTATTTCAGCTTGAAAATATAGGCAACAATCTCCCAAACTTGAAAGTTCGGCAGAGGGCAAATGTTCATGTAATTTTGTTTCTTGCGATGCTCCTTCTGCTCTCTATTTTTGTTAAATATAATTTTATTCCATAAATATTTGTATTTCATCTTGAAAATGGAGGGAAATTTGGCGTAACAGATGCAAAAATCAATCAAATTTCGATTACTAAAATTTTTAAATTCCAGTAATTGGAAGTTTCATGGGGCTTCCCACCAAACTCTCTGCCTACCATCGATACAGAACAAGATGTACCACAACTCGTCTGACCATGTGACTTTTTCCAGTGTCTAATCACAGTGTTTGTTCCTAACACCACTGCAGACAATTTTTCCAGTTCTTTGCAGAAATCATTGGTTTCCATATAGGCACGCGACTGCCAATAACAATCCTCTTCAATTCCCTGCTCATAGTTCGTTGAGATGTAGGTCGGGAACAGCCCTCATTTAATGCTTCAGTCAATTGCTGCACACATGAAGTCCCATTTCTCCATACAAGCCCTCTCAGACAACAGCAGTCTCATTCCTGACAGATTGTCCACTGTTATGCCTCTTAGACAAGCAATGTGGGTTTTTTCTCCACTGATTAAAGATCTGGAATATCACCTTTTGAGAAACCAGTCTGTTTTCAAAATTGTAACTCCAGCCAGATGGGCACCACCCACAATAAGCCCTATATCAAACTCTGAAAGATTCTTTGTTTTTCCCCATTGTGCTCAGCACTACTGATGACTGTTGATGAGCAGAAGTTATAAATAATTGCGTAGATCATGTGATGACACATGTGACCACGTATTTTGTATACATGCTATGTAAGTAACATTTTACGTATATCTTATAAAGGTTTCTAATTCAGTTGCAGGTGTGTGTAAAAATATTCACAATGTGTTTTATCTGAGTGGGGTGCAAAGTAGATATGAGTTTGGGTTCAATTTTAGGAGCCCGGTCCCGGCCCGCTTTCTTTGATTACATGTGCTTGCTGAGCCCAGGCGCAGATTCTTGGAAATTTTTGCTTATCAAGGCTTGCATTTATGCATTATACACTGGCCAAAGATATGGCCCAAGCAAGGATTAGTTTAAAAAGTTTGGTTCAGTTAATCCACTTCACAATATTAATATGTTTTTAGAAATACTACACATAAAGCCAAATGTTCTAACATGTGGATTTGAAAATAAATAGATAATCAACGTGCCCTTCGACCGTATCAGGGGAATCAGTAATTTTGGTAAAAGCTGAAGAAAAGAAAATCGTTTAGAAACAAAAAATTCCATTCGTTATTTCTTTTTGATTTCTAAATTTACTTTTATTTTGAATAAATTGCATTATAAAACGTACAACGCCGTACAGACAGTTGCAACTGTTTGAAATTTTGACTCTAGAAAACTAATCTTTGCAATATAATTTACATATATGCTAATTAGTAAAGGTAGTTAGAGTGATGTAGTAGAATATAAAAAAAAAAGCATGTAGGGAAATTTCCAAAAAAAAAAAAAAAAAAGAACGTAAAAGAATTCCAGACCAGATTATTCTGCATTTTGTCACATTAACAAAGCTTTGCGCTTAATAGTATAATAATCACAATATTATCATGTGTGTGTGCAGTTTCCAGATCAAGTTCATCATGAAAAAAGAGAGAGAGAGAATTGCATCTAATGCCTCAGCACTTCAACTTGATCTTCTTTTCTCTAAAACTCGACCTGCTGCACTGAAAACCGTCACCCCAAAAATCGCGGGAGTGAGGTAATTAAAAAAATAATAATAACAATACTTCTAACTGCACAATTTTGGAAATTAATACATCATTTTAAAGATAAGATTCTTGATTTTTAATAAAATACAAAAAATGGGAATGTAATTTTTTCCCAGTTTTTCGATACCAGACCTCCTTAAACTAACTAATCCTTGCTTGGGCCATAGCTTTGGGCAATGCATAATGCAAGTCTTGCTAAACAAAATTCGTTTTGCAATGGCAGCTAGCTTAGAAAATTGAAAATCCTTCCACCATGGTAACAAATCCACAATGAAATTCACCATGTGTAATTCAACCGAGCTCGGAATTACACGTGTTGAATTAATACAGTAATGAAATTCAAGACGTGTAATTCCAAGTCCGGGCTCGAGTTTTTCGGTAGTTAATGAATTCTGAGCCCGTCCAAGCCCGGGCCCAAGCTCATCTCTAGTGCAAAGGCATTGTTCAAACTCTAAATTTTTAAGTTGTGTGATGAATTGCTTTTTTCTTTTGATTAATTCAACCAGGAAATCTTTAACCCTTTCTACTCGACTATTGGGTGTCACCTGCCACGCTGATGACGCCTCTATAGCTCGCATGTCGGCGCTCGTGAGACATTTCTTTTTGCTGAATGGGTTGGGTGTCACCTGCCATGCTGATGACACCTATACATCTCATTTGTCAGCACTCATGAGACATTTATTCGCCGAACAGGTCGGGTGTCACCCGCCAACCCGATGACACCTTTCTTTATAGCTCATATGTCAAAGCTTGCAAGACATTTCTTTTTTACCAAATAGAGAAAAAGAAATGTCATCAGTGTGTTGGGTGTCACCCGCCAACCCGATGACACCTTTCTTTATAGCTCATATGTCAAAGCTTGCAAGACATTTCTTTTTTACCAAATAGAGAAAAAGAAATGTCATCAGTGTGTTGGGTGTTACCTGCCATGCCGATGACACCTCGGCAGCTCGCATGTCGGCACTTCCAAGACATTTCCTTTTCGCCGAATAGCTCGCGTGTCAGAGCTTGTGAGACAATTCTTTTTGCCCGTCACGCCGATGACCCCTCTGTAAGCTTGCATGTCGTGGCTGGCGAGCCAAAGCTGAACTTCCACTGCTAAGTTGTGGCCTTTACTGCAGAGAAAAAAAATACGAGTGCTGGGTGAGTATGAGTGGAAAGGGTTTAAAAGCCTCTCACCAATGAAGTAACAAGTGACCAATAATGCAGAAAATTTCATGCATGATTTATTACGTACTAAACTTTAGGAATAGTCAGATTTGTAAGATCTTTCATCTGCAGCATCAGCCTTGTTCATACTAAAAGCAAGCACTCATGTGGTTGACATCGTTTCTTTAGCTGTTGCCAGTAGAGATTTCTAAATTATCGGAATATTGAAAGGTGTGTCTGAATTGCAAGCGATTTTATTGAAGATAATTTCAATGTTTTCTCTGTAGCATACTGAAAAATTGTTTGAGAAGGGTGCAATCCTTTCGGTACAATCCCAGTTTGGAGAGGCAGAGGTATCTTCAATAGTCAGAAGAGGAAGTGCAGAAGTCGGAAGACTTCCTGACATCTCTTTTATGTTACAAAATTCTGCAGTTTATTGTACGAAAGGTACTACCAATATAACATTTTTTGCTTGAGGAAATTGACACAGGGATGAGGTATACCCTAGGATGGTCTAAAGGATCAAGAGGATCTCTATCTTTAGATATTGATCAATGCAAGGCTGTTGCGTAGAAGCTGGTTGGTGTTGGTCAGACCTGCAATATTTGTGGGAGACTAAATGTTTCACATCATCAGGTGCATAAGAGACTTAATCACTTTCATTACCGAAAGAGATCTTAAGATGGGGATGTTTTCTGCGAATCAAAGCAAAGCCTTTGATCGGGTCTCCCACGATTTCATCAGGAATAATTGACACAGGGATGAGGTATACCGTAGGATGGTCTAAAGGATCAAGAGGATCTCTATCTTTAGATATTGATCAATGCAAGGCTGTTGCGGAGAAGCTGGTTGGTGTTGGTCAGACCTGCAATATTTGTGGGAGACTAAATGTTTCACATCATCAGGTGCATAAGAGACTTAATCACTTTCATTACCGAAAGAGATCTTAAGATGGGGATGTTTTCTGCGAATCAAAGCAAAGCCTTTGATCGGGTCTCCCACGATTTCATCAGGAAGTTGCTGGAAGCCCACGGTTTTGGTGATTTCTTCCGAAGGGCTGTGGACTCATTGTATAGGAACTTCAATGGGAGAGTTATTGTTTCTGGTCATCATTCTGCCCTCTTTGAAGTTAGAACAGGAGTGAGACAAGGCTGCCCTCTCTCTCCATTGTTGTTTGTTTTGGTCATCAAGACCATGCTGAGGAAGGTTCTGGTGCACCAAAACATCAGAGGGGCTCCTGTGCATGGTAGTGCTAACTCCATGAAGTATTTGGCGTATCCTGATGTCACTTTCTGTGTGGGCTCGGCGGGTAGTCTGACTAAGGTCCGGGAGGTCTTCGTCGAGTACTGTGGGGCCACTGGTGCTAAGCTGAATGAAGATAAGTCCAGTCTTATGCTCTGGGGCAGATGGGAGCGTGAAGCCGTTCATGGGCTGGCGGTGACCGATGGACCCGTCAGGGTACCGGGTATCTTTTTCGATAGAGACGGTGTTCATAAGAAAACTTAGAGGGACATCTTCTCTGACATGAGGAAAGAGAGGGAAAGGTGGCAGAAGCTTGACATTTCAATGACCAATCATGCTAAGTTGGCCAATTCCTTCTTGGTGTCGAAATGTGCTTTTGCCGGAGAGCTTGAGTCTCCCCCTCGGAGTCTTATGAGGTTATTGGAGAGGGAGAATTTTGCCTTCATCTGGGCTAGTAAGGCCATTGAGGCGATTGCCAGAGCTGCTCTTTGTTGTCCCAGGGAAGAAGGCTGTTGAGAGGTTAAACATCTTCCCTCTTGGTTCATCGCCCTCCAGTTTCGTAGTACAAAGGAGAATCTTAACTCCTCTCATCCGTGTAAGAACTTTGCGTCTTTTTTTACTGGATTATCTGCGGACAAGTTTGCCGGGCTACCGCTTTTTGGGGCCCTGCATGGAAACCATCCATAAGTGTTACAAGCTTGCAGGGCACCTCCAAGCCCTTGAGGAGGCAACCGGAACGAGAATAACTTGAAGCAGATGTACTTTCATATCCTACCTAGACCCAGGGAGAAGATAATCGAGTTCAATGTTGTTAACTTCGATAAGAGGGCGGCGTGGATGTGTGTCCATGCTGCTGGGGTTCATTGCAAAAAACGGGACTTTAAATTCTGTTTGGCGCATGATGTCCTTCCCACGAGGAAACGGCAGTACAGGTGGGGTGCTGCTGTCACGGGCAGGTGTTTGTCCTGCAGTCTTATCGAAGATAGGCACCACTTGTTTTTTAGTAGCCCTATGGCTGCGCAGATTTGGCGGTTGGTCTGGGATTGGGCCGGCCGCCCTTGGCATGTTCTCTACCAGTATCCCGGTTCCAAGGTGGGAATGGATGTCTGGAGGCTCATAATTACGGAGACGACGTACAAAATCTGGAGAGAGAGGAAAAGAGTTCTTCATTGTAATCACGGTAACGTTGGATTCATCCCTTTGAAAGTTGCCTGGCAGGTCAAGTGCAAGATCCGGGACAGAGTTGAACCGGACGCCTGCACCCTTTCTGACCGTGCCTTCAAATATCGATGGGTCTTTTGGCCTCGGATTGTTACCAGTATGAGGAAAGAGTATTACTTCCAACTAGGGATCTTAATCCCCCCCCCCCTGTGTTTCGGCTTGCAATCCTGCATTACTGGAACCTTTTGAATTTTTTGTGAATGTATTGTTTCGTTGATTTCTGTTTTGTGAGTTATGCTAACTTCTCAGATCGAACGTGAGGGGCTCCAGTGACGACGTTCCCCAGACCCCTGATCGTTCATTCGGTGTTTTTCTGTTTCGTTTCAGTTTCCTCTGCTTTGCGGTAAGGATCCGGTTTCGGTTTCTGGATTTCCGGATTCCGTGTTCGGAGTGCTGTGCTTCGGGGCTGTTGCTTGCGGGAGTGTGTGTTTATTTATCATCATCATCATCATTGTCGACCATTATCAATCCACTGCTGGACGAAGGTCTCCCCAAGTTTCCTCCATAACGGTCTGTCTTGTGCCAGTCTCCTCCATGTCACTCCTGCATACTTTCGAATTTCATCCACCCATCTCCCATGTGGTCTTCTTCTGGGTCTTTTCCTGTCCCTTGGAATCCAATCTAAAATTTCGGCTGTCCATCGATGATCTGTCCTTCTGGCAGTATGTCCAGCCCATTGCCATTTCAGGCATTTAACTCTGATCATGATGTCTTCCACTCTTGTCATTTTTCGGATCCACGTGTTCCTCTTCTTATCTCTCCTGGTTACACCAAGCATGCACCTCTCCATGCTTCTTTGAGTTGTCTGCAGTCTTTGTATATCTCTTTTAGTTAAGGTCCACGTCTCTGCACCATACGTAAGCACTGGAAGGATGCATTGATCAAACACTTTTCTTTTAAGACATAATGGCATATTGCTCTTGAAAATTATGCTGTTTCTTCCAAAAGCTCTCCAGGCAAGTTTTGTACGCCGATTAATTTCTTCACCAATGTGACCCTCACTTGATATCTGCTGTCCAAGATAAACGTACGTGTCTGTTATCTCCAGCTTTTCTCCATCAATCGATAAATCTTCATTTCTTGAAAAAGCATTGAACATCACTTTTGTCTTCTGAAAGTTCATTTTTAATCCCACTTCTTTACTCTTGTCAGCAAGTTCCTGGATCATACTCTGCAGCTCTGATGGGGTAGTTGCAAAAATGACTACGTCATCAGCAAAACGAAGGTGGGTTAGATAATCTCCATTAATCTTTATCCCTTTGTTTTCCCAGCTCAGCGACTGAAAAACACCCTCCAATGTGGCATTAAAGAGCTTCGGAGATATGGTGTCACCTTGTCTCACTCCCTTTCCAATTTTTATGTGTGTTGTATTTTCAAACAGCCGAATCTTTGCACTTGCATTTTCATAGATGTTATTAATAATATTAATGTATGCATCTTCAATACCGCAGGTTTTCAGAGCCATTGTAACTGCTGATGGTTTCACCGAATCAAAGGCTTTTTCATAATCGATAAAAGCCATGCACAAAGGAAGTTCATATTCCCTCGCTCTTTCAATTAGTTCTCTCAGTACGTGGATATGATCTATTGTGCTGTAGCCACTCCTGAATCCAGCTTGTTCTCTCGGTTGAGCCATGTCCAGTGTTACCTTCAAGCGGTGTGAAAGAACTTTAGTGAAGATTTTATAAACTACTGATAGGAGGCTGATAGGTCTGTAGTTTCCGAGATCCTCAATGTCACCTTTCTTATGTAGCAGGATCATTGTAGCGGTGTTCCAATCCTCAGGAATCTTTCCTTCATTAAGGCATGGAGTGAAAATTTGGGCGAGTACTGTTTCAATTTCTCCACTTGCTTCTTGTATGATGTCTACAGTAATTCCATCTTCTCCTGGAGCTTTTCCCCGCTTCATGTTCTTGATTGCATGTGCAACTTCTGCTGGAAGGACTGGAGGAACTCTGGTACTGGTATCTTTCATGATGTCTGGAGTGCATGTATCATCCCTTTCATATAATTTGGAGTAGAAATCTTTCACTCTTGTCAAAATTTCGCCTCTATTTCTTGTTACAGAACCATCTTCTTTTCTCAGTGCCATAATCTGTTTTCTTCCCTTACTGAGATGTCCCTTTGCTATCTTTAGGCTTTGGTTGTTTTCAATTGCTTTCCTCACTAGTTCACAGTTGAATTTTCTTACGTCTTCAGTGATACTTTTTCTTACTGTCTTGCATAGCTCTATATATTCCACTTTGGAAGTCACATCTTCTTTAGTTGTCCTCATCTCTCTTCTTTTTGCATCAACATTTTCGTTTTTCCTGATAATTTGTTTACATGCAACTTGTTCTTAGACCCAGCTAATTTTGTTGCTGTTTCCATAAGAGCTTTGGTTACTTTTCTGTTAACTTCAGAGATGTCCACTTCTTCCGATGTTAGGCCTTCTAAAGCAGAGAACCTGTTCTTCAGTTCCAACTTGAAGGTATTATGGTGTTTTTTAAGGTTGGTTATGTCAATAGATTTTGTTTGTCTTATGAGCTTGCCACGTTCAAGTTTGGTGTTGAGGTGCATCTTACATCTCACCAATCTATGGTCACTACCTGTGTTGAACTTGTTTAGCACACTGCAGTCTTCTATGACGAATTTTTTGTTACACATAATAAAATCAATTTCACTTGTCGTCCCATTTGGATGTCTCCATGTCCATTTCCTGTGTGGCTTTTTCTTGAAGAAGGAGTTCAAGATGAAAAACCCTTCTGCCTCTGCAAACTCAACGAGAGTATTTCCACACTGGTTTCTGTTGCCGTGACCGAATTTACCTACTGAAGTTTCATTCTGTTGCCGTTGCCCTATTTTTGCATTGAAATCTCCCATAATTATTTTCAAGTGCTGCTTACCTTTATTATTTAGATGACAAATTTCCTCATAAAATTCTTCAATTTCTTCTTCAGGATGACTTGTGGTGGGTGCATAAGTTTGAATAATCTGAGCCTGGTATCTTCTCGATAGTTGGATAACGAGTCGTGCAGCTCTGTCAGAGGAACTTTCAACTTCTACAACTTTATCCTTCAGTTTCCTATTTATTATAAATCCAACACCACTAGTTCTGCCAGTATCTGTCCCACAATAGTAGAAGAGATGTCCACTTTTCAGTTCGATGAGATCTTCTCCTTTTCTCCTTACCTCACTTAGCCCCACGATGTCCCACTTGATCCTTTGTAGTTCCTCTTCCAATTCAAGAAGCCTTGAATCAGAAGATAGGGAGCGTCCGTTGTACGTAGCCAAGGTCAGCATCAGATGGCAGCCTAGTCCGGTCCTCCGGGGATTCTTAGCACCCTCTGCCTTCATGTCGCACTGGCCGCTGCCTTGGCCAGGTACATTCCAGCTGCCGGAGACTGAGGGCCAAGATTTAAGTTGTGGAATCATTTTGGAGGGGTTTGGCCATAACTCACCACGCTGGCCAAGCGGGTTGGTGAGTGTGGGATAGAATTTCCTCTAATCCCGATGGTATAGTTATACCGCTATTGGCGGTCGTCAGAGCCCCTTTAGTGGGAACAGGATGTACCACGAGAAGGCGGGGTTGACATTTGTCAAGGAGAGGCTGTGATGTTACGCATCACCTGACTTTACATCCCGTGTTTATTTATACATTTTTTTTTTAATTTTTTTTTTTTTTTTTTTTGCTTGTCTGGCATCTGCCGGTTCTCTGTGTGTGTGTGCTTGCAAGGGGAGGCTTCCTCATTTTTGGAGAAGTCTGTTGCTCTCCGCCGTTGCCTCCTGTGATGATGTCATCCGTGGGGTGACTCTGTCACTGGGTCACTTCCAAAGGAGGAACTTCCTCCTACATGCACTTTTTGGAGGGCCCTGTCCCTCCATCGTGCCAGGGGACTCCGCCATCCGAATGTATGGTGTTGCGTCAGGGGTGTGAGTGTCCTTGCTTGTGCGTGTCGGGGTGTGTGTGAAACACCGGTGGAACCAATCCCATGTTCATACATGGGAGCGGGGAAGCAAGTGTGTTGGTGTTTCTGGGCAACAAAAGTTCTTAATGGGAGAGAGGGCATAGTGCTTCTGCACATTATGATGTCTCTTTCTTTCAGTTTCCAGTGAATGTTATACAAAGACATTGATTAAATGGTAGTGGAAGGATAATTGATTGCAAGCCTGTAACCAAAACTTTTGAAAATTTTGACAAGTTTGTAAGTACAAGAATGATGGTAGAGGATTGAACCAATAAAGGAAAGGGATAGTTTCTGCAGAGGAGAAAAGTGACACACAAATTGATTGGCATATTGAAACGTTTATTGACAATTCCGAGGGGAAACTGATGGTTTGTGGTAATTTCTTGGATGATTGCATATTCTTTTTGTAATGAGTGGAGTTCATTGCAAATGACATTGGCACAGTGAATGAGTGTTTTTAGAGCAGCAAGCTTATACACCCTTCAATATTCCGATAGTTTGGAAATCTGTACTGGCAACAGCTAAAGAAACGATGTCAACCACACAAGTGCTTGCTTTTAGTGTGAACAAGGCTGATGCTGCAGCCGAAAGATCTTACAAATCTGAATATTCCTGAAGTTTAGTACGTAATAAATCATGCATGGAATTTTCTGCATTATTGGTTTCTTCACATTATGTGAAATGGCCTTTCTACAGAAGTAACAATTGCTTCTCATAGAAGCATGCTTGCTCTCCCAGAAGCACATTGTACTCTGCGGTCAGTGGGGCAGAAATAGTTGACTCGTTAAGCATGTTTTCAAGGACCAGAGCATTAGAGCTGCTATCTCCCAGTGCAGTGGCATAACGTTGACTTGTTAACCTTGTTTTCAAGGACCAGAGCATTAGAGCTGCTATCTCCCAGTGCAGTGGCATAACGTTGACTTGTTAAGCATGTTTTCAAGGACCAGAGCATTAGAGCTGCTATCTTTCAGTGCAGTGGTGTAACGTTGACTTGTTAAGCTTGTTTTCAAAGACCAGAGCATTCGAGCTGCTATCTCCCAGTGCAGTGGCGTAACGTTGACTTGTTAAGCATGTTTTCAAGGACCAGAGCATTAGAGCTGCTATCTTTCAGTGCAGTGGCGTAACGTTGACTTGTTAAGCATGTTTTCAAGGACCAGAGCATTCGAGCTGCTATCTCCCAGTGCAGTGGCGTAACGTTGACTTGTTAAGCATGTTTTCAAGGACCAGAGCATTCGAGCTGCTATCTCCCAGTGCAGTGGCATAACGTTGACTTGTTAAGCATGTTTTCAAGGACCAGAGCATTAGAGCTGCTATCTTTCAGTGCAGTGGTGTAACGTTGACTTGTTAAGCATGTTTTCAAGGACCAGAGCATTAGAGCTGCTATCTTTCAGTGCAGTGGTGTAACGTTGACTTGTTAAGCATGTTTTCAAGGACCAGAGCATTCGAGCTGCTATCTCCCAGTGCAGTGGCGTAACGTTGACTTGTTAAGCATGTTTTCAAGGACCAGAGCATTCGAGCTGCTATCTCCCAGTGCAGTGGCATAACGTTGACTTGTTAAGCATGTTTTCAAGGACCAGCGAATTAGAGCTGCTATCTCTCAGTGCAGTGGCATAAGGTTGACATGTTAAGCATGTTTTAAAGGACCAGAGCATTAGAGCTGCTATCTCCCAGTGCAGTGGCATAACGTGGACTTGTTAAGCTTGTTTTCAAGGACCAGAGCATTAGAGCTGCTATCTCCCAGTGCAGTGGCATAACGTTGACTTGTTAAGCATGTTTTCAAGGACCAGAGCATTAGAGCTGCTATCTTTCAGTGCAGTGGTGTAACGTTGACTTGTTAAGCATGTTTTCAAGGACCAGAGCATTAGAGCTGCTATCTTTCAGTGCAGTGGCGTAACGTTGACTTGTTAAGCATGTTTTCAAGGACCAGAGCATTCGAGCTGCTATCTCCCAGTGCAGTGGCATAACGTTGACTTGTTAAGCATGTTTTCAAGGACCAGAGCATTCGAGCTGCTATCTCCCAGTGCAGTGGCGTAACGTTGACTTGTTAAGCATGTTTTCAAGGACCAGAGCATTAGAGCTGCTATCTTTCAGTGCAGTGGTGTAACGTTGACTTGTTAAGCATGTTTTCAAGGACCAGAGCATTAGAGCTGCTATCTTTCAGTGCAGTGGCGTAACGTTGACTTGTTAAGCATGTTTTCAAGGACCAGAGCATTCGAGCTGCTATCTCCCAGTGCAGTGGCATAACATTGACTTGTTAAGCACGTTTTCAAGGACCAGAGCATTAGAGCTGTTATCTCCCAGTGCAGTGGCATAACGTTTCTTAGAGCAGTGGCGTAACCATGTTTCAAAATCTGGGGGTGGGGTCCGATCACACATACACACATTGTATGTATGCATATACACTGAGTGGCCACTTTATTATGATCACCCCCTCAGTATTTCGATGGGCCACCTTTTGCCTTTAATACTGCGTCGATTCTTCATGACATGGACGCCACGAGATGTTTGTAGGTGGTTTGTGGAATCTGACTGAGACCATGCTTGATGAATAGCGCTTTCCAGGAGTGTGAGATTGCAGGGTTGTGGATCCAGCTGTCAGATAGCTTGTTCAACTTCATCCCACAAATTCCCAATGGGGTTGAGATCTGGAGATTGTGGGGGTTCCTAAGCAAAGTAAACTCACCGGCATGTTCTTGAAACCAATCCTGTACAATACGAGCACTATGGCAGGACGCATTATCTTGTTGAAAGTAGCCACCGCCATTGGGGATAATACATCCACATGACAGGATGCACTTGGTCCGCAACGATATTTAGATATAATGTGCCAGTTAGACGTTGATCAACGCGAATTACAGGGCCCAAAGCATGCCAGGAAGACATTCACCAAACCATAACGTTGCCTCCACCAGCTTGAAGGGTTGTAGCAATGCATTTGGGGTCCATGCTTTCGTGCTGTTTCCGCCAAATTCTCACTCGGCCATCGGCATGGTGCAACTGAAAACGTGATTCATTGGACCACATAATTTGTTTCCAATTATCGACTGTCCAATCCTTGTTCGAACTGGAGACGTTTTCTCTTGTTAACTGCAGACAGCAAAGGTGTTCGAACAGTCCTTCGGCTGCCATATCCCATCCGATGCAGTGTATGGCAAACAGTGCGTGCACAGATCATTTGAGGGGATCCTTGATTAAGATGGTCTGTAATTTGCTGCACTGTTGCCCTTCTGTTGTCTGTTACCAGTCTGGACACTCTCCGTTCCGCCAGAGCAGTCACTAGTCGATGACGACCACACGTTGCACGTAGAGACCCAGTTTTTTGGCTGACAGTCCAGTCTTTAAACACTTTTACAACAGCTGCTCTGGAACATTTCACGAGTGCGGCGGTTTCGGAGATACTCACTCCATGGCTCTGAGCTCCTACAATCATCCCATGTTCAAAGTCCGTCAAATCGCATTTTTTACCCATCTCGTCACCCAAAAATCACTTCTACTACTACTACTGTCGCAAGCACTAAGCATTCCCTTTTTATACTAGCTTCGCCCTCTGGCAGCAGCAGCCTTCAGCCATAGCTCATTTGCTTAAAACTGTTGGGTGGTCATAATAAAGTGGCCACTCAGTTTTCCCCCGGGGTAGACAAAAATCCAAAATTTTCAGGAGCCAGCAAATTTTTCCAGAAGCCAGGTAAATTAAATGTTAATTAACCATTTTTTTTTTTTTTAATCTTTTAACCCTCTGGATGGCAAGCACTAGTTAACTTGGCCTTGTTGCCCAGAGAGTTATTATTAAAGGGTATTATTCTTAGCAGAAATGTCAGATTCCTTAGTCTAGCATGCTTGAATATGTATTACTGATTAATAAAATTAACATCTGAATTAAATGAAAAATAAAGAGTTGTATATGTACCACAGTATATAATTATGCACCACAATGCCATGCAGCGTCAACACTAAATATGTCAAATACATCGCTCTTTCCACGTTTTACCAACACTTAGCAACCGAAAAATTGTTATTCGGTCACCGTCGGGGACCGAATAAAATTTTTTCAGTTGCTGTGTGTTGGTAAAACGTGGAAAGAGTGATGTATTTGTTTATTCACTGACGCCACCCACGTATTTGGAGGATTTTTACTAAACATGTCTTTGTGTTTTTGCGCTGAAATACCAGCGGTCAATAGGCTTTTCTGGCTCTCAAAGTCTTGGATTGAAGGTCCATTCAAACTAATCAGCATCAAGTCATTTAAGTTCTTTATCACAAGTTTGGTGTGCAGTTTATGTTTTATTAGGTTCATGGCACTGAAGCCTCGTTCACAAGATGAAGTTGAGACTGGTATTGTTGACACAATATTAAGCAACAGGATAGGAAATTGGGATTCCATAGTGAGGGACTTCTCTAGCAGCTCACTGAAATTCAGGCCTTGCCCTAACACCTTGAACTCATACCATTCACTTAGTAGTGAGTCTATGCCATCTTCATTAATATTAAGGTGTTTAAAGAAATAACTGGCAAGGGTTTTTATTTCCTCATCTCCATAGTTTTCCAAATGTTTCCCTGATGGCCATGATAATGTATCAAAAACACCAGTAGCACATTGAACGTCTTGCTGTTTCAGAAATCTTTCTTGAAGAAATTTCATGCCACTGCTGTGGAGATTTTCTTTATCAGAGGCAAAGCACTTGTCCGTAACATTTGTCAACTGCACATCTTGGTACATTCCAGCAAGTGTTACATTTGGAATGAATTTGGTTTCCATTGTGCTACTGGTGTTCCTAAGTTGCTCCAATGAACTGATGGCTTTCCTTACATGCACTAATACTTGACTTAAAATAAGATCTTGTCTCTGGAAAATAAGGGAAGGTTTCTTGAAAATGTTGAGGTAGCCAAGTAAGAAATGAATTGTTATAACAAATCTAAAGTTTTGGATTTTTTTCAAAATGCCCGTAGCAACATTTCCCTCTTTACTTTCCTTTGAGCAATACTCTCCTAATGTATCACCAGACATTTTCAGTCTTTAACTACAGCATTTAGAGCACCAATTTTACTAGCCGCCCATCTTACTTGGTGTAAATATTTTACACTCTAGCAACTCTGAAATTTTATTCAGTTCCTGTAATCGTTTTGCAGAATGGCAATAGAACTTCTATATCTTGCATATTGTTAACTATAATTTTTTTATGTTCTTAGCTGAATGAAGAACTGTCAGCTGCAATTGGTGTACAACACAGTGAACACTTACAACACTCTCTAGTTTCTGGGACATCTTAGCTACTAACCCATTGTGTATACCAATCAATAGTGACTGTTCCATCAGTTCCTTTTCCCACTAAAGTACTGCTGGTTAACAATCCTTCAAGTCCCAAATGCAGTAATTCCTTCTCGATGACTTCCAAATAACCAGCACTTGTTGCATTGTCTAATGAGACAATGGAGAGAAATGTTTCCTTCACTTTCCCCTGCCTAATAAACCGAACATAAAGTATAAGTTCTTCCTCATCAGATTTACCTGTTGATCCATCAAGTAAGATGCTTACATAAGAGCTTTCTCTGATTTCCAACAGTAAATCATCTCGAAGAACTGAAGCAATATCTGCAATAAATTCTTGGCACCTTTTTTACACTTTCCAGCCGTAGGTTGAAGAAGCGTATATGCTCCAGCTTTGTCTGTCTGTCTGCCCGCACGATAACTCACGTAAAAATGGTTCGATTTCGATGAAATTTTAGTATGTGGTAGGGGACCACCTGCGGACGAACCCTATTGAAAATGGGTGAAGGGGGTCAAAGGTCACGGCATAGGAGTGGGATCCATTCCATTATTCTTGTGCGTCATAACTTGTGTAAATATGGTTCAATTTCGATGAAATTTTAGTATGTGGCAGGGGGACTACCTGGGAACAAAACCTATTAAAAATGGCTGAAGTGGGGTCAAAGGTCAGGACATAGGAGCGGGATGCATTCCGTTGCCCTTATGCGTCATAATTGGCATAAATATGGTTCGATTTCAATGAAAGTTTATGTTGTAGGGGGACCATCTGGGAATGAACCCTATTGAAAATGGATGAAGTGGGGTCAAAGGTCAGGACATGGGAGTGAGATGCATTCCATTGCCCTTATGAATCATAACGTGCGAAAAAATGGTTCGATTTCGATGAAATTTTAGTATGTTGTGGGGGACCACCTGGGGACGAACCCTATTGAAAATGGACAAAATGGGGTCAAAGGTCAGGACATAGGATCGGGATCCATTCCATCGCCCTTATCCCATACTATTAAAGGAGCAATTCTTGTATGTGTGTAAATTTTATTTTGAAAACGGCTCTAAGGATTTTGATGAAAGTCGTTAACCTACCGTTTTCTGGTACTAGAAATCTATTTAGCTTGATCTCGACTTTAGAAAAATTTGTTTAGTGGGTTAAATAACCACCCCGAATTACCACGTTTTTAGTGTAGTGCCATGACGTTGTCCTATTAGATATTGGCGCGCGGTCACGCCATCTGTCTTATTACATCATGCGTTGTGTGTGGATCCTATTAAAGTTTGATGACGTCACACTCTTGCGAGCAGATGGTCGCGATTCCCATCTGCCTCAACTCACGTAAAAATCGTTCGATTTCTTTGACATTTTAGTATGTGGTAGGGGAACACCTGGGAAGGAACCCTATTGAAAGTGAACGAAATGGGGTCAAAAGTCAGGACATAGGAGTGGGATCCATTCCACTGCTCTTATACGTCATAACTAACGTAAAAAAGGTTCAATTTCGATGAAATTTTAATATATGGTAGGGGACCACCTGGGGACAAACTCTATTGAAAATGGGCGAAATGGGGTCAAAGGTCAGGACATAGGAGCGGAATCACTTCCATCACCATTATGCGACATAACTTACGTAAAAATGCTTCGATTTGGATGAAATGTTAGTATGTTGTAGGGGCCTGCCTGGGGACGAATCCTATTGAAAATGAGCGAAATGGGGTCAAAGGTTAGGACACGGGGGTGGGATCTATTCCATATCCCTTATGCATCATAACTTACGTAAAAACGCTTTGATTGCGACAAAACTTTATCGTGTTATTTCGGAGGTATGCTGAACTGGTTCTGTTAAATATCATCGAAATGGAATCAAAGGTCAGGGCACAGGAGCGAGATTTATTCCACAGCCATTATCCTCATTACTTGAGTGATAACTTGAGTAATGATTTCTGGTATGTTGGAAAGCGTATTCTAATCAATGCATTGCACGATTTTACTAACTTGTTTCATTTGTATATTGGCCTAAATTGATAACATTAAGTTTACTTAACAATGCCATCAGGTCGTTAAAGTCTGTGTATGGTGTATTATTCTTTGCAATGTGATATGCTGCTGTAAAAGGGTTTGCAAGTGTTGTAGTAATATGTTTTCATCAATTTTTTTCACACATTTTTCTAAAGGTGCATTTTGTGGATTACTTTGGGCATGTTTTGCTTCCTCACATCTGACATGTGGGGCTGACTTGCTATGCCTTTTAAAAGTTTCCAGTTTATAAATGGGCCTGAAAATCCATTTACAACTCTTGATCCTGATGTCTTATCTGCAATGTCAGGAAACATATTGCACACCACACATTTTGCTATTCCATTTTGGTATTGTAGCCACTGTAGTTGTTTGAGCCATGATTCCTGGAATGGAATTTTTGTTTGCCTTTACCAAATACGGAAACATCAGTAATTAGTGATTCACCAGCAGAGTTGTTTTCTTCAATAGTGGATGCACTGCTTGTTGTTGGCTGCTTAGCAATACTGGTTTTACGATCTGCACTATTTTCCCTGGGAGACTCAATATGCTTGGCATTATTTGCTCTACTTTCAATTGACGCATTGTTTCCAAAGAAATCTGTAAGTCGACACTGTTTTTTACTTGGTTGAGTAAGGCCCTGGCTCATATTTGCACGTTTCATTTTATTTGAAACCGATGAGTTGAAGTTTTTTGTCGTGCTAATTGAGATTTACCGGTATACAATCATCTTTGCTGTCTTAAGCACGAAAAACAAGACGTAACCAATTTCAACACAAAATAAACCAAGCCAAATCATCGCAAGCCATGAAAACACCAATACTTATTAAAATTAAGACTTGTTTAAAAGGTTAAAATGATTAAAACCAATGTGCGAGATCTTTTGGGTCCGCCTCTACAGACCCATCCTCAGGAACAACGAGAAACTCACACGGGGCACGCTGGCTTATACACTGAGTGGCCACTTTATTATGACCACCTGACAGTTTTAAGCAAATGAGCTATGGCTGCACGCTGTTGCCGCCAGAGGGCGAGGCTAGTATGAAAAGGGAATGCTTAGTGCTTGCGACAGTAGTAGAAGTGATTTTTGGGTGACGAGATGGGTAAAAAATGCGATTTGATGGACTTTCAATGTGGGATGATTGTAGGAGCTCAGAGCCATGGAGCGAGTATCACCAAAACCGCCGCATTCGTGAAATGTTCCAGAGCAGCTGTTGTTAAAGTGTTTTAAGACTGGACTGTCAGCCAAAAAACTGGGTCTCTACGTGCAACGTGTGGTCGTCATCGACTAGTGACTGCTCGTGTGGAACGGAGAGTGTCCAGACTGGTAACAGACAACAGAAGGGCAACTGTGCAGCAAACTACAGACCATCTTAATCAAGGATCCCCTCAAATGATCTCTGCACGCACTGTTCGCCGTACACTGCATCGGATGGGATATGGCAGTCGAAGGCCTGTTTGAACACCTTTGCTGCCTGCAGTTAACAAAAGAAAATGTCTCCAGTTCGCACAAGAGCACAAGGATTGGACAGTCGATAATTGGAAATAAATTATGTGGTCCAATGAATCACGTTTTCAGTTGCACCATGCCGATGGCCGAATGAGAATTTGACGGAAACAGCACGAAAGCATGGACCCCAAATGCATTGCTGCAACCCTTCAAGCTGGTGGAGGCAACGTTATGGCTTGGGGAATGTTTTCCTGGCATGCTTTGGGCCCTTTAATTCGTGTTGATCAATGTCTGACTGGCACATCATATCTAAACATCATTGCGGACCAAGTGCATCTTGTCATGTGGATGGTTTACCCCAATGGTGATGGCTACTTTCAACAAGATAATGCGTCCTGCCATAGTGCTCGTATTGTACAGGGTTGTTTTCAGGAACATGCCGGTGAGTTTACTTTGCTTAGGTGGCCCCACAATCTCCAGATCTCCACCCCATTGAGTATTTGTGGGATGAAGTTGAACGAGCCATCAGACAGCTGGATCCACAACCATGCAATCTCACACTCCTGGAAAGTGCTATTCATCAAGCATGGTCTAAGATTCCACAAACCACCTATCAACATCTCGTGGTCCATGCCACGAAGAATCGGCGTAGTATTAAAGGCAAAAGGTACTTCGTGGGTGGTCATAATAAAGTGGCCACTCAGTGTATACGCACCTCTGTACATCAGCGAGATACAACGCATGCGCCGAACTAAAAGGTTAAATATGCTTTACACAGAAAGTAACAATAAAACGAAAATATGTACAAATGCATGAAAAGGAAATAATCCAAATGGCAGTAAGTAAATAATCAAAACATATTTGCAGTGGAAGAGGGATTCTCCAGCAGGAACCTCCCAGGTGCAGGTATGATTTGCGGGGTTCTTCATTACAACAGTGTTCGGCAAAATCAAAAATATACAAACTCTCCAAAAAGAGCACTGCAGTTTTAGTTCTTGCCGAGCACAATAATTTAACATCATTCCATAGTGGTAAATAATCTCCTTTGCTGACTATTCGGGCTACGGCTGTTGCAGATGAATGGGTGCGAACATTGTATTTATGTTTGGAGATTCTCACCCCGAGTGACTGACAAGTTGATCTGATTTTTCAATTTACTTCCGATATTGGAGGTTATATTATTTAACGTGCATTAATGCATTTGCATTTTTGAACTTCACTTTTAGTTGGTTAAGTTCGATGAACACTTACCGCACGTGGGGCTTGGCTTTCAATTCCTATTTCCGTTATGTGGATGCGGCACGGGGTTTTTCATTTGGCCACGGGTCCGCTTCTTTTTTTTTTCCCGTTGGAATTTATTTTGTCTCATCACCAAATGAGTTTTTCCTTTGCTGCATCCTCATTTACTTCAATATTTATTCATACCCGAGTACTTTCAGTAAAATTCCTTTACCGTCTTCGAGGGGACGTTTTGCTCCGACTAGCACGGACCGTGTCAGCTGGGCATTTCGGTGGTTCTCGCGGGCTGCTTCTGTCAACGGCTATCGCTTCTTCTTGGGCGTTGTGGCGCCATCTCTTGTTGGTCAGTGATCTCACTTTTCGAACTTTTTCATTTTTTTGCTCAATTTTAATTGCAACCACAATGACCCTAATAATTTGAGAAACAGCTGGAAAAATTTAATTAAAATTGAGCAAAAAAATGAAAAAGTTCGAAAAGTGAGATCACTGACCAACAAGAGATGGCGCCACAACGCCCAAGAAGAAGCGATAGCCGTTGACAGAAGCAGCCCGCGAGAACCACCGAAATGCCCAGCTGACACGGTCCGTGCTAGTCGGAGCAAAACGTCCCCTCGAAGACGGTAAAGGAATTTTACTGAAAGTACTCGGGTATGAATAAATATTGAAGTAAATGAGGATGCAGCAAAGGAAAAACTCATTTGGTGATGAGACAAAATAAATTCCAACGGGAAAAAAAAAAAAAGAAGCGGACCCGTGGCCAAATGAAAAACCCCCGTGCCGCATCCACATAACGGAAATAGGAATTGAAAGCCAAGCCCCACGTGCGTTAAGTGTTCATCGAACTTAACCAACTAAAAGTGAAGTTCAAAAATGCAAAAGTTGATCTGATGTAGGCTGTCATAGGAGAGAGTTATCAACCGATTGTAGTGGCACAGAATATACACCACATTTTTCCATGATCGTAACATGGTCACGATCAGACTTGACCAAGTTGAAAAGGTGTTCGAAAGAAATACTGAAACTATAGTTGAACTTACAGCACGTCTTATAGAGTGTGGATACTATGGTGGGGTGATAAGTAATGGAACCAACAAACCGGGTGACAGGTGATTCACGTTGGGTTCGAAGTGTGGTGAAATAATGGCGCTGAAACTTGTGAAGAGTTTTAATGAAATATCGGCGTGGGTATCCGAATGACTCGGCCATGGTGGAAATGCGCTGAAGTTGTAACGAGAGATCAGAGTTTGATGAGGAGTGTGTATAGGCTCGGCGAATCAAAGAATGAAGTTATTTGAAACCTAAAATTATCACAAGGACCCAGAAGGTAGAAGCTCCAGGCAAAACTCTGAAGACTATACACTCCACATGTAGTTATGAAAAATAAAAGCCAACAGCGAGTTTTGATTGAAACTGTTCACTAAAAAATAGCAACTTGCACTGTAGGATTGGTTATGGAAGCCACCGTGCTTGCCAAGGAAGAGTGAGACAGAGAGAGAGAGAGAGAGAGAGAGAGAGGCAAACTACAAAGCTGGTCATAAAGGGAGTTGTCATAGCAACGGTCGGTGATTGACGGCTTCAGTGCAGGGAATGTTGCATCATAATGTTAACTGATAAACATCTCTTATAAACTACTGGGATAAAAAATATGATTTTCTATCTTTGTGAAATTTCAACAAAACCGGCTGCAAATTTAAAGAACTTCATAAATTGTTAAAAGGAACAAACCCACCAACTTTCATGCGAAATGGATAAAAATTGTGAAAACTAGGTACTAAAAATTTTAATCGCGTTTTCAATTTCGTACGACAGTAGTTTTCTGTTCTGAATGTCATAATAAAAATTGTTATGCACAATTCAAATAGTTTTCATTAGATTGTAGTGAAATTTACAGGATAACCTTGTATGACTCCGTTACGACATCTCACATCTGTAAAAAATTCAGAACTTTTAATTGAAAATTTGGAAGAGAGAAATGCAGTGCCTCACTGCGTCGTTAAAAGGTTGACCCAGAGACCTTTCTTGTAAACACAGGTGGAAACTGTCTTTTGATCTAAAAGCCAGAAGTATGGAATTATGAGACGGAAAGTAAAAACAAATCATCCTCCAATCCGAACGCATCAAAAATCCGAAATAAAACAATAACATACCCTAATAGGCCGGTGTAACAATGTTTTGTTACACCAGCCGACCGCCGAGAGTAGATAATGTAGCAGAGCATACTTTTACTGTAATTCAACCGTATTGCCCCAGCACCCAATGTTTGTCACCGATAGATACTAGCAGACTTGGGATGGGAAACTGTAATAACGATATCCCTGAGCCTGCAAAATGCTGCAACTTTTTGCTAGTCAAAACACAGAATTGTTATTATTATTTTTTGGTGATTAAACTGTTGGATGCTTCGAGGGTTTTTTTTTTTTTTTTTTTTTTTTTGAGACTGAGTTGAAGAAAAAAAAAATGCTGTTACACTAAAATCTTAGGCACCAACCATTTATTTTCAATCATCGCGGCGACCGGGCACCTTGATTTTGTCTACCCCTGCATATATACACAATATTATATACATGCTATGTAAGATAGAGTTTGGGGACCCCTCCCCCCCCCCCACACACACACAGGCAATTTGCTGAGGCGTGGTCTAACAGGAATTACATAGGTGCCTCTGTTGGCAAATTGTGGATCTTAGCAAACACAACTGTAAAACTATGACAGATAAGGCAGAAATGTAAACTACAAAGTTGTAGAACTGACTTCACTTATTAGGAATCAGTATTGCTGTTTTATTAAGTACACATTATGCATATGTTTGCATTCTATGAAAAACTAAAATTTTATATTGTTAAATTTAATTAGTTCATATCATAAAAAAGTGTGCATTATATCATTATATTCCTGAAAAATTTGGGGGAATCCTTGACATTAGGGTTCCCCGACACTGAAAATCTGGGGGTCCTGACCGACACCCCCCCCTGGTTACGCCTATGTTCCAGTGAGATTACACTTGACCCAGAGAGAGGATAGCTGTGTTAACCAGCACAAACTGGTCTCTGTGTTTTAACATTGTGGAGTCAGTTAATGCTTTGGATTTTTGTCATTTTGTTTACATGTTCAAACAGTTAACCAGCTTTCCAGCAAATATATGTTTTTGTATTTTGGTGTAAATCCAAGCACTAAAAAAACAAAAAGGAGATGGAGAGAAGTAATGAATATGGATATTTGGATTGGGATTCTTCATCTACATCAAAGTCTAGTGATTTGAAGAATCAGCATTTCAGTACTCATGATAAAATGAAACAAAACTCCTAGAGGACAGGATGTTTATCTGAACAGATGTTCTCCTGGATGGGTAAGAATTTTTTTTATTTCTTGAGCCGTGCTTCAGATGAAATACGTCCTGATGCACACAGTAGAGATGAGCATGGGCTTCTTTTTTAAGGCCCGGGCCCAGCCTCGGCCCGTTATATCATTATTTATGGCAGGCCCAGGTTTGAACATTATGCAATTTTTTCTTATGTAAAATAAATAAATAAGGAAAAAAGGAAGCATATTGTCTTACTCCTATTCATATTTTCATCATTAGATAAGAATTTTAGTGCTTCCTGTTAATACTGATCCCTCCCTTTCCTCCAAAAAAATGACAGAGAAAGAAAGAATTAGTGTTGAAATTATTGGGTTGATGCATAAGTTCACACCATTTTATTTCACAAGATTTTCCCAGGTCAGTAGTGATGGTGCAGATCGCCAGTTGTACTTGATGATCCAAAAGTCTTGCACATTTTGAAAACGTAATAACTCACAGCTTTCCAGTAGGGCAACGCGGTTTGCGTCGAAATGATCAGAATGACATCGGTTTTTTTATGAAATCACATAAATATTTACTCATTTTATTTACATTTTTCATCGCCAGATGGTGCAGCATCCACAGGTTAGAAGTGTCGAGAAAAATAGACACCTGATTGTACCAGGTTAGACACCTGATTGTACCAGGTTAGACACCTCATTGTACCAGGTGTTCAATGTGATGTCCCCCTGTTCCAGCACTGCCTGCAGACGAGAGAAAACACCATGGACGGCATTGCAGAGCATGTCCGGTGGTATAGCTGCCACATGGTGTCGAATGGCATCTTTCAGCATGGCCAATGAAGTGGGGCAACATCTGTACACTTGTGATTTTAGGTAACCCCAGAGCCAGAAATCGCAGGGTGTCAGGTCTGGTGACCGAGGAGGCCAGGCCTTCGGAAAGTGCCGGCTCAACACATGATTTGCGCCAAACGTCTCTTGCAGCAGTTGCTTAATGGAAAGTGCGATGTGGGGTGTCCATCCTGAATATAAATGTGCACAGATTCACTGCATCCCACTCTGGCAAGCTAGGGATAACGTACATTCGTAACATGTTCACATAACGTGCACCTCTCACTGAAATGGTTTCAAAGGAGGTGTAGCAAACCTCTTAAAAAAAAAAAAAAAAAAAAAAGGACTAATAATGAAGGAAGCCGTGAATCCACGTCACACTGTCACTTTCGGCTGATGAAGCGGCGCTTCAACGACTGCTCGGGGATGTTCTGTGGCCCAGATGCGGCAGTTGTGCGTGTTTACCACTCTGTTTAGGGAAAAGTGTGCCTCCTCAGTCCATAAAACGTTCATCAGCCAGTTCTTGTCGACATCCATTTGTCGAAAAAACCATGCTGCGGACTCCTGACGCTGCACGTAATCGCCAGCTTGCAGTTTGTACGGGTATCTGTGCAGAATCCGTCGTAGTGTTCGCCATACAGTCCCGCATGGAATGCCTGTTTGCCAAGAAACATGGCAAGCACTGGAGTCGCCATGTGCAAACGACATTGGAATCGCATCCATTTCCTGCATAATCGTCTCTGCTGCAGCAGCACGTGTTCGTGGTCTACCGCTTCGTGGGCGTGCTGCCAAAGATCCTGTTTCCTCGAATTTTTTCACCATTCGCCGCAGCGCATCACTTTCCATCGGTCCTTTCTCACTGCGATCACCTTTCAGTGACCGGCGGGCTCTCAACGCAGCACTCGCACATTCAGCATTGCAATAGAACAATTTCACCAAGAGCGCTTTGTCCTGGTAATGACGGCATACTGACACGGACCGCTGTGACTTGTGGTTGCTTCCCAGCTGCTGCTTTTATACCCACTATCCCAGACCTGTTCGCCTATGGCGCCATCTGGCGATGAAAAATGTAAGAAAAAAGGGGGGGTTTATGTGATTTCATAAAAAACCTGATGTCATTCTGATCATTTCTACGCAAACTGTGTTGCCCTACTCTCAAAACTCCGCGAGTTATTACGTTTTCAAAATGTGCAAGACTTTTGGATCACCCGGTATATCAAACTGTAGCCAGTAATATCGTGTATCTAAATCATATTGTGTTGTGTGATTGGGGCTAATGGTGTTTTTTTTTGGTTTTCAGGTCAAGAAGTATGGAGTGTCAAATAGAGAGGAATGAACATTTCCAACATCTGTTCCTCTACAAGGTTAACAAGGGATCCACAGCAACTGTGGCCTCTCGACAAATTTATGCTATGTATGGGGAGAATGCTATTGCTCCAAGGACAGCCCGCAAATGGTTTGAGCGGTTTCTAGGTGGTAATTTTGTCCTCAATGACTCTCCACACTCAGGTTGTCCATCTCACTTTGATGAGAATTGTTTGAACTATCTCATCCACTTGGATCCATGTCAAACCACACACAAATTGGCCATTGAGATGGACTGTTATCAGGCCACAGCAGTGCGACACCTGGAACGTATGGGAAATGTCCAGAAATTGGGTTCTTGGGTGCCTCACACTTTCACCGAGGACAACAGGAATCGGCGTGTTGCCATATGTGATTCCTTGCTCGCCCGTTATTGCAGATGCTTCCCTTTCTGTCACATATTGTTACTGGAGATGAAAAGTGGTGCCTGTATGTGAATTTCAGGTATCGGAGGGAATGGCTAAGCCCAAACAAGATGCTCACACCACGTCCAACACATGACCTTCATCCTGAGAAGATCATGTTGTATGTCTAATGGGACATGGAAGGCATTATTCACTGGGAAATGCTGACGAGGAATCAGACCATCAACGCTGCGCTCTATTGTGAGCGACTTTGCCATGTGGAGGGAGAAATTCAGCAGAAATGGCCACATCGATGCCGTGGTGTCCTTCTCCAACATGATAATGCATGTCCTCACAGTACAAACATGACCAAAATGGTCACTCAGGACATGAAATGGGAGATCCTTCCACATCCAGCCTATTCCCCAGATGTTACCCCTTCAGGATTATCACCTGTTCCAATCTCTGTCGAATGCACTTCGTGGCAGAACGTTCAACAATGATGTTGATCTCTAGAATTTCCTTGTTGATTTCTTCACAGCAAAACCTGCACAATTTTTCAAGATTGGCCTTGCAGACCTATCCAGATGTTGGGACACCATTGCAAACATGGGGGAATACATAGTTGATTGATTCCGTTTTTCCTTCTGATGTAATACATTCCTGTAGTGCAGTGAAGAAATTGGACACATGTATCAACCAATATTATTAGAGAGAGAGAGAGAAAGAGAAGAATATGCAATATGAACAACTATTAAGAATTTTAAGCAAAAAACAAAAGAGAGACTATAGCATAACCATTCAGTTGTGTGTTTCCCATTGTGTTAATTAATTCGGTTAGCAGCATTAAATAAAGCTAATTAAAAAAGTGAAATGGAAAATTAACTTGAGCCCAGGCCTGTATGGGCCCGGGTTGTAGTAACAGGTTTGATCTAGGAGCCCGTGCGGGCCAGGGGTGGGCCAAGATGCATTTCTGGGCTTTTTGTTATAGCTCAGACCCGTGCTCATCTCTAGTACATCTCTAGTACACTGTCCACTATGGAGATGATCTTCTGTTTTCCAAAATAGTGGTCCATGTGGCCCTTTAGTACTATGGTTTTTCTGAGGGAGCTAAGCAAAAAGGATTTAGATTGTTAACCCTATTTTAAGCTGCTGAAGGCCAGTGATTTCAAACAAAGGGTATAGGTCAGGTGGTTAGATTTTTCATACTGGTATGCTAATAAAACTATTGCTGGGTATTGAGAAAACTGGTCATTAAGAAACAAAATAGTAGTTAGGAAAATACCCTGCCAGTAACTATTTCATGTCATTTAAATTATTTGATGCACATTAATTTTCTTGGGACTGAAAAGTATTCTTATGTTATTCCCAGTTTCGTGTTAAATGTTCTGCATTAGGTGAATAATTATATACATTGAAAAGCGCAGTTGCTGGAATGAACTGAGCTTGAATTTCACACTAAGCAGTATTTCATGTTACCTTTTATACAGTAAATTGCCTTTACTGCTATTTATCTCTGTTTTCATGATAAAGTACATTTTTATTGAATCTACTTGATGTACTTCTTTAGTGTAACTGTTCTACCTGCTAAACTTTCATGTTTCTGGTTCATTTCAGACACAGCAGATGGTATAGCTGCAGAATTAGTTAGTGCTGGGTTAGTAGATGGGAAAGATATAATTGTAGGTGAGTGTTGACACTTCTAAGACAACTTAAAATCTACTTTTGGGTGCTATTTATGAAGTTTGTGCTTGGAATATACATGAACATGGAAAAAAATACTCTCATGATTAAATGGAAGCAGTACTAATAGTTGCTATTCATATGGGAGCATATAGAATTTCACCTTTAAAACTTGACTTATGCAATAACATGAGATTTCCAAATTACCATGTTTTTCAGCTTATAAGTCCACATTTTTTTCTTCAGAAGTAAAGGCGTTGACTTAAATTCCACTTCAACTTATCTATTGTAATTTCTCAGTGAGAAAAAAAAATGTGCCTTAAATTCGGTAGTTATCCAAGCAGCCTGAAAGACGATGCTACTGTCCATTCTGAAGGCATATGAAATGTAATATTTGGTTCACCAAGAACTTGTTTTACAACTGCTGAAATGGATATTTCTGTTCGACAGAAACATTAAAATTGCCATGACCATGGAATGGTAGCTGTCGTATGTTAATTGCATCCTCATTGGAAGCCTTCCAAGATCTCATGGGTAGTATTCATCTCTGGTTATACAAAGGCACCAGACTACAATGAATGCATCTCACTTATCTTGCAGTGATTAAATTTCTGAAACATATCATTGCCTCGCAGTTGATTGGCCGGTGGTATTGGGTTGTCGGAAAAGTCATGACGTATTTTGACACCTGATGGCGGTTGGGCGGTTTTGGAAGTACTAGAGGCATGTGCAGCTTTGTTATCGCTATGGCATTCGACAGGTGCCAGTTCTAGCTGCAGTCTAAAAGGAATAGTGAGCGATTTGGTTGATTTGCGGAGATTTGACATCAAGTTGAAGATGGAAGACCAAACTGTGCATTTTCGCCATATTTTACTGTTTTACTTCCGTAAAGGGAAGAACGTGCGTCAAGCTTGTGAAAAGTTGCGTAAAGTGTATGGTGATAATGCTCTACAAGAACGTCAGTGCCAGCGGTGGTTTGCAAAATTCCGTGCTGGTGATTTTGTCCTCAACGATGCTCCTCGGTCCGGGAGGCCAACCGAGGTTGATGACGTCCAAATCAAGGCATTGATTGAGTCAAACCCACGTCACACGACACGAAAGATGGCAGACACATTGCACGTCCATCATTCAAGCGTTCATGACCACCTGAAGAAGCTGGGATATGTAAGCAAGCTCGATGTGTGGGTTCCTCATGAACTCAAAGAAGCTCAATTGACGACGCGTATTAACATCTGCGATATGCTCATTAAACGTGCGGAAAGCGATCCTTTTTTTGAAGTGACTAATAACTGGTGACAAAAAGTGGATTGTATACAACAATGTGCTGCGCAAACGGTCTTGGTCCCGACATGCTGCTTCGCCTCAAAGGCATCCAAAGTAAACATTCATCAGCAGAAGGTTCTGGTCTCAGTGTGGTGGGATTTTAAAGGTGTCGTGTTTTTCGAGCTCCTACCACGGAACCAAACAATCAATTCAAATGTGTACTGTCGGCAATTAGACAGTTTGAACGAATCCATCATACAAAAACGTCCAGAGCTCGTTCATCGTAAAGGTGTTGTGTTCCATCACGACAACGTGAAACCACACACAAGTTTGATCACCCGCCAAAAATTATTGGAGCTTGGGTGGGATGTGTTGCCACACCCGGCATACTCACCTGATCTTGCGCCGTCAGACTTCCACTTGTTTCGCTCTCTTCAACAGTCCTTGCGTGGTATAACGTTCAATTCAGATGAGGCTGTAAATCAGCACTTTGTACAGTTTTTCACCACAAAAGACAGGTCCTTCTATGAACGTGGCATTCTGCAGCTCACTGAAAAAGTGCTAAAGGTTATCGAACAAAAACGGGCATTATATCATTGATTGATTGATCTTTGTTTTTTCTATCAATAAATGACCTTTGCAAAACATGGCTAAAATACGTCATGACTTTTCCGACAACCCAATAATTGTGTCGAGAGTCTGCAAGACATGCGTTTTTAAGTATAGCAATGACCAGTTGCTAGTGAGAGCAGTCTTTTTTTTTTTTTTTTTTTTTTTTTTGCTCAACTAATCTCTGAAATGTATCTCTCCGCTAAATTAAAATCAACTATTACTTTCATTTATTATGCTTATGTTAATTTATTTCATGTTTTCAATTGAAATCCGAAGCTGCTTTGGTTTCTGATTTCAATCAGACTCTGCTAGAAAGCAGGAAACTATAAATAACTAATGCTGCAAGCATCAGTCTGATTTGGCACATATGTGTGCCCGTAACTTTATTTTTTATTTTTATTTTTTATTTGTGTGGAGGGTTCTCCAACTGGTCACTTGAAGGAAAGTGATACTATAGTGTCAGGCCATAAATAAAAAAAAAAAAAACTTAAGAATTTCAACTTTTTGCCGAAAAGATAAATGCAGGAATTACCTTGCTTTCTTTTCCTTTTAATATTTACTGAAACATTAAAAATGTATCTGAATTATTAGCACAGCATTCAGACATCTCTGAGGTCCATGTATTTTATTGTTTCTCACGTAACATTAATCACTTCAGAAAACCTGAAAATCACATCACCCTGGAGCGGGGATTGAGCCCGCATCTCCCGATTTCCATTTGAGCATGCTAACCAATTACACCACCCAGGACAATGAAGTCCCAAGTATCTGAGTGATATATGAACCAGAATAATCTCCGATTTTCACCAGTCAAAGCAGACCCCACTCCATCGTGGCATAGTTAAGTAAATATCCGGTTGGTCAGGAGATGTGGGTTTGATTCCCACTCTAGGGCGATGTACCGTATTTCCCAACATCTCGAACACTATTTTTTTTCCAGAAATAAGTCTCGAAAATTTACCACGTATCCTGGAGACAAAAGGTTATGTTTTTCGTAGTCTTATGCTAACCCAGAGACAGGTTATCTATGTTAAAATGTTTACCAATAAGCCTTATTAATAAAAAGACTGTCTTAGTCATAAAATGCCATGGGAAGACTAATGTTTTTTTTCTTCGTGTCGCTTTCACTGGGATGCATTTTCTTTAGTAGTGTTAGTTTTATACCCACAAAACAAATACTACTAAAGAAAGGGTGCAGCCAGGTGGCAAGAAAATTTAGCTGAGTGGTACTATTAACAACCATTTCCCCAACCAAAACAGCCAGGTGGCAAGAAAATTTAGCTGAGTGGTACTATTAACAACCATTTCCCCAACCAAAAAAAAAAAATTGCTTAATGTTGTTATACTTTTTTTTAATACATATTTAGTGGTGTGGTAGGCATTAATGTAACATAACATGATAAACAAAGTTAGAAAATTGTGTAAAAATTATTTAAAAATGAGTATTTAATATCAAATCATATTTGACACTGATTTTTTTTAATAGTTTGAAGGTTTAATGACCACTGGGAGCAACTCAATGGGCTATAAGCAATCGCCCTTCTTTAATATAGGGCCACTGGTTCCAGGGAAGAGAGAGAAACAGTGCAGTAAGACAAAACACAACATCCATACCTCACCGGGATTCCAACCCTTCTCGGACGAATGGTCATAAGCCAGCGCATAGACCACTGTGCCACCAGGGTGGTGACATAGATTTCAGCCAGTTTCCATCAACACTGATGGCGTATGTGGGAATAAGTTTTCCATTCTTACTATTATGTGCATTGTGAAAACATTCATTAAAGGAAATATAGTTCGGTGGCAGATGAAATTAACTGGGCAGGCCACCCAGTAAAAAGGCTCTAGGGAGACGCTAGATCTCTGTTGGTTTAACAAGCCAATTACAACCACTGGACATATCCATCAACAAGCCTTTTAAGGCATTTGTGAAAGAACAGTGGAATCAGTGGATGCGAGCCATAGACCACGACCTGAACCTAAATGGTCGTCTGAAAAGGCCAACAATTGCTCAGGTGTGTGAATGGGTCCTAAAATCATGGAATGCTGTGAAGACTGAAAAAGTAGTAAAATCTTTTAAAAAATATGCCATCACCCACACAGCACAGAATGTTTCGTATATGTTACAAGCACGTAACACTGAAACATTGAGACTTTTCAGATATGTTGCACATTGTAACAGTAATGTTTCAGAAACCTTACGGTTACGGCAAACGTAACAACCGATACGTTACAGTGAAAGGTCTTTGTAACTTTAACATAGCAACTTCATGTTACTGTTTACGTATTGGAAAGATATTTGTGACATCATCATGTTACTGTTGCGGGATAATGGGGGTTTTCTGTAAAAAGGAAGCATGTCCGCGTGCTGCCTCAAGGACACATGTGGTCGATTCCTGGTCAATCATGATGTCAGTCGCAGCCATTGTTTTTCCATGTGATGTTCCCAACCATCTTTTGTCCGCCATTTTCTCTGCTTTCAACCATAACATTTTGTGTGCCATGTGGTCCTACCGCACATGGTTTTGTTCACCAATTTTTTTTTACCTCCCCACATGGTCTCACGACATCTTTTGTATGCCATTTTGTTTTTCCCCGTCAGGAAATTTTACTGTGTGATGTCATGACGCTAGGGAAATTTTCTTTCCAAGGAAATACAAATCCTTGAAGATCATGCCAGGCTTGAACCTCTGTCCAGTGGGTTTCTAGGCAAATACATTATCCCACTCGACCATGGGACGCTTCGCTCTTACAGCATTCTGTAGGAACTAATGAGAAGGCCAATGCTTTGCGAATATGTTATTTAATAGAAATGCATTATTTTATCGACTGATCATTTTATTTTTCTGTAGGATGACTTAAATTTCTTCATGATTAATTAACGAAATGTACCTTTTAATGTATATCTTAATCTATTTTTTCTAAATGCTTTGCAAATACGTTAATAGAATTACGTTATTTTTTTTACATAGATCATTTTATTTTTCTGTAGGATGACTTAAATTTCTTCATGACTAATTAATGAAATGTACCTTTTGATGCATATCTTACTCTTTTTTTTTTTTTTTTTTCAAAACTTGCATAGTCATTAGACTTCTTAATATATCAATATTATTATTTTTTCAACCTTTACAAACTAACAACTACTTTTATTGAGACTTTTTTTCTGAATCAAAACCAACAAACATACTAAGATATTATATACTGGCTTGCAAAACTTAAGGACGGACACCTGAACCTAACAGGTCGTTACACTAACTAGCTAACTCTGGGTACAGAGAAATGGCCACCAGAGAACTGGACACACGGGGAACTGGACACATTGAAATTTCAGTGCCATAAAATTGTTCTGCATAAACACATTTCGTGTGGCTATATTCCCCACTACTTGAGCAACTATTGTTCATAAAAATTTTTTTTTTAATATCTCATTTTCAGTAAGAAATTTAGACATTTCCATGATTTTCAGACCAAAGACAAAGCGGAGGACTGGCAACCAGAGAAGTGACCACCGGAGAACTGGCCACAAAAATTTTAAGGGGCTGTATAAAAAATGCCTTCTGGACTGCTCCGTGGCTACATCTCCCGAGATTGGTTATCTGGCACAAATAACATTTCTGTAATTTCGTATTTTCTTATTTACGATATTTTTCAAGGTTTATAAACTATAGCTAAACATATTCTCTGCGGGTATGTGCAAACCCAGGATTTTCAGGCCAAAGACACTTATGGGGGGTGGGGGTGGGGTTGCTTAAAATCTAAAATATGAAATATAAAGAATTTCTGGTCCAATCAAGAGATTTTCACCGTTTACAAGCTACAACTCAACAAATTATCTGAAGGCATGTGCCTACCCAGGAATCCTGCCCGAGGGGGGTAATGCCAAAAGTGTAGAATATAAAGAATTTCTCGTCTGATTGGGAGATTTTAAGCATTTACAACCAGAAATTGTTATACATTTTAGGTATTACCCCCCCCTCCCAGAGGTTTCTTGAGTCAACACATGCCCTCAGAGAGTTTAAGATGTTGGTTGTAAATGCTGAAAAGCTCTCGATCAGACCAAAAATTCTTTATATTTTATACTTTTGGTAACACCCCCCCCCCCCCCGGCACATGTGCATTCACGCCATTGCCAAATCAAATGGAAACTATAAAGCAGTAGTATCGGTGAATGCTATTTTTAACGTAGCTGTAATGTACAAAGAGTTATGCTCCGAAATAGATGTTGCTGAAACGTAATTGTAAGATATCTCTGAAAGTGTAATGAAAATGAGAGATTGTAACATTACTGACCAATATCTGAAAAGTTTTGTGCTGTATGGGCAATAATGCGTTAAATGGCACAGAAGATAACATTCTGTTTGAAGATAGTGATACTTCGGGACAGTATTGACAACCCTGGTTATGACGATGATGCCAATGATATGGATAACATTAGTGAATTTTCTGGATTTGAGGATAAGGATGACCAAAATGTTTTTCCTTATATGTAGAGGTAAAATTTGTATTGCTTTTAATCTTTATAAAATTTCGGAGACCTTATTTTTATAATACCATAGATGCCAAGTAGTACGGATTTTCCGTAATTTTGCGGATTTTTGGTTGCTGTTACGGAAGTACGGAAACACCAACACCGCTGAAATTACGGAAAATCGCCATTTGATTGAATTTTCTGAGATAGAAAGCAAATTTTTATCAACTTAAAATTTTTTGTTGGTTCTTCAAGTTTTTATGGGGGGGATTAAATGCTACATTCTGTGTATTATAGATTTCTGCATCTTAATTGGCAATTTATCTACCGTAGACTGAGCAGCAACCACACTATGCTGGCTCAGTGTTTCATTCCATGACACCACTCCCATTGGTTCTCTCCCTGCTGGACGCACCTACGCAGTTTAGCTCTGTGTGGACGCTGCTTAGGCATTCGTTCCGAACTCCCATGATGCACTTCGTGTCTCCTGCGTGCAACCAGGGCAGTTGCTTTCGTTCCTCGTAGGCAGCGCTTCTGCTTTTGGTTCTCTCTGCTGCACGTGCTACCCTACTGTTACATCACGGAAGGATGAGGCGATTGTGAAGTTTTTTTGCTGTTTTCTTTCATTTATTCAGAATGAAGCGTTCTTTAGACAAACCTTCGTCGTTGAAGAAGAAACAGTGTTTTATAGAAACTTACAATAGAGACTGACCCTGTTTTGAGAAATCAAAAGTTTCTGTGAACCACGTGTTTTGCAGAATTTGTAGATGCGATTTTAGTATTGCGCACGGTGGGCGGGATGATTGTCGAAGACACGCAGAATCGAAAAAGCTTAAATCTTTCGGTGAGTTGAAAGTTTAGTCAGTGAGCGATTTGTTTGCATCAAAGGAGAACAGTGTAATAAATGCAGAACTTATGTTGACTTCATTTATTGTGGAACACAATTTACCCATTGTAGCTGCTGACCATGCTAAACCGTTATTTCAAGCCATGTTTCCCGATTCAGTGATCGCAAAAAAATATTCGTGTGGAAGAACCAAGGCTACTGCACTAATTCAGCACATGGCCAGTGTTTCTACAAGTAACATCATATCTGAAGTTTAAAAAAATCCTTTTTCTCTATCTACGGACGGAAGTAAGGATGCTCACGGAAATAAACTGTATCCCATTACAATAACATATTTTGACGAAAAAATAGAGAAAAATTTAACTGTTTTGTTATCATTGGTTGAATCAAGTAATAATACAGGTGAAGGAATATTCAACGTTTTGAACAATGAGTTTGTTAAAAAAAATATCTCTTGGAGCAACTGTGTGTCATTTTCTTGTGACAATGCTAACACTATGATAGGTCAAGTAAAAGGTGTTTCTCACATAAAGAAGGTTCAGCCTGCAATCATAGTGCAGCGATGTTCATGCCATTTAGTAAATTTAGCTGCACAGAAATCTGCTACTCAACTGAAAGGATGTAATGTTAAGCAGTTTCTGATACAGTTGTTCTTTTTTTTTTTTTTTGGAGGAAAGTTCAAAGAGGAAACACAATCTAAAACTGAGTCAAGCTGTTTGTGGTACTAAACCACACAAACTTCTAAAGCATGTCAATACTCGCTGGTTATCACTTTTGGAATCCATTGACAGAATTTTAGAACAGTGGGAGGCTCTAGAACATTATTTCAGCGACAATGAAGAAGCTAATTCATAGTATAAGAACCTTGCAAGTATGATTGGAAATCCTTCATCTAAACTTTATTGTCTTTTTTTTATCTGCTACTCTTCCATTATTTACATCTGTTAACGTGTTCTTGCAGCAGGAAGCTCCGCTTGTGCATGTATTAAAAAGAAAACTTCATAGTCTGTTATCTGAATTGCTTGTACAATTTATCAAGCCATCAGTATTTGATGTGACAGCAACATCTCTTGCAGATGGAAATTTTGAAAGAAGGAGAAATCAAAAGAAAACTGTGATCTCGTAATTGGGTCAAAAGCGAGATCTTATATAGGCACAACTGCAGATTTGAGTGAAGACACAGTGGCTACTTTTTATTCTGAGGTAAGGGAATTTTACAAGGCAGGCTGCAATTACATTTTAAGAAAATTTCCACTTAATGATGAATTTCTGAGTCATGCTGAAATTGCAGATGTAGCATTAAGGCAAAGTGTTTCTTTTGCATCAGTCCAATATATGTGTTCCCTGTTTCCAGTTTTGAAACTAGAAGAATCTGAATTTGCTCACTACCAGTTTGAAAATTTTAACTGTGCTGTTACTTCTGGAAGAATGGATGAAGTGTGGCACAGAATTTCTTTAATGAAAAATGAAAGTGGCCTGTTGAAGTATGAATCACTAAGCAAAATTATGAAAATGATTTTAATAGTCCCTCATAGCAATGCAAGTAGAGAAAGAATTTTCAGTATTGTGAAAAAAATATGAATGAATTCAGACCTAATTTAAGTACTCATGTGCTGTCTTCTTTATTAGTAGAAAAAATAAATAGCATTGCACACAGTGAACTATGCTATCAGAAGAAGTTTTCACAAATTGAATTAAGGAAGGCCAGAATGGCAACTACAGCCAGTTTATCATAATAATTTGGCCAACATTCCAAGGAATAATTTTTCTTCATGTCTGGAGGTAATTTATTATATTTTTCTGGTAGACAGTATTTTAAATTTTCCCACTAGCAAATTATTTTTATTGTATTATTATTATTATTATTATTATTATTATTATTATTATTATTTTGTTAATAGTTCTGACAGATTAAAATTTGTTGCAGTGTTAAATACCCAAATTTGCCGCTGTAGACTGGATTACTGAAAATTACTGAAAAAAAAATTGTTACTGAAAATTACTGAAAAATGAACATGTTGGTTACTGAAAACTACTTTTAGAGGTTGGCATCTCTGTAATACGCAAGTTCGATTTACACTCGTTGGTGCTGAACTCAATTTATGTGGCTAAATAAATACATCACATGTATATTTCAACCAAAATGTTGAGACATTTTACTGTTTCACATGTCATATAAGATGTAAAGCATTCAGGGGGGAAAATAATGTCTATATGTCTTGAAAGCATCAAAATTTTAAAAACAGTGAGGTTTATCGAAATAAGTTTGAATGATACTTCTACTTACTGTTTTTTCTTCTGTGGTATATCCTTGTATATTGCACATATTTCCTCGATATTCGTTTATATGAATGATGGGCTAAAACTCTAACTGATTACCGAATAATCAGTTAAGAGTTTTAGCCCATCATTGATATAGAAGAATATCAAGGAAATACACTATCTAACAACAAGTAATTGGACACCTGTGATAGCAAAGGAAAACGAAGTTTCAGGGTTCGTACAGTCCTTAAAAGTCCTTAAGAACTCCTTAATTTCCATTTGCCTTTTTAAGGGCCCTTAATAAGGCAAATGGAAATTAAGTCCAAATGGAAATTAAAAGTCCTTAAGAACTCCTTAATTTCCATTTACCTTTTTTAAGGGCCCTTAAGAGCTCCTTCATTTCTGTTCTGTTTTTAAGGGCTCTTAAAAAGTCCTTGAAAACACAGTAATTATATTATATTCGGTCGTAATTTTTTTTTTTTAACCAAAGAAATGTGCGCGTTACGCAGGCCAGCTGGTTTCATTGATTAGCGTACTGATGATGGTTTTACGTCACTAGATCGCATGTCGTAAAAGTTTACCCATGTTCTGTATTGCTTTTGGCAGTTTGCCAACCAGCTACCTTCAAATCCCTTTGGTTTAGATTAGATTTATTGCTGGCTTCTTGATTTCTTTGCGCGGGGTCAGTGCAGTTCAGATCGTTATCTTCTGTTATTTATTAGAGAATGTGGTACTAAGTAAAGAGCTTAGAGCTTCTGTCTTTTCAGCTAGACAGAAATATGTTCAATATTTAGATGCCGAAAAAAAAAAAAAATGTGCCGAGCAACATCTGGGAGGAAACGTAAATTGATTGAGGAGGAATTGCAAATGCTTAGTGCAAAAAAACTGAAAGTAGAAAAAAATATTGCCGAATTAGGGGAAACGTGCAGATGACCTTGCCACCCAAGGGGAATTGATGAGAGATATGAACTGCTTCCTTCAATCAAATAGTTTTCGAAAATTAATAAAGGAAAAAAATGAAGAATTGGCAGAAATTACCATGTCAGTAGTTGCAAAAAAGGAGTTGAAAATTGATTTCATTGTAGGCCTACATCCTTTGTTTGACCTCAGAAAAGTGAATATGTACATAATATAATTTCCTTGCAGTCATTGTTAAATTGCATTACTGTTTTTAGCATGTCTTTTGTAAAAAAAGATCGTGCTTATGTTATCGGTTTGTCCGTCCGTCTGTACCCACGAAATCTCTGCAACTATTAGTCCGATTTGAAAAATTCTTTTTGCATTGGGAAGCTTGAAATATGTGAATGATGATCATTTATTTCGTTGTTTTTTTTACGATGTGCAATTTTGCCGCTAGAGGGCGTAAATGCCAATGATGTCGAATTCAAAAATACGTTTTAGTCCACATATTTGCTTCTAAACATCCGATTGAAAAAATTCTTTTATCTTTCGATTCCATTTATGTCGAAGAATATTTTAGATATAGTTACATTTTTAAATTACGCATAGATTTCCCGCTAGGGAGCGTAAAAGTAAATTACATTTTTCCCAATAATTCTTCTTCCAAAACTCTGATTTGAAATTTTTTTTCTTCAGCGGATACACCTCCGGATGGAAAATCTTTTGTATATAATTTCTAATTTTTGGTAAAGCATACTTTGGCCACCAGGGTTAATTTTTGCTTCTGATTATGTATTTGCCATAAAATCTGAGCTTCTAAAATATCGTTTGAAAAAATTCTTTCGTGGACTGAAGCCACTCACATCAATAAACCTTTTCGGAACATTTTCTTTTAAACATATTCCACAGTTTCTCCGTCAGGGGGCGTAGATGTGTATCTTATTTTTGTGAATATCTATACTTCTAGGAGTCCGATTTGAAATAATCTTTCTTTGTTGAATAGTGTTTTCAGTGTGACATGTTTTTCATGTAATTTCAAAATTTTCAAGTAATTCATAGACTTTCCGCTAGGGGGCGTAAAGGTAAATTGCTTTCCCCTATATCTCTGGTTCTAAATCTCCAATTTGAAAAATTCTTTCTACACTGAATACAGCTCCTGATGGAAAATCCTTTGCACATAATTTCTAATTTTTGTAAAAAATGGTTTGGCCACCAGGTGGCATAAGTCTTAATTTCCGTTTCTGATGTATTTGCAGCAAAATATGAGCTTCTAAAATCTCGATTGCAAAAAAGTTGTTTGTTGACCGATACTGCTCATGTCGACAAACCTTTTAGGAACATTTTCTTCTTGACATAATGCATGGTTTCTACGTCAGGGCGTAGATGTACATCGTATTTTTGTCAATATCTCTACTTCTAGAAGTCCGATTTGAAAAATTCCTTCTTTGTTGGATAGTATTTCCGATGTGAAATGTTTTCCCTACAAATTCAAAATTTTCAAGTAAATCGTAGACTTTTCCGCTAGGGTGCACAAAGGTAAATTGCATTTTCTGCTCTAAAACTCGGATTTGAAAAATTCTTCCTGTATCGCATACAAGACCTGATGGAAAATATTTTTCACATAATTTCTAATGTTTGGTAAAAAATGATTTGGCCACCAGGGGTCATAAGTGTTAATTTCTGCTTCTGATGTATTTGAATTAAAATCTGGGCTCCTGAAAACTCGACTAAATTTTTTTTTTTTTTTCTTGGACTGATACCGCTCATATGGATAAACCTTTTGAGAGTACTTTCTTCCTAAAATAATGCATGGTTTTCCCACCAGAGAACGTAAAGTCACATCTTATTTTCGTCGATATCTCTGTTTCTAAGAGTTCGTAAGCTCATGATTCCGTTTACAGCAATATCTGAGGGATTAAAAACCCGATTGAAAAACTTCTTTCTTCTGTCAGATACTATTGTTTTCCATACCGGTTCCATTGACTTTGAATAGCTTTGATCAATTTAATTTGCGTCAGAACGGATTGAAAATATGTGCTTTATTACACCTGAAAATTCGGTGTCATCTTTCTTGTTTAAGTTTAATAGCAAAAAAAGATGTATAATAGAAGTAACAATTCTGAAGGAAATTTCATAGGCATCTTGTTGTTACTGCAGTTTGTTTCAGCTTTTACACCTATACACTATTGCCATATGTTTAAAATCAACCTGCATTAAGTGTATGGAAGAAGTTACTACAAGTGCTACAGCTGTAGAATTTAAAAAAAAATGAAAATAAAAATGCAACAGTTACACAAGCAAAAATGTGTTATTCATCCAAATCTACGAAAACCTAATTTTTCTCCAGATTTGGGATTTCGGAAGCTGTGTAGTAAATAAAAAAAAAAATCGATACTTAAAGGAAAATGATGCTTCACTGTTCAGTTTTGATTCTTTGAATTCTGCCAATGTAGTTTTGAAATTTATGCAAGCATTTTTATTGAACTTAGAGCTTTCAATTCCGATGATATGATTTAAGTTACGATGAACTTGTGTGTTTCGATTTGATTTAGATAGTGTGTTTACTTGCTTCATTAACCTAAAACAGGTCTAACAAGCTGTGCTGCATTTTTATAAAAGTGTTATTTTTCCAGCTGCAGCACTTGTAGTGATGCCACCCACAGAATTAATGCATTTAGTTTCTTAACCTGTGTCCATACATATTTGTAAAAGTAATTCTAATGGAAGGAATTAAGTTATTGAATGGAAAGGTAAAGATACCAAAAATTTTAAAGACTGACAATCACAGCCATATGAAATTCTAAGCTGTATTTGTAATACTGTTTTTGTTAAAATGAATTTCTAAATTAATAAAAATATATAAATTCAGATAAACTTTGAAGGAAAAACAAATGCAAATTTAAAAAGTTTCTGAAACCACAAAGATGGGCCTATAATCACAATTAATGGGTGAAAATTTGTTGAAAATTGAAATTCCAAAGTAAATAAATTTTATGCTTCACACCACAATACGAAGAAGCAGAGTGTTAGTTCTGTAGATGCAAAGATATGCTTCAGGACAAATAATGGATCCAGCATAACCAGTAAGTAATGTATATAAGGAACTTTTAAGTTAGTTGGTTTTTCTGTTGGAGTATTTAGGTTTATTTTAGTAGAACTAATTTTAATTCATATATTTGTGCAATGGAATATTCATTATTAGTTTCAACAAAATTAATTTATTGTGTTAAAATGACTTATGTTGTAATAGTTAACTCTCATTTTGTATATTGTGTATATTTGCATGCAGCGATTATGAAGTCCTTAAAAAATATTTAAAGGTCCTTAAGAACTCCTTAATTTCCATTTTCAAAAAAGAGGGGATTACAGCTGCGACCCTCCGGGGCATACTCTCAACCAGGCGTTGTACGACGGCCAGCGGTATTTTCTTTCACTCGGCTTGGAGAAGACAGGTCACTTCCTTCACTGATTTCGGACGGTGGGGGCACCCTTTAAGTCGACGCTCCAACTCGTCCCAGAGCTGCTCGATAGGGTTAAGGTCCAGGCTCTGTGCAGGCCAGTCCATTCGATTAACCCCATTGTCACCATACCAAGCCATGATGGACCTCGCAACATGACAGGTGGCATTGTCATCCTGAAAGTAACATGGATCCACCCCGTAAAACTGCCACAACGTAGGAAGCGCATGGTCATCCAAAATGGTGCAGTAGGTCTCGGCATTGAGTCTACCAGGAATTGCGACCAAGGGTCCCGTGCCATACCAGGAGAAACACCTCATAGCATAATTCCACCGCCACCGAACTTCACAGTTGGCACAACATATTCCGGCAAGAGGCGTTCTCCAGGCAGACGCCAAACCCCAGACCCTGCCATCCAAACGATAGAGGGTGAACCTTGATTCGTCGCTCCAGAGAACCTGTTTCCACTGTCGACGTTCTTTGCACCACGTTAGCCGAGCAGCACTATTGGACTTGGTGATCAAAGGCTTGTAGGCGGCAGCACGTCCATGATAACCAAGCAGATGGGCTTCTTTATATGGATGGTATTCATCTAAAGAACACTCCCGGATGTCTGTTGAAACTCTTCACGGATGTGGCCCATCGATTTGGTGTGGTTCTTCCGAATTTCTCTGGCCAGCACCTTTTGGTCTCTAACTCCCAGTTTTGTGGGTCTGTTGGGTCGGGGCACATTCCGACAGTCACCTCTCATCTTCCACTTGCCAATCACGTAGGCCACTGTCGATTTTGGGTACTTCAACTCGCTCGATATGTCACGTATTGATCGGCCATTTCTGTGATACCCGACGATTACACCTTTCTCGAAATCGGAGAGCTCCGAACTGCGTGGCATCTTGCATGCGACTGGTTGCGTTGTTGTTTTCCACATGATATTTAACGGCGGCAGATGTGACGTGACGTGTATCAGGACCGCAGATATCGTCGATTGCAGGGGTGTCCAATTACTTGTTGGTTAGATAGTGTATGTGCAATATACAATGACATACCACAGAAGACAAAGCAGTAAGTAGATGTATCATCCAGAATTTAGATAAACCTCACTGTTTTTAATATTTTAATGCTTTCAAGATGTATAAACATTATTTTCTCCTGCAAATGCTGTACACCTTATACGACGTGTGAAACGGTGAAATGTCTAAACTTTTTGGTTGAAATATGCATGTGATATCCTTATTTTTATGTTTATCGTGTTTTCTCAAAATTTTGCATTTTAAAATTGGGGTGCATACTTGACGCCAGGAAATACAACAAGTTTTTGATGTGATTAATGTTACGTGAGAAAGAGTAGAATACAGGCAATTCAGAGATGTCTGATTGTTGTGTTAACAATTCAGATGTATTTCCACATATTATGTGAAGAATTATTTCTTCCACGCTATCTTCCTTAAAAATAGTTACCATACTTTGGAACACTAACTGCATTTGTCTTATACCTCATCTTATCCTCTGCATTTGCCTCATCTTATACTCAAGATCAACTTATCTGTGAATGAAGATAAGAAAATTGAGAAATTTAACACATTCAACTTATACTCCATACCGACTTATAAAGCCTAAAAATACAGCAAATGTTAAATCAATGCATTTGTGTGTTCATCTTTATGTAATTTTTCATTTTTCTTTTGCTTCGTATAATCCACACACTGTAGAATTCAGAAAAAAAAAAAAAAAGCTGTACCACCTACTATGTTGATCCCAAAACATGATTTCGTGCAAAAAAGTTGTGATTCACAGGATGACCCAGCAGTCTGAAGAAATGGGGAAAAGCTATCTTATTAAAAAAAAAATTATTTTTAAGAGCCTTTCTGTTACTTTCAAGTGAATAAAGAGCAAAATGCATAAGTTTTTTTTATGCATTGCTACAGTTTTGTAGTTAGACCTGCAGCACCCATGAATACACATGTTGCTGAGCTTTCCGCAGCACATGATCATGTGTAACAGCAAATAATACCACTTTTGTTTCATCGTATTTTCTGTCAAAATGCTCATAAGTAGGAGAAAACTTTCCAACTCTTAGTCAAGGCTTTACTCAGAATAATATACTTAGTTCCGTTTTAACTTGAAGCAAGGTGGAGACTAATATGCTTCGGTGGTTTGGCCATGTTGAAAGAATGAGTAATGAGATGCTTACTAAGAAAATCTTTTTAGCCCAAGTGGCAGGATGGAAAAGCAGAGGAAGGAAAAGGAAGTCATGGAAGGATCAGATTCAGGAGTATCGGCATGAGAAAAAGATTATGAGTATGAAGTATAAGAAGATCTTGTGTATAGCGTGTGATGGATGTCAGTGAAGCCCGAGTTGTATGTCAAGATCGCTGTAAATGGAGAAGTTTGATACGACAACAGTAAGTAAAAATTATCTGGTAGTTTGTATTTCTTTGTGGAGCTAACCTCTGAATCTCATCGAACAGCTTAGTGATGATGATGATGATCTTTCAATTAACTTTCACAACTTTTAAGTTCTTTTGTTTATTCTCTTAATGTTTATCAAGGCCTGTTTATTGTTAATGTAGAAAACATTGGCAATGGTTTTGTACAGGGTTCGACAAATCCCAGGCGCCTGGTCTCCCAGGCACCTAGAAAACTAGCACTAACGCCCAATTTTTGGGGGTTTTTTTACCCCAGATTTCCCAATTTTCAGTGAATACCTTTATTTCTGTCATATAATCCGCAAATTAACTGATAAAAAATTTATAAATTTTGGTTCTGCAGATAATAACACCTACAGTGAAAAAAAGATAACAAAAAACATTACTTCTACATTTTAAAAAATCTGCGTGATAACCATCAGGAGACATGGTGTTATTGAAAAAGTACCGAAAGTGATGTAACAAAAAAAATGTAATGCAATTTGGAGATAGAGGACCGCAAAGAGATTAAAAGAATATGTTTTTTTGTTTGTTTTACCGACAAACATTCTGACAGAAAATATGATGTAACGAAGGGTGGTATTATTTGGGCTTGCGAAAGCCTACAAGATGCCCACAGATTTCTTACATGGCACAAAATCATTTTGCAAATGACATTATTAGTTTTGCTGTGCTAATCGTATTAGTTATGGATTTTGTTCACTATTCATACATGCATACATACATATCACTAAGCTGTTCTCTGAGATTCAGAGGTTAGCTCCAAAAAGAAGTACAAACTTCCAGATATTTTTACTTATTGTTGTTGTATCAAACTTCTCCATTTACAGCGATCTTGACATACAACTCGTGCTTCACTAATATCCATTACACGCCGTACACAAGATCTTTTATACTTCATACTCATAATCTTTTTCTCATGCAGTAACTCCTGAATCTGATCCACCCATGTCTTCCTTGGCCTTCCTCTGCCTTTCCTTCCTGCCACTTGGGATGAAAAGATTTTCTTAGTAAGCATTTCATCACTCATTCTTTCAACATGGCCAAACCACCGAAGCATATTGGTCTCCACCTTGCGAACAACATTTTGCTTCACATCACACAACTGCAATACATCTTCATTTCTCACAGAATCATATCGTGTCTTGCCACAAACCCCAGGTAAGTAACGCATTTCTCCAGCACACAAACAACTCCTATGTTTCTTCTGCAGTACCCAGGTTTCACTGCCATACATCAGAGTAGGAACAATTACAGTTTCATACACAGCCATGCGGGACTCTCTAGAGAACCCATCATTCCTGTGAAAACCTCCAAGAGCAGCTATGACTTTCAAAGAAGAATTCACTCGCCTACTGATTTCACCATCCAACTTGTTCTCTCTGTCAAACATGCTTCCTAAATACACAAACTCACTCACCTGGTCAATCATGGTGCCATTTACACTTACATTACATTCAGTGCTACCCGTTCCTCTCTCAAACACCATAACTTTGGTTTTTCCCTTATTTATACTCAGTTTGAATTTCATGCAAACTTTGTGCATCTGAGTCAACATACTCTGCAACTCACTTTTGCTCTCTGCCAACAGGACAGTGTCATCAGCATACAGCAATATGCACACACGGATATCACCAAGACATAAACCACTATTATCTATTTTGGCATCACGCATGCATGCGTCCATAAATATATTAAACAGCCATGGTGACATTACACAACCTTGTCTAACTCCTGCACCAATGGAAAACCATTTTGATAAAACACCATTCACTCGTACACAAGCTCTACTACCAGCATACATGGCTTTTACACTATTAAGTAAATTCCCAGTAACACCATATTCATTCAATACCTTCCACAAAAGTGTCCTATTGACTCGATCGTAAGCTTTCTCTAAATCTATGAAGGCAGTAAAACTTCCTTCCCAACAGCCAGATACTTTTCAATCATCATGCGTATTGCAAAAATCTGGTTAGTGCAGCCTTTACCAGGCATAAAACCACTCTGAACATCCCATACTTTCAATGTTGTAAGACCCCGTACTTTTTCAATAACAACCTTACCAAACACTTTCCCTGGCACACTCAGTAGGCTAATACCACGATAGTTCTTGCATTCAGTCTGATCACCTTTTCCCTTATACAAGGGAACAATGATAGCATCCTTCCAATCCCGAGGGACCATTCCTAACTCCCAGCACAACTGGCAAATTTCAGTTAACCAGTCAATTATAGAGTCACCACCATATTTCAACATCTCTGCGGTAATGCCATCAACTCCCGGAGCCTTACCATTCTGAAGAGATTTTAGAGCTTTACACACTTCTTTCTTCTCTTGAGATCCCTCCTGTGCTTTCATCCCTCATTGTGACATCATCTGTTCACTATTCAGTTGAAACATGTTCAGAAAAGAGACAAATATGAGCTACGAATTGCTGCAATTTCTACAGATTTTCTAGGTCTAACAAATGAACTATGGTAATGCTAATCAAATCAAACAGCTGTCAAAGCATGATAAAAATATACGTTGCTGGTCTCAAAGCAGTTAATAAATCCTAAAATATATACATGATAAAAACAGAAGATCTTCCACAAGTGGCGCACATGCATCATCAGGCTGTGAACTGATTTGGGCCAGGTGCTTGCGGGTGTATATATATAGTCATCGTCAGGAGATGTGTGCACATAATTCTGTGCAAGATACAGTAAATAAGCATTGAAAAACATATATGTGTGGAGTCTCTTCGCACATATATGTTTTTCAATGCATATATGTGTCTCTCCACACATATATGTTTTTTTCAATTCGAAACATATATATTATGGAGCCTTTTATGCTAAAATAATAAGTAAATCGTTTGCCAAAAGTCTCCAAGCAGAAGGTACAACAATAGGAGTTTTGGTGTTACAACATTGATCACCATATGCCATGATATACATACTTTCTGAAAACAAAGTAAGTCTTTTAGTATGAGTTCATAAAAGAATAAAAGCGTCCTTCCATAGTCGTGTAAATGAATCTTATTTCACTAGACGGGCTAGGGCTGTAACAGATGATCCAATTCTTAGAGTATTTATGTTCCTGGATTCGAGTAGATAAATTACGAAGGGTAAATCCGATATAAGTTTTAATAGTATGTACAGAATTGTACGTACTACTAAAACTTATATCTGATCTACCCTTCGTAAATTATCGACTCGAATCTAGGAACATAAATACTCTGTAAGAATTGGATCATCTACTACAACCCTAGCCCATCTACTGAAAGAAGATTCATTTACACCACTATGGAAGGATGCTTTTATTCTTTTATGAACATGAGTGGAGGATTGTTTTTTTGTTTGTTTGTTTTTGTCTTCCATCACCTGCTTGTCTGAAAGATTTCCATGCACAGTGTCAAACATGTACACATGAGTGGAGAATTGTTTTGTTTTTTTCTTTTATCACCTGCTTGTCTTTGTAATTTCTATTCACACGGTCAGACATGTACACAAGTGGAGGATTGGTTGTTTCTTGCTTTTGTTTTTTTCCATCACCCACTTGTCTTTCCTTTGATCAGGAGCTCATCAACTTCAGGAACTTAAATCAGGACATGAACAGCGACAACAAACCTCTGGATTTGTAAAGAGAACACTGGTGGTGATTTTAGGAGTTTTAGAAAAAAGAATATAGGTTTTAGGAACAAATAAGAATTTTTTAAATATATTTTTACTAAGAATTTTGATAGAAATATTGTTTATGAAACTTTTTGATTGTATGTCTATTTCAAGGCTATGGATTTCAAGATTGTGGAGTAAACTTTTAAATGTTTGAAGTATGAAAGGCTTTTAATAAATTACTCATTTTGAAAAGTGTGAATATTATTACTAGCTTCAACAATAGCATGGCAAAGGAGAGGAAACATGCTTAACCTTAAGAATGAGTATGAGTGATGTGTACCACATTTTGATGCAAGATGAATTATTAAGTTTTTTCAATATGAAAATTTAGTTTTATTGAAGATTTGTATTTGGTGTGTCTGAGACAAAATCAGTGCGTATCTTTATTCTTTTGTGTCTGTTTTATTTGCAACGTTTCTTAGAAACGGTTTTATTTTATTTTTTCAGTTGCTGCTAACTTACAAAAATTAGTTGATAATCAATCGTTGAAGACAGCAGTATTTGCCTTGGTAAGTTTTTTACTGATTTTATGTGTATATATGTTTTTTTAAGATTGAGCTTCATTTTTATTTTCCAAGAAGTGTTTACATAAACAGACTTTTCAGCTTCACAAAGCCAGATGACTGAGTTTCTGTCTCGATTCATTGCTGCAATGGCATTGAGGAAGTTCGAAGTCTTTAAATTTGGGTACCAAGGGTTACCTTGTGCGTATTGGAAGAAGAAATGCATTGTTTTACATTTGTAATACAGAAGTAGATAGTCAGGTGTAAACTTCATCTGTGGGAGGAATTCCTATGAGGAATGATACTTCCCTGTGCATTGCATTCTTCTTACTACTGAAGGTAGTTCAGCAGGGCAGTTTTGTTTCACAAGAGAGAAAGCCTTGCATTATTCGTAATAAGTGGTGAAAAGTGTGTTATGAAAATCTGAAATAGGAACAGCTCACCAAAATAAAACCCAGTGCAGACGTTCAACCAGGACTACATGAAAACTAGAAAAACTTGCATCCATAGGAGGAAACGTGGCAGCAAACAGGCTATTTATTTTCAAGGCGAGCACTACCTTTTCCATATCATAACAGGAGAATTCAGGGTCGCCGTGGAGGGAATAATATCAGCATTCAATGACAGGGCATCTACAAAGGTTTGTGCAAAAACCATTTGACATATGATGACACAACTGGGCCAGCCATCCCCCGTCCCTGGTGGTGCATTGGTTTATGCGATGGCTTCTGACCATTTGTCCAAGTTGGGTCTGCGTTCAAATCCCGGTGAAGCATGGATGTTGTGTTTGTCATACAACACTGGCCCTCTCCCTTCCCTGGAACCAATTACCCTAAATTAGGGACGGGCAGCTGGTTATACCCAAGTAGCACAAAAACGTTTGTAAAACGTTTTAAAACCAGTTCGGCGAGACGTTGAAAAAACGTCACAATATTACGTTTATAAAACGCTAATACGTCTCGTTGATTCAATGGTTTTTCAACCGTTGTTATAACGTTGTAGCACTGTTTTTAAGACGTTTAGATGACGTTATTTAAACGTCATATTCCTTTCATTATGACGTTTAGAAACGGTTTCAACAACCGTTTAGCAACGTTTGAATGACGTTATTTAACCGTCATATTCCTTCCCTTATTACGTTTAGAAACGGTTTTAACAACCGTTTAGCAACGTTTAAATGACGTTATTTAACCGTCATATTCCTTCCCTTATTACGTTTAGAAACGGTTTTAACAACCGTTTAGCAACGTTTGAATGACGTTATTTAAACGTCATATTCCTTCCATGATGACGTTGAGAAACGTTTTTAAGAATGTTTAGCAACGTTTAAATGACGTTATTTAAACGTCATATTCCCTCTTTATTACGTTGAGAAACGGTTTTAACAGCCGTTTAGCGACGTTTTATTTTCGATTTTACAACGTATTTTTCCTTTCTGCATTACGTTTAGTAAATGTAACAGCAACGGTAAATCAACGTCTAAATTTCCTCTATTAAACGTTGCTGTCCTTTGTGTATTATGTCAAACGTCGCAAAAAAATGTTACCACAACCTTTTATCGAAGGTTATATTCCAGTTTCAAGACTTTTTTTTTTTTTTTTTTTTTTTTTGGCTTTACGTGTGCCGTTGCAAAACGTTAGAACGCTTTCTATTTCGTTCTTGGGTAATTCCGTATCGACTCAACACAACGACTTGACCATCTCAGATTTTAATGAAATTTGGTACATAGGTGGCCTCTATATAGATTAAGAAAAATACCAAATTTCAGCGTCATATATCCACCGGTTTTGAAAATACAGCTATAAAAAGTATTAAAAACACCCCAAAATCGGAAGATTGATGGGTTTTTAAATTGTGATTGCAGCTCCCCTAATTAAGATAGAGAGATGGGAAAGGTATCTTTTTGTAGTATTGTTTATGCTATTTTATTTGATGTACAACACCATAGGGGTTAATATTAAAAAAAATTCAAATTTTAAAATTAAAATTTTGAATTTTTCAAAATGTGACGCTCCAAAAAATTCGAAATTTTTTTAAAACAATCTTTATATGTTTGGCATTTGATTACATGAGTTGTAACTTGGGATGATAATGGGTTTACTTAAAAAGCTATATTCAAATTTAGCCTAACACAATAACACAAGAGTTTAATGAAAAAAAAAACAAAAAAAAAACATGTCATCTGAAAATAAATTTGGGCTAAATCTTTAAAAAGTTTCATTAATAACAATAGATATAGTATTTTTGTTATTTAAAACCATTTATTTAAACAATGTTTTATTTTTAATTAATTTGTTTAAAATCTGAGTCACATGGGCTTAAAAATTTTATTAATTTCATTATTCAGAATTTGTAATAATTCCCAATACAATATAAAAAAATAAAGACTGTGCAGTTATACTGTAGGCTACATTTTGTTTTGGACAAAACTCTGCATGTTCCGACTTAAAAAACTGATTCTGTTGTTTAGATCATTGGTAACAAGACCCAACAAGCAGCAACTTGCATTCCTACCTTGCAGACCTGTCTGCTTTAGGTTTTGATGGTGATCAGATGTGTTTCTCAGTCTGCTTTAGGTTTTGATGGTGATCAGATGTGTTTCTCAGTCTGCTTTAGGTTTTGATGGTGATCATGTGTTTCTTGCAGTGAAAGTGATATGTGGTTGAAAACTTTAAATTGAATAAAGTACATCCTTTTCAGTTTTGAAACTAGACTTTTATAAATTGAAGCTGTGCGGGATTTTTTTAGGAAAAATAAAAAGAACAGGTAATGGGAGGCAATTATTTTACTATTTTAATTTTACATTTTATGCACAAATAATCAACAATGGAAAGTACAAGATATGCATTAATACAATGTTTCAATCCATATAGAAATGTGAGACTGGATGTTGGAAAATTTTGATGACTTATCAAAGGAGACTAAAATTTGTGATTCTTGCAGAAAGCAGCTGAAAACTTTAATAATTAGTCAAGAAGCAAATGAAACCTGTGCTGATGAGAAAATGGACGAAAATTTTGCATCTATGTCAGAAGTAATTGAAACACTGAATACTTTGCTCCATGAATTGGGTGAATCAGCTGTCAATAAGAAAAAGCTAAAATCTAAATGTTATGCTTCAACCAAAATTCAAAAAATCAATTCTGCTATGAAACGGAAGCTTTTTACAAATATTCAAGAATCATCTGATGATGAGGATGAAATACTTCACGACTCTCTTATGGACAATCTTAAAAGTAATTTTTCTAACTGCACTAGAGATAAACAGTTGATGATTTTGACTTGCTTACCAGAGTCCTGGAGTGTTAGGAAAATGATGTAAGAATTCAATGCTCCTAATTATATGGTAAGACAATAAAAAAAAATTCTGAAGGAGAAAGGAATTTTGGAAAGCCTTAATAGAAAACCAGGTAAGTCTCTCTCTTCTGAAGTAGTTGTAGTATGATCGTTTTACCAAAGTGATGAAATTAGTCGGGTTTTACCTGGAATGAAAGATTGTGTTTCTGTTAGGACTGAAAACGGAGATAAAGTTTGTCAAACAGGCTGATTTTATGTAATTTGACAATTTGCAAGCACGAAAGTCAGTTTTTCGAAATTTGCAGAGCTCAGACCAAAAAACCGTGTCCTGGTAGGGTATAGTGGTACTCATACGGTATGTGTTTGCACCACACACCAAAATGTAAAACTGATGATGAAAAATGCAAGAATTGGTTCACTAACGAATGGACAATTATCTTCCTACAAACATTGTCTTGCAAGAGTATTATGCAACCCTACTTCCATAGATTGTCACTTGGGGAAGTGTCCCACCTGTTCTGGGAACACGGTTTTGAGAACTTGGTTGAAAAACTAACTTTTCGCCAATGGATTACAGTTGATAGATGCAACTTGGAGACATTAGAAAAATCAACTTCAAATTTTATTGATTTGTTTTGCGAAAAACTGTCTGCTTTGGTCAGACATGACTTCAATGCTAAGCAGCAAAGCTCTTTTATGAATAGTAGTACTAAGGAAAACCTCAAGGACTCAGAATTTCTCATCATTTGTGATTTTGCTAAAAATTATAGTTTTCTTCTTCAAGATGAAGCCCAGAGCTATCACTGGACCAGTGGGCAAGCCACAGTCCACCCATTTGTCATCTATTACAAAACAGAAAAGACTGAACATGCAAGTTTTGTAGTAATTTCTGAATGTTTAGAGCACAACACAATTACACTGTACTGCTTCCAAAAAAAAAAACTTATTAACTTCTTGAAAAGAAAGTTTGGTGACAACAGCCTCAAAAAAATGTACAATTTCTCTGACGGGTCTGCAGCCCAGTGCAAAAATCGGAAATTTTTTCACCAATTTTTATGTTTCCATCAAGATGACTTCAACATTGATGCTGAATGGCATTTTTCAGCAACAGCACACGGGAAGGGGCCATGTGATGGCGTTGGTGGAACGGTGAAAAGGTTAGCTGCCCAAGCCAGCTTACAACGCCCTTACGAGAATCAAATTCAAACACCATTTCAGTTGTACGAATGGGCAATTCAGAACATTTTTGTGGCAAACTTTACATATGTAAGTCAAGAAGAATACATAGAAACAGACCAATTTTTGGAAAATCGCCTAAGCAAGTCTCTAACAATACAAGGTACCCAGAAACTTCATGCTTTTATTCCTATCCCATTGAGTAATTCAAAAATAAAAGTGAAGATGTTCTCAGAATCAAACGAGTCAGCTACTGAAAAAGTATCAGCATTAGACAGACTGCAAATAACAGAAATGAGTGGTTACATAACCATAATCTATGAAAACAACTGGTGGGTAGCGTATGTTCTACCAAAACAAGAGAGTGAGAATGAAGTTAAGGTCTCATTTTTACATCCAGCTGGTCCATCTACATCCTTTTCCTACCCTAGCCCACAAGATGTATTATAGCTTCCTGTAAGTTACCTCTTGTGTAAAGTAAATCCTTTGACTCCGACAGGAAGACTCTACAATCTCTCTGAAACAGAAATACACCAAACTATTGAAGCTTTTAAAGACTATATCAAGGATCTACACGTGTGATTTCACTTCAAAACAATGATGCAACTTTTTTTTTTAATTTTAGAAGATTCTGCTTTAAATGACGATCTAAGTTTAAGATTAGGAATATAATTTGCATAAATGTAAACAATTCAATGCCATATGTTATTATTATTTTGATGTGTTTCTTGAGCAGTAATTGAAATTACTTTTTAAAGTCTGTTTATTTTTTTTGTATTTAATTGTGAATTATTACAAATTCTGAATAATTAAATTAATAAAATTTTTAAACCCATGTAGTCTCAGATTTTAAACAAATCAATTAAAAATAAAACATTGCTTAAATAAATAGTTTTAAATAACAAAAATACTATATCTATTGTTATTAATGAAACTTTTGAGATTTAGCCCAAATTTATTTTCAGTTTACATGTTTTTTCATTTTTTTTTTCATTAAACTCTTGTGTTAGGCTAAATTTGAATATAGCTTTTTAAGTAAACCCATTATCATCCCAAGTTACAACTCACGTAATCGAATACCAAACACATAGATTGTTTTAAAAAATTTCAAATTTTCTGGTGTCGCATTTTGAAAAATTCAAAATTTTAATTTTTTTTAAATCTTAACCCCTATGGTGTTTGTTGTACATCAAATAAAAGAGCATAAAAAATACTACAAAAAGATACCTTTCCCATCTCTATCTTAATTAGGGGAGCTGCAATCATAATTTAAAAACAAATCAATCTTCTGATTTTGGGGTGTTTTTGGACATTTTATATAGCTGTATTTTCAAAACCGGTGGCTATATGACGATGAAATTTGATATTTTTCTTAATCTATACAGAGGCCACCTATGTACCAAATTCCATTAAAATCTGAGATGGTGAGATAAAAAATGCCTTCAAATTGTGTTGAGTTGATACGGAATCACTCTTCAATCTTTTACTTTGCATATTACATTGAAAACAAACGTTTCCATAACGTAGCAAAACCGTTTTAGTAACGTTTGTGCTCCGTAAGAGGGACGTACGGTAATGCTTATCTTAAAGCTGCCATGATAATCTGTTGTATACAGTCTTGTTACCTAGTCTACAAAAATTTGGGGGTAAATAAATGAAGTTCTTAGCTAACCTAAAAAATCATTTTCATCATATCATAAAATATCATTTCATCATATGAAGGCCCCTTCACAAAACTTTTCTTGCTCCTAATAGTTATTTTACTATCACTTATTGTTGTTGAAGCTTTATAAGGGATGACTTTGTTAAGATAATGTTATAAAAAAGAAAGCATTTCTATCACAGTTACTAGTGCAACACAATCTCTCACCATTATACAGAGTGTCCAAGAATTATTAAACACATTACAAAATTATGTACAAAAAAAAAACTATGAGCATTGTCTGTTTTTCTATGTCACATATTACTAACACGGTTCCTATATTTTTGTATTGCAGAATTGTTACTCCCAGAATCCGATAGATGGCGCTAGGTGTGGCCTGATGAGGAATTTATGAGAAATGCGCAATCAGTAGTCATGTCATCCATACAGCAGAAGGCGATGTGTGTGTTATGGTTTGCGGAATTAAAGTCTGTCATTAAAGTTAAAAGACGGTACCGTTTAGAGTATGGTTGTAATCCTCCGTCAACAAATTCAACTAAGCGGTGAATGAAACAGTTTAAAGAAACTGGCAATGTGGAACATCGTGGAGGAACCGGTAGGCCTAGCGTCAGAGGTGAGATGGTTGACCAAGCTATGAAAGTTTCCGACGAAGCCCCAGGAAATCCGTTCATAAAGCAAGCAGAGAACTGTGCATTCCAAAATAGACAGTTCATGATATCTTGCACAAGAAATTAGTTTCATGCTTATAAAATTCAAATAGTGCAAAAGATGCATGCAAATAATCACACTCTGCAATACGATTTTGCTGTGGATATGCTGAATCAAGTGGGAAACGATAAAAACTTTCTAAGTACTGTAATTTTTAGTGATTAATCCACATTTCATGTATGAGGTATTGTTTCACTTCGTAAACTATGTTTTGTTTGGATATGGGGCAGTGAACCGCCTCATGCTGCTATTGAACTGGAACGTGATTCTCTAAAAGTTAATGTGTGGTGCACCCTATAAAAAAGAGAAGTGATTGGCCCTTTCTTCTGTGAAAAAACCATAAATGGTGACATTTACTTGGATATGTTAGAAAATTTCCCTATACCCCAGATCAAAAGATGACGTCGTTTTCCAACAAGACTGCATGCCTTCGCATTGGTCAATGTGTGTACGTAAGTGCCTAAATGAGCATTTCCCCAACAGATGGATTGGGCGTGGTGGTCCCATTCCGTAGCTCCTCGCTCCCCAGATCTAACTCCATTGGATTATTTCATGTGGGGTTATGTGAAGGATCATGCCTATCAGACACCTTGTACTGATTTGCAGGAACTGAAGCAGCATATCACAGCTGCTATTAATTCCATATCTTTTCAGATGCTTGGCAATACATGGCATGAAATCGAGTATCGCTTGGACGTACTACGAGCAACCAAGGGATCTTACATCGAAATTTATTAACATGTGTAGTTACATTGTAAGTTAGTACAGTCAGTTTCTTTCTATCTGTTTAATGTTTTGTTTTACATAATTTTGTACTGTGTCCAATAATTCTCGGACACCCTGTATATTTATTGTTCACAAGGTATACGACCTCACAAACTATGTTTTGACTCAAGTCCATTTCACTGGCTTCGTTGTGGCTGTTGCAATTTTCTTGAAAATTCAGTTGCTCATATTTAACTGAACATAAAGTAGACATTTTAATACCACTAACATCTAAGTTATTGCAACATAAAACTGAGTCAGTTGTGTTGTTCATTTAAGAGTTTTTCGGACATCTGAAATTTAGCTGATAGATTATTAGAAATGTGAGGTGAAATAATGCTGGGAGATAAATCAAGTAGTACTTTCACAGCTTTGTTTTTAATTTTTCTTTTAAGTGTAGCTAAAGGCTATCTGTGTTTCTGCTGCAGATCTGTGTATTTATATCTCAGTTTACGTTTCTTTATCATTTTTTCTGTATTTTTACAGAGGAGCCTTTTATTTTGGTATGTTAGTTGCTTTGTATTTTTTCAACCCATGTGTATTTGGTTCTTAATCTTTTTTTCACTAGTTTGCGAATTTAGACTTAATTTTTGGTTATAATTGTCTTAGTATTTCAGGAAGTTTGTTTAGTGTAATGTCCCTAGTTTATATCTTGTGCTTAGAAATTGCAATTTTTAGTTTCCGCTTGAGGGTCCTATTGTGTAACAAACAGTACATAGCATATAAATAATTGTAAGAATCAATTGATTATGCATGTTGAAACCCCTTTTTCAAAAATTTGTATGCAAATAAGATATGAAAACAGCCACCCAATCTAGTTTGTTCTGTCTTGGGTTAAATTCTGTTGCTACTCATATATACTCATTTCACGAGTAACTCTTTGCATTGTTTGGCCAACCAGAAAAAAATATTTTCTTCTATTGGTTGTTCATTAATGCCATTTGTTGTTGTACTCTGACATTGTGCTGTGCTCTTCTCTCTATTTCTGTTCATAACATTAACTTCAAGTTCCTAAAATGTATAAGTTCTTTTTCTGTTTCAATTCATAGGTGGTCACAAAAAGTTATAATGAAACAAATGAACAATTCATGCATTCATTTCATTATTTTCATAGGCTTCAAACACAATTCATGTATTCTGAATCATAAGAAAATATATATATATATATATACAGTACTCACAAAAAGTTTGGGATATTATGGTTTCAAAAGGGAAACATGGTGATATGCATATTTAGTGACTACAGGAGATAGGTTATCAGCATAAATTAGCATCATGATGACACATCATGTGGTTGGTGTGTGTGTGTGTGTGTGTGTGTGTGTGTGTGTGTGTGCAAGCTCCGATAAAAAGTAGCTTCCGAGAAGTAGAAAACAGGTCGTCTCACTGCTTGGACTACAAGTTTGCTGAATGCATTTCCTTCAGAGTAGGATTAACTTGAAAAGATGTCCAGACGACGTTTAAGTATTGACATCAGAAATAGGGCTGTTGACATGTTACATGCAGGTGTACGGCAGATTGATGCAGTTGCTGCTTTAGGAGTTTTGCAAGCTAGCTACACACAAAATTTCTACCGAATGGAAATGCTGCAGATCAAGCAGGATTTTTACCCCCCCCCCCAATAAACAGGTGTGTGTGTGTGTGGGGGAGGTTACTTAAAAAAAAAAACACCCACTGCAAACGGTTATTTTTTTTTTCCAAAAAAACACATGATTTCTTTTCTGGTTAATGCTCTTGTACGTTATGTTTTTGCTCCAAGTAATTCCCAAATATATTTTATGACTTCAATACTTGGGCTGTAGAGATAGAATATTTTAAATAAGCAATGTTTATTCACAATTAAATATTTTATTTTAAGATTTTAAATCTACTGTAGTTTCACTGAGCATTTGGCTTGGCTTCATTAGGACAAATGGAGTGCAAACGTTCAAATCGTGACATCATCAGCATTCTGACAGTCACTGCTTTTGGCAAGTTGTTTCCACGTGTTTGAAAGAAATCTAGTAGATGTCATGTCGTTGACAAGCCATGAGCAGTTGCACTAGATGTGGAAAGCTTCTAATATATTAAGCTTGATAGTCAAATCAGGTTTATCAATAAGGGTAGCATTTAAAAAAAAAAATCTGGTTATTTTCATGACAATGTTGGGCTATAGAAGACTTCTTCAGTTCCATACCTAAGTCATGTGTTCCTTCACATGAAAACTTAAAAGCTCTACGGATCTGTCCTATACATGAAAGTCCACATTCACAAGCGATGTGATAAATTCCCCAGTTGTCTTCAACGTAGTCTTTTGATCCACAAAAATTTGCCTTGTTTATAGATTTCAAAATAACTTTGAAATTTAAACATTTGAAAGTTCCTAAATTTCTGGACAGCTTTGTCTACAACAAAAGGCCAATCTATATCAATCTATATCCTGTGTGTGCCACAATTTCTTTAAAAAAAAAATCATAACTTTTTTTTTATTTTTGTGTTTACTGACCATGGTGAGCAACTCAATGGGCTATAAGCAGTCGCCTGTCCCTAATTTAGGGTCACTGGTTCCAGAGAAGGAAGAGACCCAGTGCTGTAAGACAAACACAACATCCATGCCTCACCGGGATTCGAACCCAACAGTCATATAAGCCAGTGCTTAGACCACTGCGGCGGAAAAATCTAGCTTTTTCTGCAAGGAATCCTCTGTAACGCATAGATGTACTGCACGATATACACGGGTAGAAAACACCAATTTGTTTCCATGACTTTTCTTTATGACTTGTCAACAACATGACACCTACTCGATTTCTTTCAATTGCATGGAGACAATTCACCAAAATCCATGATCATCAACTACCTGATGATGTCACATATGAATGTTTATGCTCCCTTTGTCCTGATGAAGCCGAGCTAAAGGCTCAACAAAACTATAGATCTTAAAATAAATTATTTAATTGTAAATAAATGTTGCTTATTTATTCTATAATTTCACACATGGTTTAATCCTTTAATTCCACTAATATTATATTTACCAACTTGGTGAAGTCACCAACTTGGTTTACTTTCACAGGGTGATCCAGTTGTACTCTACAGAGAGATCTACTGGTAGGAGGGGAAATACTGATCTGAGGGATATAAGCTCAAGTTTTAAAGCTACAGGAGGTTGTACTTAATTTACACTCATCTGTGTTTTGCATAACATCCCTAACTTTCCTAACTAGAGCCATGAATAACCAAACCTGAGTAAAATTTAAAAAGAAAAAAATCATTTATGCAATTTCTTTATATAATTCAACTGTTTTGAATGCCCTATTATTTCTTAATGTAAATCACATTCAAAAGTTTGCCCTCATTAGTGCTGGTAAATTATGTTTATAAAATTTTATTATGATATACCCCCAAATTTTAATTTATCTTTATATATATATTAAGAATCAAGCAAGAAGAAACAAAAAGGGAAGTAAACACTGAAAAACAAGTTACTAGTAAAGTGAAAAGCCAAAATGAGCACAAGCTGCAGTTACAATTAACTGGAATGAAAATTATTAAAAAAAAAAAAGGAAGAGAAAAAAAGCTAAACCACTGAAGAAACCTATTGAAAGTGCTGTCATCATGGCATTCAACTTTTTCTGTTTTTTTCTCGACAGCCAGAAAGACTCCTTTGATCCCCCCCCCCATCTTTTTTTTTTTTTTTTTTGCAGTATGGACCCAAACACAGCAAATAGCTCTAATCTCAACTTCGCATGCTCAGTAGATATGCCACTAACTCACTATTATATGCTATGCTACAAATAAATAGTCCAATATAATAATGATATTTTTACTCACAAAATGACTAATCATACATAGTTGTTTGTGTTATTTACATGAAACTTTCATGGTTGGCTTTACTTTGCAAAAACCTCTTTGCTTCAGAATTTTTTTTGGTGCAATATCGTTTTCAATAGAAATGATGGATAAAGCTGATAGCTGTTCCTGCATCGTTGTAGATCTCAAACAAGTCTTTATCAGCTTTAATTTATTAAAACTTCTTTTCCCGCTTTCTACAGACAGGAATTGCAATATTCGAAAGCAAATCCTACTGTTGGGATAACAATGAACCATATCATACTGGAATATGAAGTTTAGAGCTTCTATTGTAGTAGCTGAGCTGCATTTGCTCATAAGTGCTTGCAAATGCCTCAGCTCTTCAAACAGTTGCTCCTCATCGATATCTTTTTCTTCACTGTCAACATCCTTAAAAAAATTTTCTAACTGAATACACTTTTCTTTTAAAGAATCCCCTGTCAGGCAATTTCTTCAAATTATAAAGGAAACCCGAAGCGTTGAAAAGTTTTTGCAACTGAGTAAATCTTTCCTGAATGGCAAACAATGCGCTATCAATGAGTGGATAGAAAACCATTGATATATATATGGTTCGCAATCTGTAGGAGCTTTGTGTTGCAGTTTTCATAGTAAAAAGTGTTTTTTTCCCCGCTTTACCCTAGGCTGTGGGAATTTGGGATTTATTTCCAAGATGTACATAACAATAAGGCTTGTCACTCAAGCCTTATTGTTATACACTGAGTTGCCACTTTATTATTACCACCCCCTCAGTACTTCGTTGGGCCATCTTTTGCCTTTAATACTACGTCGATGTAGATTCTTCGTGGCATGGACTCCACGAGATACTGATAGGTGGTTTTTGGAATCTAAGACCATGCTTGATGAATAGCACTTTCCAGGAGTGTGAAATTGCAGGGTTGTGTATCCAGCTGTTTGATGGCTTGTTCAACTTCATCCCACAAATTCTCAATGGGGTTGAGATCTGGAGATTGTGGGGGCCAGCTAAGCAAGTAAACTAACCGGCATTTTCCTGAAACCAATCCTGTACAATACGAGCACTATGGCAAGACGCATTATCTCGTTGAAAGTAGCCATCGCCATTGGGATAAACCATCCACATGACAGGATGTACTTGGTCTGCAACGATGTTTAGATATGATGTGCCAGTCAGACGTTGATCAACATGAATTAAAGGGCCCAAATCATGCCAGAAAAACATTCCCCAAACCATAACGTTGCCGCCACCAGCTAGAAGGGTTGTAGCAATGCATTTGGGGTCCATGCTTTCGTGCTGTTTCCGCCAAATTTTCACTCGGCCATCGGCATGGTGCAACTGAAAACGTGATTCATCGGACCAAATAATTTTTTTCCAATTATCGACTGTCCAATCCTTATGCTCCTGTGCGAAGCGGAGACATTTTCTCTTGTTAACTGCAGACAGCAAAGTTGTTCGAACAGGCCTCCTTCTGCCATATCCCATCCGTGCCGTGTACGGCGAACAGTGCGTGCACAGATCATTTGAGGGATCCTTGATTAAGATGGTCTGTAATTGCTGCACTGTTGCCTATTACCAGTCTGGACACTCCGGTCCGCCCGAGCAGTCACTAGTCGATGACGACCACACGTTGCACGCAGAGACCCAGTTTTTTGGCTGACAGTCCAGTCTTTAAACACTTTAACAACAGTGGCTCTGGAACATTTCATGAATGCGGCGGTTTCAGTGATACTCGCTCCATGGCTCCGAGCTCTTACAATCGTCCCACGTTGAAAGTCCGTCAAATTGCATTTTTTACCCATCTCGTCACCCAAAAATCACTTCTACTGTCGCAAGCACTAAGCTTTCCCTTTTTATACTAGCCTCACCCTCTGGCGGCAGCAGCGTGCAGCCATAGCTCATTTGCTTAAAACTGTCAGGTAGTCATAATAAAGTGGCCACTCAGTGTGTATAAAAATGTCAACAAACATCAGGAACGAACAAAAAAAAAAAAAAGGTTCATTTCCCCCCCCTGAAAACCCAAATGCGTAAAAAAGCAGCAGAGAAGAATTCTCAGAAAAAAACGCACAAGAATTGAAAATGCTTCTTGTTGTTGGTGGTATATATATAGGAACTCTGCATGTGTCAGAGAAACAACAAAGGAGTATTCAGCTTTCATTTTTGTGGCAAATACAGACTAGCTCATAAAAGAAAAAGAAAAAAGTTAGCGGATAATTTTACTATGCAAGAAAATTTATTGGCATCCCTTCCATTTTTTGGCTGCCTACCGGGCCGGTAAATATGTATATTAGCGTCCTAAATTATTTCGTCGGAAAAATGTCAGTACCTCGAAAAAGTGTGACAAAGATTTTAGAGTATGGAAATTAATGGCAAATGGTGCAGAAATTTCATATTTTAAATGTGTTTTAAAGATTTTCTATCATAATATTGAACTGTGAGTGATGCTGTGAAGAGACGCTGCAGTAGGCCTAATGCATCGCCAGAGGTGCATTCAAATAAAATGTGACTGCATACACAACCATTGAAACAGAAAACTTGCTGCAAACCCGCAAATCACGATAACAATGGAACGAGATAATTTAAAGAAAAATTAATATAACAGTAAATAATTATTAGAACATTACAGATTCCAGAGAGGGCAAAAGGACATTTCGACTGAATCCGCAAAAATGTGTGTAAAATGGACCTTAAGGCCAAAACTTAAAAATTTTTGGACCATGAACCTCATAAAAACAAGAGACTAATTTTTATATCAAGAAAAGCAGTTCTGTTAATGAACCTTCAAAAATTATATATAGCATCTTTAACAACTTAATTCAAAAATAGTACTTATAAAATATATAAGGAAAATATTTTATTTTAATAACTGGCAATTGCAAGAGTAACCTGGCAATAAAATAAAAAAAAATCTTTCTGTGTAAATGAAACTTTTGTTACAGTTCCTATATATTGAGAACAGGCCTTGATAAAATCAAGAGGCCAGAAACTTCTGCAAAAACAAAATAACTATATCGGAAGATGTGAAAAATAGTTGAACATTCTCATGTTAAGATAGAATTAAATATATTAATCTTAGTAAAACCTTAAGTGTTTTAATTGCTGTAATAATATTTTTATTTTTTTAATCTACAAGCAAAAACTATCTGCAAAATCTGCTAATAATTTGCAAACTATCCACATATGGCGTACGCGTGTACGTCTATATTGTGACTCTGTGCATCGCTACGGCGACGATGTGAAGCTTAGCTTCATTGAAAGGAAGATTCGCTGCAGCGTTTAATTCACGCGCGGACGACTACAAGTCCAAGCGCGTATTTTGTTACCACGAGAGCGAGCCGTGTTATACTCATACGCTACACAATATAGTTCGTTCATGTTTTGTCATTGTTTTTAAAGTGATGTTGAGAAATTTTTCGTTAGAAAAGCATGTTAGAAAGTACTAACATGCTTTTCTATGTTGTATAGGAAACTGGGGAACTATAACTTTCGGTTCTGGTTTGAACAGCTTCCATTCATAGCTGATTTGCTGTGTCACTGCACTTTTGGTTCTCCTGTGTTAATAGCTTGTTCGCAGGTCAGTTTCCATCTTACTCATACATATCTTTTGCAAATCGAAGAGTTTTTTTCCCAGTTTTTCCTGCCAACAACATACAGGATACAACAAAATAAAGGGTGGATGCTGTGGACCTATTTTCTGTAGCGTATCACTACATTTATTGCTCTCCTGCCAACAACATAACCTCTTTCTCTTGTACTCTTCCGCTCATCATTTTGGTACAGCAAGAAACCTTCCTTTTAAAGGACCAAAGCTTCACATTCTTTGCCGGAGCAATACATTAGGCCTACTGCAGCTTCTCTTCACAGCGTCAGACTCACAGGTCAATATTACGAAAAAAATATATCTTTAAAACACATTCAAAATATGCAATTTTTTGCACTATTTGACATTAATTTCCATACACTAAAATCTGTACATCACACTTTTTCCAGGTACTAAAATTTTTTCAACGAAATAATTTAGGACGCTAATCTACACATTTACCACCTGGCCTACCTACCCCTTGGACCGGCCCTGGCTGGAAAACCACAAGATCGAATCCTTACAGCTACCTCAGGTCTGACCTTAATACTACTAAGAAAATTTGGGAATCTATACAGCAACGTTTAGATAACCGCATTCCATACCCCAGTATACTGGCAGACCTCTGTAATGTGTTGACTAATATGGGACTAACTGCACCAAACACTAATCAATAATGTCACTACAAGTATGCTTCGTAGGTGTCAAGACGTTCTTCGACACATAGGTAGTGTTACTGGATACTGAAATCCAGAGGTTTGGACATTCTCTGAATATACACTTTTGTCTATATTGTGGTACTACTTGTTGTGAGCAGAAATTGCCCATTGAATTGTTTTTGCAAACACACTCTGGCGTTTATGTTACGTGGCTTCACTTCATGCAATATCCCTAACTTTTTGTGACCAGTATATATATATACATACATACATTGCTGAAAAAAAATGTGTACAATCAAACTGTGACAGTTTGTACGGCTTTTCTACACAGCGTAGCTACGTGATCCAGCCTTTAATCTGTTGCCCTTAACGATCTGATAATAGAAGAGATCCATAATTCAGAGAAAGGCTAATTAGGAAGCACTGGCCTAGTCGGAAAAGTATTAATCCGACAGTGAATAGAAATATTGGTTTGTGGCTCTCTAATTTAATTGCTTAGAAAAGATTATTCATTCAGAGAAATCTGAAGATACAGACTCAACTAGCAAATACAAAAATTGGTCTATTACTCTTGCCATTTGGGAACAAACAGCTACAAAATTCAAAGTGAACATTAAATTCAAAACCAGTGACACCAAAAGTAAACAGCTATCAAGATGGTTTTGAAGCATTACAGAAACAAAGGAGCAATGATATGTGTTCAAAAATAATATTGTTGAGAGAAAATTAATTCAAATTAGAAAAAAATCCTCATAAAACTATACTTCCAAACAAAGTAGTAGAATGTAAAAGTATGTGCGCACGCCGATAGTTTTCAAATTATTAGCAGATTTTGCCAATATGGGCACATTTGGACGTTTGTGGCCTCTAGATTTTATCAAGGCCTGTTTCTCAGTACATAGGAACTGTATCAAAAGTTTCCTTTACACAGAAGGAATTTAAATTTTGCCAGGTTCCTCTTGCAGCAACTAGTTATTAAATTAAAATCTTTTCCTTAAGTAATTTGTAAGTCGACAGTATTTTTTTTTTTTATTGGAGGTTTAACGACCACCGTGAGCAACTCAATGGGCTATAAGCAGTCGCCCGTCCCTAATTTAGGGTCACTGGTTCCAGGGAAGGAAGGGAGCCAGTGCTGTAAGACAAACACAACATCCATGCCTCACCGAGATTCGAACCCGGACCCCGTTCGGACGAATGATCAGAGGCCAGCGCTTAGACCACTGCGCCACCGGGGCGGCACACTCACTTCGTAGTCAGCCATAATTCAAAGCAAAATCTTAAGCGCAAAACCAGATTCTTCTGGTCACTGGGGGCAGCACAGTAATTTTTGAACTATGCTGTTGAAAATACTATTTATAATTTTTAAAGGTTCATTAATGGAACTGTTTTCTGGGTATAAAATGTTGCTTTTAATTCTCTTGTTTTTATGAGGTTCATAATCCAATATTTTGCCATAAAGGTCAATTTCACACACATATTCAATTGTATTTTGCCGTCATCGGAATTTGTAATGTCCTAATAATTTTTTTATTGTTTCTTTAAATTATCTTATATTGTCATTGTGATATGCGGGTTTGCAGCAAGTTTTGTTTCAATGGTTGTGTTCACAGATACATTTTATTTTTATACAACTCTGCTTCCAACTTCTCCCACCCCTGCATTCCTGAAATTTGAACAAAAATTTAGTAAACTGTAACTGGAAAAGCAAAGCAACTGGCCACCTTGCCTGTGACAGGTTCAATAGCATTCCTCTGCTTCATTATTTGATAGGCACAACTCTGATATGTGGAAGGGGAGATGGGCACATTTGAATGTAAGTGTGTACTCCCACAGTCTAACAAAATGTTGCATTGGATATTTGTATATTCCATTTGGATACAGATACATTATGATTTCAGTAAGCTTAATTCACATCTGGTATAAAACGTGCATTTTCAAAAAAAAAAAAAAAAAAAGTTAAATTTTTGCGTGCCTTAGGTAGACTTTGAATTGTGACTGACAATATACTTCTTGGCCACAGGACTCTGTACAGGGTGGGTTTTGAATTTTTTTCAACCTTGAAGCTTTCTGGATTTAATAAGTATCTCTCCAACAGCTTATTCCGTTTGTTACTCTACACACAATATATTTCTTGCAAAAAAACTGGCTGAATGAGCCCTAAGAAATGCTGATCTAATATATGATAACAGTAATACAGAGTATCCTTTATAACTAACATACCAATAAGCTGCGTTTGTAACAATGTTTGCTACAGGGAAGCACATTTGAGTAATTAAGTATAAATTCAATACTCTCTAAACATTTGAAGAATTAGAATTTCTTTTACAACTAGCTGCATTTGTTATTTAAAAATCTAACCAAATATTCAGTAGCTCATAAAAATGAAAAGGTCTAAAATTTCGTTTCCTTGAAATATATTTTTGTTACTCTTTCACGAAAATACAAAATTAAAAACGAATCAGCTGTGTTTAGATCCGAAAATCTAACAAATTCTTTACTACTCCTAGTTTAAAATGCAGTCGATGATATATATACCTGTTAAGAAAATACATGAATGTGTTCACGTGTTAAGCCTACCTCCACGTGTTACGAAACGAATACATGAATGTCTTCACGTGTTACGGGAATCTCCACGAGTTACGAAGCGAATACATGAATTGTGTTCGAAATCGAAGCCTATGAATTGAAACAGGAAAAGAACTTACCTTTTAAGAACAATAAAATCCATCGATTAGGCATGCATGCTGCTCTGGACGATCGAGCTCAGCCTTGCCATAACTCACCGTCCGTAGTACAAGTGACGTAACAGCAGGTTAGAGAACGACGCAGCCGCAGACCAGAAGCTGCTTTAAAACCAATGGAATAAAATCTTCTAGTCGTATAAGCAAAAAAAAAAAAAGGAGGAATTCAATAATCTTTATCAATTATACACAAGCTTACTGTTTTATCAACAGTATAATTTTGTTCTTTTTTGCCTGAATGTAATGTCACGCCAAAGATTAGCTGTGACCTTGCTAACATGACGAAAATGCAACGTTTAGGAAACGTAATGAATGTGACAAAATCGCAACGGTAACGGATGTAACATTTAACAAACGTTTATCAAACGTAGTCTTTGTACGGAAGACCAAATATCAGCTTTTGCAACCGAAATGCGACGTCTTTTAAACGTCACGTGCTACTTGGGTAGCCCATTGAGTTGCCCACGATGGTCATTAAACCTTCAACAGAAAAGAAAAAGAAAACTGGGCCATGGGAGCCGACAGCCATGTCCAGTAGTACCCTTGTTAAACAGTATGTCATTGGGCGGCTCGATAATCCACAGGTTATGAAATTCAGGGGGAGGGGGGAGTACCTGTATAATGTGATGATGTTGGTCCCAAACCATAATTTCTCCAAAGAGAAGACGTGATTCACAAGATGACTCAGAGGTCCAAAGAAATATGAAAAAAAAAAATGGTCTTATTCTAACAGGAGGCAAAATTCATGTTGTTGTTGTTGTTTTTTCAAGTAAATTAAGAAGTAATAGTATGCACACAGTTGTTGCTTAAAAAGTGAATAACAGCAGTTGCTCTGGCCTTTTAAAAGTTTTCACCAACCCATTCGCCAAATTCATTTTTTTTTTTTTTTTGCCAAATATAATCTGAAGTTGCCAATTTTTTACACCTTCCATTGGAATTAAAAACAACAACAACAACAACATAAAAGCATAAAGTATTACAATAGGTCTTATGGGTCATCAGCAGTTGTGTCACTCGTTTTACTTAATCGCTTTCCAACACACGTGTAATGTAAAAAATGAAAAATGTAACTAACATTCCAATTTCAGTTTTCAAATACCAAATCGAATAAAAATTAAAGATTTTTTTTTTTTTTTGCTTGGACGTCATTGAAAAAGGTAATTGCCAATATTTTCACCAAAATTTTTTATCGTTCACCAAAATATATAGATTTTTTTTTTTTTCAGATTGCGAAGAATGCAATCGGCAGCACAACTCTCGAATAAAGAGCAAACACTCAGTTTCAAAATTTCACAGAATTATGGGATTTTTGCTCAGGAATGAAAAGATAATACTTAATAGTCACATTTTTGGTTGGTACTACCCAAAATTTGACTAATAAGTAATGTTTTTTTATTCCTTAGTAAAAAGCCCCCATAATTTTGTGAAAATTGTAAGTAATTAACTCCAGAAATAGAGCCCTGTCATTAATTATCATAATTTTTGTCATATAATCCACAGGTTACCTGCTTAAAAAGTTAAAAATATAGGTTCTGCGTATTATATGCCGATGCAGATAATACACCGATTTAAAAAAAAAAAAAAAAAAATTACGGCCATTTAATTTTTTAAAAAATCTGCAGGGTAATTGTGCAGGAGAGGAGGTATAATTGAAAGTGGAACTCCCTCGGAAAAATTTTCCTCGGTTCAGGAGTTTGTATGGAGCGGACATAATGAAAGATCAGGGTGACATAATGAAAGATTGAGTAAGTTGTGATGAGGGACGGGAGGGGTCATTTTGTGTTGTTGAGGACAACTCTGACTGTTATGCCATCTTCTTTTTGTTACCGAGCCAATGAACGTGCACATTGCGCTTGCTGCACAAACCAACGCATTCCTCCTTTCGGATCTTATGTGCACTGTGCTGTGCCTTGTGTTTTTAGTTACTCCACCACCATTTTGACCATCTTTGCTGCTGATACAGAAATGGCAACCTTCTTGGTTGTTTAAGAACAATGCCGTCAAGGGTGTACAATGAGTAGTGCACAAACATCAAAGCAAGCAGTCAGTGGTCTTCCTGCCTATGGAAACAGCTAGTGGATGTTCAAGGAAAACAGCGACTGGAGGGAATTGTACGAGGTAACAGATGAGCTCCACTGCTCATGTGTTACCTCGCACAGCTCCACTAGAATTTCAGCATACACGGCATGCTTCCAGTGTTTGTGGCGCCTGATGCAGCAGCAGATCCAATGGGGGCTACAGGGGTCACCACTCCTAAAGTGGATTTTTCCATATGGCCAAGTTCATAAGCAATTAATGTACTTATTAAAAAAAAAATTTGGTAAAAAACGAACAACTTTTCTAAAAAGGGTTTATAACAATTGAATTTTTTTGCAAATTTTGGGATCAAACGCTCTGTTCTAGTTTCACACATGCACACACACACACACACACACACATACATATCACATCACATCACATCACTAAGCTGTTATCTGAGATTCAGAGGTTAGCTCTGCAAAGAAAGAGTCTGCCAAATAAATGTTTAACTGCTTATATTTACTTCCTGTTGCCATATCAAATGCCTTCATTTACTGCGATCTTGGCACAGCTCAAGCTTCACTGACACCCATCACATGACATACACAAGGCCTTCTGTACTTCATACTCATGATCTTTTTCGCATGCAGACACTCCAGGATCTGATCCCCCCATGACTTCCTTGGCCTTCCTCTACTTTTCGTTCCTGCCACTTGGGCTGAAAAAATTTCTTAGTAAGCATCTCATCACTCATTCTTTTAACATGGCCAAACCACCTAAAAATATTAGTATTCACCTTACTGACAACATTTTGTCTTGCATTACACCACTGCAACACATTTTCATTCCTCACATGAACAGAGTGTGTCTTGCCACAAACGCCTTGTAAGTACTGCATCTCTCCCACACACAGTGTCTCTTCTGCAAGTACCAGGTTTTGCTGCCATACATCAGAGTAAGAACAATTACATTTTCATACACAGCCATTTGGAAATTTGTTGAGAACCCATCATTCCTGTGAAATCCTCTTAAAGTACCTATGACTTTCAATGAAGAATTCACTCACCTACTAATTTTGCCATCTAATTTGTTCTCTCTGTCAAACATACTTCCTAAATATACAAACTCATTCACCTGGTCAATCATTGTGCCATTAAGACTTATCTTGCATTCAGTGTTAATAGTTCCTCACTCAAAAACCATAACTGGTCTCTCCCTTATTTATTCTCAGTTTGAATTTCGTACATTCAACACAACAGACTCTGCAACTCACTTGTGCCCTCTGTCAACAGGACAGTGTCATTAGCATACAACAATCTGCACACATGGGTATTACCAAGACATAAACCAGTATCTTGTACAAAAAACTAGCGGATAATGCTTACCTTGGCATTCCTTTCTAGCGACGGGAACATTTCACGCACGTGTTTTCCGGTCCTTTGTTGATGTTATTGTCCTAAAGTCCGTTGTATGCGATGACTGGCTTTACTTCTCACACTTTTCGCTGGGTATACTCATTGGATCTTTGCCTTAGGATTCAAACATCAATTTTTACCGTTCTTTATACTCGAAATTTTCGCCCATACTCTGGGCATCTTCAGGAGCGTGGCGACTTTACCACCGATGTTCGTGGTTAACTTCGCGATAATGGAGTCCGATACTCCTTGTTGCCATTCGTCGGAAAAACTTTCCTGGATATATTTCGTTATCAAGCCCGGCTGGCGCCATCTATGTTTCGTTAAGAACACTTTTTTTTCCGTATTTTTTTTTTTTAATTTTCTTCTCCTATCCTGGTTTTCTTGTCTTTTTTTGCCTGTTTTTCTTTTGTTGTTGTTTTTCTTGTCTTATTAGTTCTTTCCACAGGCCCGATAATGTGCTAGGGTCATTCTGGTTACATACCCTTGCTTTATTTTTGTAGATTAATATTGCTTCTTCCCTCCTCATTTGCCTTTCCAATTTTTTATTCTTTTTTAGCATTTTAATTTCATCGAACTTTGGGAATGTCCGGTTTTCCAAGCAGAATTGCACTAAAGCAGTTTTGGCTTCTTTTTTTTTTTTTTTTTTGCCAGTTAGATATGTGTTGTTTAAGTCTTTTTTTTAATCTGTTTTTCGTACTTCCAATTTACGATATTGGGGGTATGTGTGCTACTGGAATTTCGTAGGTTCCTGATTCTTCTAGCTTTTTTTCCTCTGTTTTTTTGTTGACAGTCATACTTTTCACGGTGTGCACTGAGCTAAGCATTATCCGCTAGTTTTTTGTACAAGTTACTTTGAAATATCGCACGTAAAAGAGACTAGTACAATAATTAGAGCTATATAATAGTTAGAATTAGAACTACTAAGTGAAATAAACCAGTATTGTCCATTTTAGCATCACGCATGCACACATCCATAAATATATTAAACAGCTATGGTGACATTAAACAACCTTGTATGATGACATTAGGTTACATGGTGACATTACAGAACTTTTTTGAATAAGTAAGATGAATTTGATAATCATTAAGACATAAAGTGTATAGAAAAATAATGATCATTATGAAAACTAGAACTAAGAAATGTAGAAAAATAATTGATCCTAACAAAAACATTAAATTTAAAAAGAACCTGCAGATTTTTTTTCTTTTTCAATTTAGCTGTAGTCTGAACAATGTATTTCAAATGAAGATCATTTGTTTCCTTCATGTGATGAGTGAAAGACAATGCCATTCTTGGGGGGGGAGGGGATGAAGGACAAGGGCATTGTTGGGGTGGGTATGGACCCAGCAGACCCTCCCCATGTGTACACCACTGTTTGGATTATATGGTTTTTGAGGGACACACATGAAAAATACACAATATAAATTATAGCTCAAATACTGTAGAAATGGAATTCATTTTGGGAAAGAAGATTAAAACACCATCTGTCAAATATGTATGCAACTGTGTTACTTTATACTTTAAAATAATATGCGTGACACTGCTTCCCAAATATTTTATAGCAACGAGTTTTTACAACCCATCTATCTTTAATGACATGAGGAGGGGGGCAGGTATTTTTTAATTTAATTATTTTTTACTGTTTTTTTTTTTTTTTTTAGATTTTTTAATTTATATGATTTTATGAAAGAGTCAAAAGAGCTGATCTGTTTTCTCATAATGAGGCATGTGCACTTGTTTTCAGTTTCTATTGATGATGACATGAATGTCCACATCGATGTGAGCCATTTTAGGGTCATCATCATCATCATTGTCAACCATTATCAATCCACTGCTGGACGAAGGTCTCCCCAAGTTTCCTCCACAACGGTCTTACTTGTGCCAGTCTCCTCCATGTCACTCCCGCATATTTACGAATTTCATCCACCCATCTCCCATGTGGTCTTTTTCTGGGTCTTTTCCTGTCCCTTGGAATCCAATCTAAAATTTCGGCTGTCCATCTATGGTCTGTCCTTCTGGCAGTATGTCCAGCCCATTGCCATTTCAGGGATTTAACTCTGATCATGATGTCTTCCACTCTCGTCATTTTTCGGATCCACGAGTTCCTCTTCTTATCTCTCCTGGTTATACCAAGCATGCACCTCTCCATGCTTCTTTGAGTTGTCTGCAGCCTTTGTATGTCTCTTTTAGTTAAGGTCCACGTCTCTGCACCATACGTAAGCACTGGAAGGATGCATTGATCAAACACTTTTCTTTTAAGACATAATGGCATATTGCTCTTGAAAATTATGCTGTTTCTTCCAAAAGCTCTCCAGGCAAGTTTTGTACGCCGATTAATTTCTTCATCAATGTGACCCTCACTTGATATCTGCTGTCCAAGATAAACATACGTATCTGTTATCTCCAGTTTTTCTCCATCAATCGATAAATCTTCATTTCTTGTAAAAGCATTGAACATCACTTTTGTCTTCTGAAAGTTCAGTTTTAATCCCACTTCTTTACTCTTGTCAGCAAGTTCCTGGATCATACTCTGCAGCTCTGATGGGGTAGTTGCAAAAATGACTACGTCATCAGCAAAACGAAGGTGGGTTAGATAATCTCCATTAATCTTTATCCCTTTGTTTTCCCAGTTCAGTGATTGAAAGACATTTTCCAATGTGGCATTAAAGAGCTTCGGAGATATGGTGTCACCTTGTCTCACTCCCTTTCCAATTTTTATGTGAGTTGTATTTTCAAACAGCCGAATCTTTGCATTTTCATAGATGTTATTAATAATATTAATGTATGCATCTTCAATACCGCAGGATTTCAGAGCCGTGGTAACTGCTGATGGTTTCACCGAATCAAAGGCTTTTTCATAATCGATAAAAGCCATGCACAATGGAAGTTCATATTCCCTCGCTCTTTCAATTAGTTCTCTCAGTACGTGGATATGATCTATTGTGCTGTAGCCACTCCTGAATCCAGCTTGTTCTCTCGGTTGAGCCATGTCCAGTGTTACCTTCAAGCGGTGTGAAAGAACTTTAGTGAAGATTTTATAAACCACTGATAGGAGGCTGATAGGTCTGTAGTTCCTGAGATCCTCAATGTCACCTTTTTATGTAGCAGGATCATTGTAGCATTGTTCCAATCCTCAGGAATCTTCCCTTCATTAAGGCATCGAGTGAAAATTTGGGCGAGTACTGTTTCAATTTCTCCACTTGCTTCTTGTATGATGTCTATAGTAATTCCATCTTCTCCTGGAGCTTTCCCCCGCTTCATGTTCTTGATTGCATGAGCAACTTCTGCTGGGAGGACTGGAAGAACTCTGGTACCTTTCATGATGTCTGGAGTACATGTATCATCCCTTTCATATAATTTGGAGTAGAAATCTTTCACTCTTGTCAAAATTTCGCCTCTATTTCTTGTTATAGAACCATCTTCTTTTCTCAGAGCCATAATCTGTTTTCTTCCCTTACTGAGATGTCCCTTTGCTATCTTTAGGCTTTGGTTGTTTTCAATTGCTTTCCTCACTAGCTCACAGTTGAATATCCTTACGTCTTCAGTGATACTTTTTCGTGCTGTCTTGCATAGCTCTATATATTCCACTTTGGAAGTCACATCTTCTTTAGTTGTCCTCATCTCTCTTCTTTTTTGCATCAACATTTTGGTTTTTCCTGATAATTTGTTTACATGCAACTTGTTCTTAGACCCAGCTAATTTTGTTGCTGTTTCCATAAGAGCTTTGGTTACTTTTCTGTTAACTTCCGAAATATCCACTTCTTCCGATGTTAGGCCTTCTAAAGCAGAGAATCTGTTCTTCAGTTCCAACTTGAAAGTATTATGGTGTTTTTTAAGGTTGGTTATGTCAATACATTTTGTTTGTCTTATGAGCTTGCCACGTTCCAGTTTAGTGTTGAGGTGCATCTTACATCTCACCAATCTATGGTCACTACCTGTGTTGAACTTGTTTAGCACACTGCAGTCTTCGATGACGAATTTTTTGTTACACATAATAAAATCAATTTCACTTGTCGTCCCAATTGGATGTCTCCATGTCCATTTCCTGTGTGGCTTTTTCTTGAAAAAGGAATTCAAGATGAAAAATCCTTTTGCCTCTGCAAACTCAACGAGAGTATTTCCACGCTGGTTTCTGTTGCCGTGACCGAATTTACCTACTGAAGTTTCATTCTGTTGCCGGTGCCCTATTTTTGCATTGAAATCTCCCATAATTATCTTCAAGTGCTGCTTACCTTTATTATTTAGATGACGAATTTCCTCATAAAATTCTTCAATTTCTTCTTCAGGATGACTTGTGGTGGGTGCATAAGTTTGAATAATCTGAGCCTGGTATCTTCTCGATAGTTGGATAACGAGTCGTGCAGCTCTGTCAGAGGAACTTTCAACTTCTACCACTTTATCCTTCAGTTTCTTGTTTATTATAAATCCAACACCACTAGTTCTGCCAGTATCTGTCCCACGATAATAGAAGAGATGTCCACTTTTCAGTTCAATGAGATCTTCTCCTTTTCTCCTTACCTCACTTAGCCCGATGATGTCCCACTTGATCCTTTGTAGTTCCTCTTCCAATTCAAGAAGCCTTGAATCAGAAGATAGGGAGCGTCCGTTGTAGGTAGCCAAGGTCAGCATCAAATGGCAGCCTAGTCCGGTCCTCCGGGGATTCTTAGCACCCTCTGCCTTCATGTCGCACTGGCCGCTGCCTTGGCCAGGTACATTCCAGCTGCCGGAGACTGAGGGCCAAGATTTAAGTTGTAGAGTCATTTTGGAGGTGTTTGGCCATAACTCACCACGCTGGCCAAGCGGGTTGGTGAGTGTGGGATAGCATTTCCTCTGATCCCGATGGTATAGTTATACCGCTATTTGCGGTCGTCAGAGCCCCTTTAGTGGGAACAGGATGCACCACGAGAAGGCGGGGTATACATTTGTCAAGGAGAGGCTGTGATGTTACGCATCACCTGACCTTACATCCCCATTTTAGGGTACAAGGAGTTAAATGACTCGCATTTAACTCCTTGCACTGTCACCCAACATACTATGCTTTTCAATTTCAAAGGCACAGTTTTCTACAATTTAAATTAAAATTAGAAGAAATCGAGTATTACATTTTTCTCTAATACCACATGTATTGTTCTTTTTTAAGGGGAGGGGCTAGTTTATCACCCAACATACAATGTTTTGCCATTATTTTTCATCTTCAAAAGCACATTATTTCTGGAATTTAAATTAAAATTCAGATTAATCGAGTATTACACTTTTCTAATACTAAATGTATTGTACTTTTTTTTTTTTTTTGAGGGGGTAGTTTGTCACACAAAAGGTCACATTTTCTGTTAATACATGCGACAAGTTGATCACAATATGGTATCAATCTCATGAATTGAAGGATCCCAGCTGCTTAACCTTAACTGCACATGCTGGTGGAGGTGGTGTAATGGTGTGGGGTACATTTTAGTGTTGGGCATTGGGTTTCTTGATACATCAGGAACACCATTTGAATGCCACAAAGTATTGTAACATCATTGCAGACCAGGCACACCTGTACATGCACATAGTACACACACTCACCACTAAATTAAAAACCTTGATACAGATGCACGTAAATGTCGTTTACAAACTTCATATACAAAATACACCGATGAGCCATTACATTATGACCACCTACCTAATAAGCTGTAGGACCTCCTTTAGCTCGCAAAACAGCGACCACTCAGCGAGGCATCGATTCGATGAAGTGGCGATAGGTATCCTGGGGTATCATAATGTCAACAGCAGGTCCTCCAGTTCCCGTACATTTCAAGATAGTGGTGATTTAGCGCAAACCCGCTTTTCCAAGTCAAACCATGATTGTTCGACAGGGTTCATGCCAGGTGAATTTGGAGGCCAGGGCATTAACAGAAAAAGTCAACAGCATGTTCCTCAAACCACTCCTTGGCGATTCTGGAAGTTTGGCATGGCGCTTTATCCTGTTGGTAATGGTCGTTACCAGCAGGGAACACAGTTGCCATGAATGGGTGAACTTGTTCTGCAGCGATGTTCAGATACCTGTCAGCTGTCAGTGATTGTGCTATTGGGATAATGAAGCCTAAAGTGTCCCAAGAAAACATCACCCACAGCATAACACTGCTGCCACCTGCCTGTTTCCACCCAACAGTGCATCCAGGTGCCCTAGTCTCTGTTGGTAATTGGCGTATCCGTGCTTGGCCGTCTACATGATGCACCGGGAATCTTGATTCGTCAAACCAGGCCACTTCCTGCTAATCATCCACAGTCCAATCTCAGTGATCTTGGGCCCATTTCATGCATTGTGTTTTGGTGAAAAAAATTTGAATTTATTTTGAGTATATAAAGCGTTATATTTATGCTGGTATTAAAATTCATATGGAAATTATAGAAAATTTAAATTTGGGAAATGGGTGGATGCATTTCGAAACCAAAAATGAAATTTTGAATAAGGCCATGAAACAAAATATAAAAATAAAATAAAATGCACCACTGAATTTGGTATCTCCCAAAAGTTACTATTGTATTGTTTGCGTTGTTTGCATTTGATGAGTAGATACACCTGAAAGTGTAAGAAAAGGTAACTATTGTTTGCATGTGTACCAAATTTGTAAACAATAAAATTTAATGATATACAATGTACACTTGTAAATAACCTTTTGGAAGTGGCGATGATCAAATTAGCTAGTTAGGACAAAAACATTGATTTTACGGTTATAACCTCAGATTACATTCCCACCTCAGTCATTGCTGAGGGGGATGCACTTGAACCATGTGATGAAAATTTAAACTGAAAATACCTAAAACTTCACTGCACTAAGGTTTAGGTTTTTGAAAGGCCACTTGGCCTATATTTATTTTAAAAACTTAACAAGTTAAATTTTTAGGTCACAGATTTTATGCCTGGCCACAGGGCCCAATAAAAATAAACGGATGACAGGTTAGTTTCTTTCCAAGAAAAACTAGCACCAGGGACACTACTGATAAAAATAATAAACACAAGAATTGCATTGTACTTCAACAGCACCAACACTTGATTTAACATGGTGTACAACTTAAGTATTTGAAGTGAAAATATCTCACACTCTCTCTCAAAAAAAAATATTATATGCATATGTGTACACTATATTGTTCTAATTAAATCGCTCGAACCAACCCTCTCAGACCAGACTTCCGAATCCACTTTTAATTTTAAACTACTATAACAACTGCCAAAATTCTACGTATAATGAAAGTTAATTTAATAAAAGATTCTACCCTTCCAGGAAAATTTGTCTTAAAATCAGCATAACTCTGTCTTAAATCAACATTTGTCTTACAATCAACATTTCTAGCATTACCGGATACTCAACCCATTCTATACACCATACCAAAACCTAATGCACTAGATACCTTATTCAAATTACACAAAGTTATCATTAAATTGCTACACTGACAAGAGAATCTTACTTACACCATCATCATGAAAATCCAACATTTCAAAATTCCATACTATAAGTTTTCCGGTCAACTGGCACCCATGTAATAATCAACTCGGGCATAAAGCCAAACAATCATCTCAACCAATGAGTCCCACATCTCAAGAAAAACACTATTTTTCGGGGAGAACAACAAAGTTTGAGTCTGAAGGCGGGAATGGGTCGTGAATCCATTCCCAGCTTATACAGTGTAGTGGAGCAAAGTGCGACCTAACCCTTTTCTGTTCCTTCACTCTGATTTGGGGACAACCTATATCACTCCCCTCATAGGTACCACCTCCTATGGACCGAACAAGCTTACTTGGGCAGAAAACAAATCCCCCAATTTGTTTCGTGCACCCTTTCAGACCCTGCGGCATTGTCTACATAGGGTAAAGTATCCCACAAGAGTTCTCTTGTCCCCAAAATATCTCTTCGTCCATTTTCCAGAAAATTCAACACATCACCCTTTTTCCCAGAAAATTACTTCTTATCCTATTTTCCCCAGGAACACACTTCATATCCTTATTTTCCCAGGAACACACTCATTTCCCAGAAAATCACTTATCTTTATTTCCCAGGAACACACTGTACATATTCATTTCCCAGAAAGCTCAATAACACCATACTTGACACACTATACCAAACCTTACTTTATTTCCTGAAAAATCTATACATAACCATACTTCCTAGATCACTCTTTTCCTGAAAAAAAATCATCACTTCTTGAAGAAACACAACAGCTATTCGGGTTATTTTTTTAGTCACACTATACATATGCTCATATCTGCCTGTATGCCCAATTCTTATATTCTTTTCCCCATACAAACCTGTTTTTCTAATCTACGGGCTGAAACTAGAAATTAGCCCTCACTAATACACAAATTAAATTTTAAAGAGTAATTCAGCACCCAAATTCACCAAAACACTAAACCAAAATAATTACCAGCCCACAAGAAAAATTCCCAACTACATAGCACCTACGCTAAGTTCATAAATACAAATTCTACTTCACAAATACAAAAATCACCGAGCACAAAAAGAGTTAAATTTCACCTAAGGGAAATACTGGTCTGGAGAGGTGTTCGTTCCGAAATAACTTAATATCCTTATTATATCATCTATCCCTACATGACCCAGAAAATTATCCACTTCCACTACTTTGTTTCGTTTTGTTTTTCAATTACCTATCCACAGAAGATGACATGAAATTTATTTAAACAGCCTAAGATATTAAAACCAACTCGGTTTATAATTTTAAAGAAACCACAACATAATACAAAAAGAAAATGCCGAGAGAAATTTACCTTTAGGACTGGGGCAGCAACACTTCCTGGCAAGCACACTAACCGTCGATAATAATAAAAAAAAAAAAAAAGGTTTCACAGCCTAATAATAGATAAAATAAATAAATAAAAATAAACTCTCCCTGAGAGAACACCACTGTCCCGGTTGATTTTCACTTCACCTCCAAGGTTGTTTTTTTTTTCTTTTCCTTTTTTCTGCCACAGTGTGTTTGGCCAACGAAACAGGAAACGGGCATTTTGGAACCCTGTTGGTGGACCCCTTGTTGTAATCAGTAGTGGGCCCAGCTCGACAATTCAGCATTCGAAGGCGATGTCATTCACAAGGCCGTCCATGATAGCCATGGCTTTCTCCCCGAAGCCTGGGCGCAGCCCAGCGTTAAAATATGGAGGCAGCAACAACAAGAGGTGGACTTTCGGTCCTCAGGCACGTTGGGCTTGGAAGTAAGAAATCGGGTCTGATCCTTCTCCGCCATCTGCACCCAACACGGCAGTCAACCGCTCCTTGATAATTTGGGTGTATCAGCGGTCATTTCATCTCCGGCAATGAGATCCTTGAAAATAATCATTTTTTTGCTGACCGATTTTAGAGTCACTTCAGAATACTGGAACACAGCTAGCGGCCAGTCATTCTTACTGCCGACCAGGCCAAAGAAAAAGATTTTTTTTTTTTTCCACACAGGGCCAACAGACCCCAGTGCATCTCATTCTGACTGCCCCCTCCCCGCCAAAAGGCGAGGAGAAAATTTTGCTTTCTTTTGCTGTTCACCAGCTAACGCAGCGACCAGAACAACAGTGTCTTCTCAACGGATAAAACTCTGGGGTGCTTGAAACCGCTGACCCCTCCCATTGGTCGAAACTTCAGCCTAGCAACTAACGACTCCCCAACGGAATTTCACTCCCTCGCAAGCCAGGGGTGACACACTGACCTTCACACGTGTAGACCAAGCTCTTTTTGACCCTGAGGTCTAAAAATAGATTCTGTTGCTGAATTCCTTACCCCAAAAGACGAAAAGATGTTACACTTTTGGGTGACTTTTCCACGACGTTTGGAAACAGGAACGCAAAAAAAAAAATGGCGAATTCTTGCTTTGCAGAAAATCACTAATTTTAATTTTCTTTTTCTCTCGTTCCGTGATGTGAAACTAAAATTAATTTTGATTCTCTGAGCTGCACACCTACTCGCCCTTTCCTATCGCGATAAAAGAACAGATAAAATAATTATTTTCAAAACCCCAAAGTCAGTTAAATCAAATATTATTCTTTTTTTTTTTTTTTTTTTTCACCAACATGAAATTTTGTTTTCCTGGTTGTGATTAAGACAAGCGAATTTTGCGCACGAATTCCCCTGCCTTTCAACCAGGAGTTTTCTTCTAACGTATGTCATGGGAGAAAATTTTTGCATTAATTAATCTCTGATAAACCAACAGAAAGATTGATCAGGTCTCTCTGAAATTCACCAGAGGTTAAAATTTTCGCCATGACAGTTGTTAGCGATGATGTGCAGTGAGCCTGGTGACTGTGCTATGTCTTTGGCTACGCAGGCCCATGGGCAGAAAGCTGCGCTGAACTGTGTGCTGTGACACATTGCCCTGGTCACCACTGTCCTAACTGCAGGTGATTTGTCGCCCTGTGGCCCTGCGGTTGCTGTGAACAATGTGTGACAGTCTCTGTTCCCTCTGGCATCAATGAAGTGCTGACAATACTCGGCTGGAGAAAGGTTCGTCAAGTTTGGCCGTCTGTGCATCACTTTTGATTGGTACTGACTACAGTGGCACGTGAACAACCCACAAGCCCCACTGTTTCTGATATCGTAGTTCTGAGGTGCTGTGCCATCACAATTTCTTCTTTATCAAACTCCAATAAATCGGCAGCTTTTCCCATTCTGACTGCGAACACGCAATTAACCAAAAGCTGGTCTTCGAGTTGTATATATACATCTCTGTGAACTTCATCTGTGCCACTGTTCAGTCTTCAGGCATGCTCATTTCTCTAGGTTAGGGGTGGTCATAATGAAATGGCTCATCAGTGTATGTGGTCACATGATCAAGGAAAATATTTAAGACTGCTGCTCATCAGTAGTGTTGATCACAACGGAAAAAACAAATGATCTTTCGAAGTTCGATAAGGTACTTGTTGTAGGTGCACATCTGGCTTAAGCGATGATTTGGTAAACAGCAGAAATGACTGGTTTCTCAAAAGGTGAGATATCCTGGGTCTTTTATCAGTGGGAAAATAACCCACATCATTGCTTGTCTAACTGTTGCACAACGACAGTCTATCAGGAACAAGATTACTATCTGAGAAGGCTTGCATGGAGAAACAAGACTTCCTAAATGCAGCAATTGTCTGAAGCCTTCAATAAAAGCTGTTCCCAACCCATGTCCCCACAAACCATATGCAGGGAATTGAAAAGGATCGGTATTGGCAGTCGCATTCCTGCATGGAAACCATTGATTTCTGCAAAAAACCAGAAAGTTCATCTACAGTGGTGTCAGGAACACTGTGACTAGACACTAAAACTGGAAAGTTCATCAAGAGTGGTGTCAGGAACTCTGTTACTATACACTAGAACTGGAAAGTTCATCTACAGTGGTGTCAAGAACACTGTGACTAGACACTAGAACTGGAAATTTCATCTACAATGGTTCCTGACACCACTGTAGATTAACTTTCCAGTTCTAGTGTCTCGTCACAGTGAGCCGGGAAAGTTCATCTACAGTGGTGTCAGGAAAACTGTGACTAGACACTAGAACTGGAAAGTTCATCTACAGTGGTGTCAAGAACACTGTGACTAGACACTAGAACCAGAAAGTTCATCTACAGTGGTGTCAGGAACACTGACTAGACACTAGAACTGGAAAGTTCATCTACAGTTGTGTCAGAACACTGAATAAACACTAGAACCAGAAAGTTCATCTACACTGGTGTCAGGAACACTGTGACTAGACACTGGAACTGGAAAGTTCATCTACATTGGTGTCAAGAACACTGACTAGACATTAGAACAGGAAAGTTCATCTACATTGGTGTCGGGAACACTGACTAGTCACTAGAACCAGAAAGTCTTTTGGCTGCAGCATCAGCCATGTTCCAGGGTGTCCATGCGTCCTTGAAAATCAGGAAAGTCCTTGAATATTAAAATCCCACAGCCGAAAAATTTTGATTGGAATTTTCGATCTTTTTCCTTTTGTTATTCTGTTATTTTTCACTTTTTTTCTGCAACCCCCCCCCCCCCCCAGTTGACATCGGAAATCAAAAAGTGTAAATTTCAAAGCAGCTGCTTCACTGGGAGAAAGGGCGCGCTGCGCTCTGATGGGGGAGTTAAGTAGGTCAAGATTGTTGGATGCCCCCCCCCCCATCTACTGCGGAGGAGTCGAGTGTTTGAACTTAAGTAAGCAACCGCAGAGTGCTTGTTCTGCAAAGGAGAAAACTATCGTATCGTTTCTTTCATGCTCCTTACAGTGAGGTGGGGACTTTTCCCTCTTGTTTCTTCTTTATCTGCTACAAAGCGGTTTGTTCGATGTTATTGGTTCATTGCTGGGGAGAGCGAAATCAGTGTGTTTGTGTGTGTGTGTGAAGGGGGAAGAGGGGATTTTTCCGAAATGTTGCTCGTTTGGAAGAAATGTTCCTGTAACATGGGTAAAAGTATTCCATCATACAATGGAAATTCCGTTATTCATTGTTCTGTTTAGACAAACTCCATCACCATCAAACTCATAGGTGCCAAGTGCTCTGGTTTGCTTGGAGTTGCTGCGGAAGTGATACCCTGCTCCGGCCTCCCCTGAAGATTTGTGAAAACTCTGGACAAAATGACAAATCTTGGTGTAGATATGATAACATTTTTGTTTACTGCATTTGATTTCATAATTATTGCGTATTGTTAAAAGTCTTTAGGGTTGGCACAATTATTTTCCTCCAAAACTGTTAAAATCCGGCAAAAAAATAAAAAATAAATAAAAATACATTACAGCGTCCTCTATCACTGATTTTCTTTGGTCTGCCGGTATGCTTTTACTGCTTCAAGCACGCTATGTATCTTCCACTTACTCAGTACATCCAAAACAGCTGACTTGGGTATGTCTCTGAGTTTCTCTTATGGACAACCCACTAATATAGCACCCAACAACCTTTCCTTTCTCAAAGTCAGTTCTATCCCGCCACGACATTTTCACTCAACCTCACAGTGCGATATGATTGCGGTTGTTAACATTGTCACTGTACTGCACATCTTAACAATGCAGCGGATTCGTTCTTTCACTTTTGAAGGGGTGTCCGGTGACTTTTATCAATATAGTGTATATTCGTTGCCGTTTTGGACATTGAAAAATTGGTCCTTGAATTTTTTCCTGAAGGTCCTTGAAAATCCTTGAATTTTTTCCCTGAAGAAAAGTGGGCACTCTGTTGTTCACACTAAAAACAAGCACTCACATGGTTCACATTGTTTCTTTAGCAGTTGCCAGTAGAGATTTCCAAATTATCAGAATATTGACGGGTGCGTCTGAATTGCAAAGGTTTTATTGCAATTTGAACGATTTAGATCAACAGAAATACTGATTTTCTTGTGTACTAATTTTAGCATGTAATCTGTTTTGAAGTTGATTTCTACATTAATGTTAGCAGTTTATATCATATGTCAATATAACTGTACTTCCAAAGTGCTACGTGTCGGTGAGCTTGTTTATGTTTCCCACAATGACTCTCCATGTGCCACTACAAAATATACAAGGTGCTACCCAAAAGTTTGTGAAATGAATTTAAAAGAAAATGTTAACTTACATCATTCCTTACTGTTTATGGTGTCAAATTTTCTCCCTTCCAGTTTAATTTTCATTTTAGGGAACAAATGGAAGTCGCAGGGAGCTAAATCTGATGAGTAGGGTGGATGAGGGACAACTCTTTTTATGGGACACCAAAAACTGGTGCATTACCAACGCCATATGCGCAGGGACGTTATCGTGGTGGAGGAGCCAGTTGTTTGCTTTTCAACTTCTCAGAACATTTCCTTGATGTGTCCTCCCTTAGCCGATGCGGTACATCACAGTAGAACTGGGCATTGACAGACTGACCAGTGGAACAAATTTCTTGTGAATGATTCTGTCCATGTCAAAAAAACAGATTGACATCAGCTTGATGTTTCTTTTCACCTGCAGAGCTTTTTTTGGTCACGGTGAACTGGGGACTTCCATTGGGATGATTGTTGTTTGGTTTCATTCCAATAAAACCAACTTGGGTCATACCCATAAAACCAACTTGGGTCATACCCATAAAACCAACTTGGGTCATACCCATAAAACCAACTTGGGTCATACCCATAAAACCAACTTGGGTCATACCCATAAAACCAACTTGGGTCATACCCATAAAACCAACTTGGGTCATACCCATAAAACCAACTTGGGTCATACCCATAAAAGCAACTTGGGTCATACCCATAAAAGCAACTTGGGTCATATCCATAAAACCAAATTGGGTCATACCCATAAAACCAAATTGGGTCAGACCCATAAAACCAACTTGGGTCAGACCCATAAAACCAACTTGGGTCAGACCCATAAAACCAACTTGGGCATACCCATAAAAACAACTTGGGTCATACCCATAAAACTAACTTGGGTCATACCCATAAAACCAACTTGGGGATACCCATAAAGCCAGCTTGGGTCATACCCATAAAACTAACTTGGGTCATACCCATAAAACTAACTTGGGTCATACCCATAAAACTAACTTGGGTCATACCCATAAAACTAACTTGGGTCATACCCATAAAACCAAATTGGGTCATACCCATAAAACCAACTTGGGTCAGACCCATAAAACCAACTTGAGTCAGACCCATAAAACCAACTTGGGTCATACCCATAAAACCAACTTGGGCCATACCCATAAAACCAACTTGGGCATACCCATAAAGCCAGCTTGGGTCATACCCATAAAACTAACTTGGGTCATACCCATAAAACCAACTTGGGCATACCCATAAAACCAACTTGGGTCAGACCCATAAAACCAACTTGAGTCAGACCCATAAAACCAACTTGGGCATACCCATAAAAACAACTTGGGTCATACCCATAAAACCAACTTGGGTCATACCCATAAAACCAACTTGGGCATACCCATAAAGCCAGCTTGGGTCATACCCATAAAACTAACTTGGGTCATACCCATAAAACCAACTTGGGCATACCCATAAAGCCAGCTTGGGTCATACCCATAAAACTAACTTGGGTCATACCCATAAAACTAACTTGGGTCATACCCATAAAACCAAATTGGGTCATACCCATAAAACTAACTTGGGTCATACCCATAAAACCAAATTGGGTCATACCCATAAAACCAACTTGGGTCAGACCCATAAAACCAACTTGGGTCAGACCCATAAAACCAACTTGGGTCAGACCCATAAAACCAACTTGGGTCAGACCCATAAAACCAACTTGGGTCAGACCCATAAAACCAACTTGGGTCAGACCCATAAAACCAACTTGGGTCAGACCCATAAAACCAACTTGGGCATACCCATAAAACCAACTTGGGTCATACCCATAAAACTAACTTGGGTCATACCCATAAAACCAACTTGGGGATACCCATAAAGCCAGCTTGGGTCATACCCATAAAACTAACTTGGGTCATACCCATAAAACTAACTTGGGTCATACCCATAAAACTAACTTGGGTCATACCCATAAAACTAACTTGGGTCATACCCATAAAACCAAATTGGGTCATACCCATAAAACCAACTTGGGTCAGACCCATAAAACCAACTTGAGTCAGACCCATAAAACCAACTTGGGCATACCCATAAAAACAACTTGGGTCATACCCATAAAACCAACTTGGGTCATACCCATAAAACCAACTTGGGCATACCCATAAAGCCAGCTTGGGTCATACCCATAAAACTAACTTGGGTCATACCCATAAAACCAACTTGGGCATACCCATAAAGCCAGCTTGGGTCATACCCATAAAACTAACTTGGGTCATACCCATAAAACCAAATTGGGTCATACCCATAAAACCAACTTGGGTCAGACCCATAAAACCAACTTGAGTCAGACCCATAAAACCAACTTGGGCATACCCATAAAACCAACTTGGGTCATACCCATAAAACCAACTTGGGTCATACCCATAAAACCAACTTGGGTCATACCCATAAAACCAACTTGGGCATACCCATAAAGCCAGCTTGGGTCATACCCATAAAACTAACTTGGGTCATACCCATAAAACCAACTTGGGCATACCCATAAAGCCAGCTTGGGTCATACCCATAAAACTAACTTGGGTCATACCCATAAAACTAACTTGGGTCATACCCATAAAACCAAATTGGGTCATACCCATAAAACTAACTTGGGTCATACCCATAAAACCAACTTGGGTCATACCCATAAAACCAACTTGGATCATACCCATAAAACCAACTTGGATCATACCCATAAAACCAACTTGGGCATACCCATAAAACTAACTTGGGTCATACCCATAAAACTAACTTGGGTCACACCCATACAACCAACTTGGGTCATACCCATACAACCAACTTGGGTCATACCCATAAAACTAACTTGGGTCATACCCATAAAACTAACTTGGGTAATACCCATAAAACTAACTTGGGTGATACCCATAAAACTAACTTGGGTTATACCCATAAAACCAAATTGGGCCATACCCATAAAACTAACTTTCATCCCCAGTAACAACCGTAAAAAGAAAATATGGATCATTTCTGACCTATTCTTAAAGTTCTCTACAGATTTCCATGCTATGCTTCTTCTGATTGTTGCTCAGCAATCGTGGCACAAACTTGGCAGAGAACCTCCTCGCATTCAAAATGTCTGATAAAATGCGCTGACATGTTTCATAAGGCAGTCCAGAAATCTCACAGACGTTATTAATCATCCGCCTCTGATTCTCCATGATAATTTCATGCACTTTTGCAATTATTTCTGACATTGTGATAGTCAACAACTGTCCAGAATGATAATCATTTTCAACTGGCATGTGGGCTATCTTTGAAATGGTTAATCCATTTTTATAGTGCATTACTGTTTGAGCTAAAATGTTTTCACTGAATGCTTTTTGAAGCATTTTCTGAGTTTCTGTTGCATTTTTGCCAAGTTTTTAACAAAATTTATTGCACACATTGATTTCTTTCACATCCTCCATTTAAAAGCATGGACAAATTGCAAAACACACCAAACACAATGTCAAACAACCAAACACAAAAAATAGAATGAAATGACCTTTTGACTCTCTTGCATTGTAGAGTCATTCAGAAGGGATGCATGCAGTGCCATGTAGCTTGGCTCTTCCAAACTATAAGCAGTTCATGTGTATTCACACTATTTTTCAAACTTTTTGGTATGCCTTATAAATAATTCCACAAAGAAATGCAAAAGAATTCATACATGCTTGCTAGTAGAACAATACCTGTCTTTCGTAAAGTCTGGTATTATTCTACTAGCAAGTGTGTTCTTTGTTTATTTGGTTGGTTTTTAAGGTGCAGTTGGACTGACTTTTTACACTTGCTTGGTACGTTTCATAAATAATTAAGGTGCAGTTGGACTGACTTTTACACTTGCTTGGTATGCCTTATAACAACTTTTCAGTGCACCTTATAAATAATTGCACAAAGAAATGCAAAAGAATCCATACATGCTTGCTAGTAGAATAATTCCTGTCTTTCGTAAAGTCTGGTATGATTCAACTAGCAAGCGTGTTCTTTGTTTATTTGGTTGGTTTTTAAGGTGCAGTTGGACTGACTTTTTACACTTGCTTGAGTATAGAAGGAGACAGCATTAGCCAATAGCCTTTTTCGTTGGATTGGATGGCTTTTTGTCGGACTGAATTTTATGGTTTTACTGTGTAGTAAGTATTAATAGTGTCTTCTCCAAAGTTGAATCCTTGGCTGTGTTGACCCCACTCCATTGGGGGGTGTGGGGTGTAGTAGACACAGCTGAGGATATGACTCATCTCAAAATGGACAATCCATGGTTTAAATCACAAAAGCCAGAATCTCGGCCTACATAGATGTATCGACAAATACCATGGGGGAACATATGTAATGTAGTTCTTTGGAAGTGCTTCTATCATCAGTTGTTTGTTTGTGTTTTCATTTTATCTTGTGCAACCATGTTCATATTTAGTACAACTGTAACTTAATTACATTATTTTTAATTTCACTTTTCTTGTCTCCCATATTAGAACCCCGGTTCGAATCCAAGTGAAGTTCCAGATGACAAAGCTCTAATAGGATTTGCGCAATTATCGATCACGTCCGAGTGAGGCATAGTGTCCTAGGAACTATTGAATTCTTGCCTCCGAGCTTTGTTTTGTTAGCGTCACCATTAATGTAAAAGAAGCTAGTCCAGTTTGGTGGCACTGCAGCTAAGGATGCCATTTCCATCGAGTAGCCAGAACAGGGCGCTCACTGTTCAAAAACCATGCCTTTGCTGATAAGTCACCACTCATGTTAAATTTATCAACATGATGATTGAAATTAATAAATAATTCACTATTTATGATATCTAAGAAGGTTTTCTATGTTTCTCAGTTGTTTTGAATGTATACGTTAGCTTTAAATTAAGTTAAGTACACTATGTTCTACTTTACATTTCACCAGGTTGAGTCAAACGTTCATCCTGTTTTGAGTTACACACAATGTTGTGCCTCCATTCATATGCAAAACACATGCCAGCATTGACAAGATGCCACGATCACATGAAACACAAGTCTGATTGTAAAAACCCCCGCTACCTGTACATCTCTTTATGAAAATAGGTGCGATCCAGCAAGAGTCGTCACATTTTATTTGTTAGTTCGATCCACAGAATTTGTAAATATTAGAGTCTAGATGTGATCATTGCACTTGTAAATATTGAGTCCAGATGTGATCATTGCCACAAATGTGCCATATTTTCACTGTATCCATGTAGCAACTTCTTCAGAAAACTTTAAAATTACATTGCCGTGGAGGCGAAATCGGACCACCATCTCCCGATTTCTGTTCGGGCATGCTATCCGTTGCACCACCCAGGACAAGGAAGTTCCAAGCAGATGTAGCTTAGAAATCTGAGAACCATTCAGATTTGTTCTAGTCAAAGCTATTCCGTGTTTCCTCGTAGCGTCACCACCTTTCATGTATTTGTGAAGAATTATTTCTTCAGAGAAATTCGTTTCTCACTTATGTCTGAGTCCAGAGTTTTCTTTATAATAGTAGGAACAAGGAGTTCAATTCGATTTTACATGGCGTAGGAATTAACGTAGGGAAGTGAATGGAAGAAATCGCAGGTTTACAGTTCTATTAGGGTGAAAATCCAAGGCTTCTAAAACCCCGTTTCCCATCACACTCCAAGACCCTATTGTCTTCTGTCCAGACCAAAGACCATCTGCCACTATCTCCCCTCCACAGACGTTTTCTCCTTACTCAAGAATTTCTTCCCTCCCCTACTAATTGTATTCTAGAATTAATCCCTAACTACTTTTGCTACATGTAAACATGCCCTTAAGCTCATGAATCCATTCACACACCCTGAAGAGTCAATCCCTTGCTACAGCACAAGTACATTACTTTTGACATTCTTATTTCGGTAACTCTGCCGAAATGGTGCGAATAAATGAATCCAGCGTGGAAACAATCATGTTAATACATATTCATAATTATTGAGCTGAGCTCTCTTTACGAGACTAGAGACAATTAGTTGTTGGGGCACAGGTATAAAATGATGCATCCGATCACCGTGATTGTTTGCATGCGATTGAACATCGTCCATGGTCAGGTTTTGACGCTTTTCGATTCCCGAAATTCTGTGTCATTGAGAAATAATTGTCCCAAAACTTGCATTTTTAGGGGGGGGGTTCCGGGTTTTGAGAAGGGGTCATTTGTTACCTATCTCCTCCAAAGATCTTCAGCCGATCGCGGTGACACTTGCTACAGAGAAAGGGAAGGACATGTTGAGTGACATGGTGATTGGTTGTGTCGTATAAAAATAATGACCATTAAAAACTGACCAATTTTAATAATAATTGAATAAATCCGCTCTCTATACAAGACTCAGGACAATTAGTTGTTCAGGCATAGCTACAACATGACACATCCAATCACTGTGATTTTTGGCATGCGATTGGACATCGTCCATGGTTAGATTTTGACGCCTTCCAATTTTGCTTCGCTCAAAATTTGCCAATTGTGTCCGAGTTGTCGGTTACCGTTGACGGTTTGTCCCAGTCATTTCTGAACCATGGTTAGAGAATCTTTCACTGATGTTCATTTGACATGGAGCCACATTGCGTTATCAGGTGAGCAGAGGATGGAGGCTGATAAATGTGCTGTTTGGGTGCACCTACGCTGTTATTTGAAAAACAAAAATTTAATGTGGCAGAGGCAGTGAGAGAAATTTGGGCAGTTGAAGGCAAGTAAACAGCAGTTTTGATGTTTTGATGTTTCAATGCATGAAATGACAGTATAGGAGACAAGTCATCAGGATGTCCAGTGACCCTCAATGCTGACCACCCTGGGTGAAGCTGTGACAGTGAACCCCTATACCAATACTGGACAGTTGGCAGCTGAGGTGGAGGTCTTCCCAATTCACCATTATTTGTTACTTGTGCCAGCTTGTTTCTCTTCCAGTCACCATTGAACAGCCCTTCCATGAATTGACACCCCAGCAGGTAGAATGTGTCACTCACTCTCTGTTGTAGATTGCAGTCAAATCCCTAGGATGATAGGTTTTGGCACTGTATCATCAAAGTTGATGAAAAGTGGATATTCTTACATTTTCCTACCAGTGGTATAGGCCACATTATAAAGCATAGCCACTGTTGCAAAATGGGGCAGTTCAAGAGGAAAGTTGTGCTGTGGAAATATTTGGTGGAATTGCAAGGGTCCTATGCACTGGGAACTCATGCCAGATGGCCATGCTGTGGATGGTAACCTTTATGGCAAACAACTGAAAAAGGTCCATGACGCTCTGCTCTAGCACCACTCAGGGCTCAACAATAGGAAGCGGTAATTGCTGCAAATGGATAATGACGCAAGTCGCACCTCCAGAATGGTCCACCAGAAACTACAGGAATTGGAAGGGATTGAAATTATTCTACCCAGTCCTCCTCAGTGTCCAGATCGTGCACTGTTCGAGCTCCCACAGTAGATAGTTCCTGCTCAGTCTGTGACAGATAACATGCATGGTGCCACAGAAATATTCTGCTGGTGGTCACTAGGCAAAATAACTAACTAGATGCAGAAAACAATAAAAATTTTGCACTCGTAGGAATTTAAAACAAGTTAGTAAAATCATGCAACGTATTGATTATGATACGCTTTCCAACATGCCGGAAATCATTACTCAAGTTATGAGGATAATGGCTGCGGAATAAATTTCACTCCTGGGCCCTGACCTTTGACCCCATTTTGACGATATTCAACAGAGCCGGTTCAGTATACCTCCGGAACAACATGATAAAGTTTTGTCACGATCCAGGCATTTTTACACAAGTTATGACGCATAAGGTCAATGGAGTGTATCCCGCTCCTATGTCCTGACCTTTGACCTCATTTCTCACATTTTCAATAGGGTTTGTCCCTGGGTGGTCCCCTACAACAAACTAAAATTTGATCGAAATCAAATGATTTTTACGCGAGTTATCATGTGGACAGACGGACAGACAAAGCTCAAGCATATATGCTTCTTCAACCTATGGTTGGAAAGCATAAAAAAAGATAATAGTACTGACCACCTTTTATTTCTTCAGCTAAAAAAAGATCTAACCTAGGTACTACAGCAATTGCAATGATAACTAGGATCAAGAATGCTCTGGCCCCTTGTACCTGGAATGTTGCCACCATTTTCAAGATGAAACACAAAGATTTATGGAATAAAATTATATTTAACAACAATAAAGGACAGAGGCATCCCTAAATAAAAAATGTCTAACCTAGGTACTACAGCAATTGCAATAATAACTAGGATCAAGAACGCTCTGGCCTCTTGTACCTAGAATTTTGCCACCATTTTCAAGATGAAACACAAAGATTTATGGAACAAAATTATATTTAACAACAATAAAGGACACAGGTATCCCTAAAAAAACATGTCTAACCTAGGTACTACAGCAATTGCAATACTAACTAGGATCAAAATCACTCTGGCCCCTTGTACTTTGAATGTTGCCACCATTTACAAACTGAAACACAAAGATTTATGGAACAAAATTATATTTAACAACAATAAAGGACAGAGGCATCCCTAAAAAAAAAACATTGAAATTACATGAGAAATCTTCGCTCCATCCCACTTTCATTTACGGAAAAATTTCCTCCATTTTCAATCTCAAATATAAACATATAATTAAATGATAATACATTGGAGGGAGAACCAGCAGGGCGGGTATTGCAGGAGAAATCTTCACTCCATCCAACTTTCATTGTTGGAAAGTTTTCCTCGATTTCCAATCTTAAATAGGAACATTTATCTAATAAAATTATAATTGGTGATCATACAGTACAGAGGGAACATCAGAAGAAAAATAATTTAAGATTGCAGGGATCCATCTAACTTTCGTTTTCAGAAATTATTGCCTCCATTTTCAAACTGAAACAAACATTTATGCAATAAAATTATATTTAACAACAATATCAAGCAGTTTTTTCTCGTATCGAGCAGTTCTTTCTCAGAACATCAAGGAAACATCATGAGTGGGGAAAATATGATTACAAGAGAAATCTTCACTCCTTCTAGCTTCTGTTTTCATAAATTTTGAAAGACAAAACTTTCATCTGTTAATGGAAGTCCCCAAGAGAATTTAGTAGGGTTCTGGGAATATTGTTTTTTGTCTACAAGACCAAAATAAATCTGTGACATATGTCACCCATCGATGTGTTTCTGCTTCAGAGCTTCCAGCTACCATTATTTCACTCTATGGTTCCATTTCCTACAATAATATTTCACTTCATTGGTGGAAGTAAAACCTGGGATCAGAAAGTTTCTCTCCTTCAAATGTGTCGAGCGGTACCACCATGGAATCATGGCTATGGTGGAATGTCGACAAAGGACTATAAAAAAGCAACAACCTATGCTTTGCAGAATGAAGTGAGCATGTATGGCTTTTTTGCATTATTAAACATTGTAGCTGGAAACGGGACAAACTTTTGGCTCACTCTGGTACATGATAGTTCTAATGTTGTAAGAGCCCAGTTATCACTTTGTGAATTACCATTAAATAACACCACCTGCTTGGCATTAAAGCTTACAATATATTGTAGCAAAGGTGCTGAAAGTTAATGGAAGATGATTTTCGAATTCATAATTTTGTTATACAGGGTGTGCCATATAAATGAGGCCCGAGTATAATGAACGACAACAGTCAGGCAATGTTACTATTCATGGTAAAGAATAGTTGAAATGACAGAAAACATGAGTAATTTACCTGCATTTACAACAATTGCTGAAAGTGTTCTCCTCCAACATCAAGACACAGCTGCACACAACAAAACATGTTCGTAACACGCCACAACTCATCGGCAGTAACCTGGGCTATGGCATCTGTAATGTTCACTTTTAATTCATCAAGGGTGTGCGGATCAGTTGCATACACTTTCCCTTTCAATGCTCCCCACAGATAAAAGTCACAGGTGGAGGATCAGGTGATCTGGGTGGCCATAGTCCCTTCAATATAGTTCTGTCCTCCCCAAACACTTCATGCACAGCACGTAGACTGTTCCGTGCGGTATGCGCCGTTGCACCATCCTGCTGAAAGAAAGCATGTGTTCACTCTTCTTCTGTAAGTGTGGCAACAAATGGGTTTAACAGTTGCTGAACATAGCGCTCCGAGTTGATGGTGTCAGTGAAAAAGAATAGGCCGACTATCCTCTTCGCAGACACAGCACCCCAAACCCCTATTTTTTGGTCGTACAGACGAGTCTCCATTGTACATCTGGGATTTGTGTCGGTCCAAATCCTGCTGTTTTGCACATTGACATACCTGGATAGATTAAACCCTGCTTCACTGTCATGTAATAAAGTGTTGGATCCATTTCACCGCTGACAATGGTCTCCTGAAACCACTTACAACATTGCATCCATTTTGCATAATCAGGAGTTTTAAGTTCTTGGCGTGCCATAACTTTGTACGGCCGAAAATGCAAATCCGCCTTAAGTATGTATCGGTATGACGTGGCAGATATTCCCGTTGCAGATGATAATTGGTGAATCGACTTCCGAGGGCTTTGTACCATCATTGTGCACACATCCTTGATATTCTCTTCAGTACGAATTGTCTTGGGTTTGTTTCTTTTCCTGTGTGCCGGTTTCACAACATTTCCGCACTAACTTTTGTACCACTGATTTCGCCGGTGCTGCACAAAGTGGAAATTTTTCTGTAAAGAACTTATTTAAAACCTTGTATGAGTTATTTCTGAAATGCTGTCCCACTATAAAATCTGCTGTTCTGTACTTAAAACCATTTCCATTGCCTTTGTTCTCTCTTCACTTACACTTATGACTGTGTACCTACCTACCTTGCTCTGGCTGTGACTAACCACTCAGGAGAATTCCTTTGCAGCTGTACACGCAGAAACTGGTTAGAAGTGGAACAAAGCGGTTTTAACTGGAAACCCGCCAAACAACTTTAACCCTCCTAACAACTTCTGGCCACTGGGATTCTTTTATATGGCACACCTGGTATCTTACTTTGTGCCTTAAAGATCGTTAAGTTTACTTTGAATAGTATCTTATTTTCAAAATACTTAAATAGAAAATGAAAGGAATGTTTTCTTTATTTTACTGTAAAAATGTTAACACATAAGAAGCCAGAAGAACATTACTGCACCCTTTATATAATAAAGAGGCTTACACCCCCCCCCCCTACCCCCCTCTTGAGAAACAGTTATCTAAGCACTGGCTTCTGACCATTCGTCTGAGTAGGTCTGAGTTTAAATCCCAGTGGGGCATGAATGGTATGTTTGTCTTATAATAACTTGAAAGGTTGGCTTACCCAAAGCAGACAATAAGTAATTCAATATTCCACAGCTCTAGACTGTTTTTATCTGTCCACAGACATCTCATGTCCCTAGATATAATTTACATTTTGATAATTCATATAATGAACATATCGAACCTTACATACGTGGCTTATATCAGTTTATTGTAGCTATCAGCAACTTAATAAGCTCATGTTACTGTTTCACACATTATTCTTGAACATATCAATTACCAGCGGGAGCTTGTTGTTATGTCCCTAGATGACCATTGGCATTGGGTCATGTGATCAAATACTGAACTGATTTGAATTGTCCCAGAAGGCTTCTCAACTGTGTCTTATTTCAAATAGCCAGATTCCTACAAAACCCCATTTTGTAGGATTTTTTTATCCACCTGATTTCAATTGTGATTTTCTCCCTATCTACAGGCATCTTCTAATAGGGTGAGAAAAGCCTTTTAACCTTTAATTTCTTGGAATAGTGGGAATGACAACAGACAGGTTTTATAGGAATCTGGCAACTTGAAATAGGAACAATTCAGAAGCCTTCGGGGGCAATTCAGATCAGTTCAGCATGGATAACATGACCCAATGGTCATTTAGGGACATGAAATATTTGTGAGTAGATAGAAACAGCCCAGAACTATGGAATAATTCTGTTATTATTTCTATGTGAATTATGTTTGTCTTACAGCACTGGCTGTCTCCCTTCCCTGGAACCAGTTGCCCTAAATTAGGGATGGGTGCCTGCTTATAGCCCATTGAGTTGCTTACGGTGGTCATTAAACCCCCCAAACAAGACAAAAAAACAGTCGCAGACTTAGATTTAATTAACTTATATGTTAACATGAAATGTTCTCAAATAGTCCATATTTTTTTAGTTCTTTCGTATTTTCAGACATGCATGGCCTGGTCTCCAACAAGGCTTATATTATTCATAGTGATTAGAAACAATCAAAGACTTTGTTTACCCTAAAAGTATTTAAATTTTGTTGACAGGTTTCTCAATTATTATATTATTGGCCAGTTCCTAAATAAAAATATTTTGTACTTTGTAAGTGTATTCCTTTTTGAATTAAGTTCTTGAAAATGCTATTTTTATGTCCTAATTCTCATAAATGGAAGTTTTTTTTTTTTTAATGTAGAAACTTTCTTTAATTAGTTTTATTGTTATGTGGTTCAGAGTCCAGTATTTTAACTTTGTCACAAAGTGTAATTACCCTATACAGAGTGTTCAGTTAATGCGGCAACAACCTCAGAGGGTTGTTAGTAGACATCAAGAGGAACAAAAATTGAAATGGAACGTGGTGTCGCAAACCACGTTTAGTCTGTAAAAATCACGAAAATACGTGTTCAGGTTCTGACGTCACGCAGGGATGACAAAAAGTACAATAATAACTACAAAAATATTTATTTGACAGCATGTTTACAACACAGCTTGTGGTGCACAGTACAATGTTCGAAAAGGAATGATGTGAACAAAATTATTACAGATGATGTTAAAAATTATTACATTGTTGTGCACAGTCTGGAAAGGGAACGAAGAGAATGATGTGAACGAAATTATTACATGTGTTGTTCGAAGTGGCGGCCGCGGACGTCATTGCACAGTCTACAACGACGTAAAAACGATTCCCAGACGCGCTCAAAGACACTGGGTGTGCTATTGATGTCTTCCACAGCGACGACGATTCGCACTATGAGAGCCTCTGGTGTGTCTACAGGCGTCTCATAAACGAGTGATTTAAGGTGACCCCAGAGGGAGAAGTTCAACGGATTGAGATCCGGCGAACGTGGAGGCCAAGCGACGGGTTCGGCGCGTCCAATTCACCTCCCTGGGTAGGTAGCACCGAGGTGGTTATGCACCTCGCGGGAAAAATGTGCTGGTGCACCATCGTGCATGAACCACATGCCTCGCTGCACTGCGGCCTGCACAATCTGCAGCAATTCCAGGAGGACGTGTTGCAGGAAAACAGGGTACGCTGCACCATTCAGGCACTCGGGCAGAAGGTATGGCCCCAAGAGATAATCACAGAGGATTCCTGCCCACACGTTGACACTGAACCTCTGTTGAGGTTTCCACGGGTCACTGGCATGGGGATTCTCCATCGACCACATGTGTGCATTGTGCATGTTGACAATGCCTTCTCGTGTAAAGGTGGCCTTATCAGAAAATAAAACCGGCAGGAAACTGAGGATTAGTATGTGTTGTGACGTCAAGCATCCAGTGCACGAACTGTACACGACAGGGATGGTTGTCTTCGGTTAGGTGTTGTACCCTCTGGATGTGGAAGGGGTACATCTTTTCACTATGCTGAACATTCCACACCGACGTGTGCGGAACACGGAGTTCAGCTGCAACCACTCGTGTACTTGTCGACTGGGAATCTGCAAACTGTTGCAGCACGATTTCTTCCATTTGAGGCATGCGTACCATGCTCGGTTTCCCTACATCACACCGTGTTGGCTGGAAGTTCCCCGTCTCCCGTAGTCGTCCATCGATCGTGGCGAAGGTGGTATGATGCGGACAACGCCTCCTCGGATATTGCTGTTGGTGCGTCCACTGTGCTAAGCGTCCATTGCCATCTGCTCGACCGTAAATGAGATGCATATCAGCGTATTCCTCGTTCGTGTAGTCGGCCGTCACGATCCCCACTGAAACAGACAACTAACTGCTACACGTGCCTACCGCCGCAGTGGTGCTACCTTACGTCACCCGCAGCATCTGCTCCTACCCCAGCGCGTGCGTTTCCGACGCTGCTTACGTCAGACATCGTGAGTGAACCCACGGACGCATTCAGCGATCAACTGACATCCGCCTTCCCCTCCTCTGGAGTCGGAGCCTGCATGCGTATTTTCGCGAATTTCACCGACTAAACGCGGTTTGCGACACCATGTTCCATTTCAATGTTTGTTCCTCTTGATGTCTACTAACAACCCTCTGAGTCTGTCGCCGCATTAACTGAACACCCTGTATATTGGACACATGTCCAATATTGTAAGGTTTAAATTAACGTGCAACAATGTAATAAAACATTCATGGGCAACTTACCATTTCATGGTCTTGCTCCCACTTTGACATTTCCAGCATGTGAGAGTTGGTGGAAATGTCAAAGTGGGAGCAAGACCATGAAATGGTAAGTTGCCCATAAATGTTTTGTCACAAAGGTTCATATTTGCATGATTGTATGTTATTTGCCGAAACACTACTTTGATCTCTGTTATTATTCAAATTTTCAAGTTGTCTGTACTCAGAGCCGGGCCGCCCGGTGGCGCAGTGGTGTAAGGCGCTGGCCTCTGATCATTCGTCCGTAAGGGGTCTGGGTTCGAATCCCGGTCGGGCATGGATGTTGTGTTTGTCTTACGGCACTGGCTCTCTCCCTTCCCTGGAACCAGTGACCCTAAATTAGGGACGGGCGACTGCTTATAGTCCATTGATTTGCTCACGGTGGTCGTTAAACCTCCAATCAAAAAAAAAAAAAATACTCGGAGCCGAATGGAGCTTTTGCGGGGCCCGGGGCGAAATTTCATTGCGGGGGTCCCGGAGCAAAATTTTATTTCTGGCACCAGGAAATAAATCTCATACTTTGATAAAGTTGTTGCGTGAAAAATGTCCGTAAAGAACACACACGATGTGAAATTCACAAATTTCACTGTGACAACAACGAAGCCTCATCCCTTTACTCCGGAGCCGAATGCTTTACCAATTAAGCTAACCGTCGGAATTCATCGCTGCAACTTTTCCGTCTTACCATGTGCTCCACCTCTGTAGTACGTCATAACGAAAACTATCATAAAGACAAAATGTTTATCTCAAAAAATATTTGCTTTAAGCTAAAGAAAAAGACCATAATATATGGATTGAAAGTTCCGAGAAAGAGAGATAATAAAAACTGTTAAAATCTACAATTTTCTTTCCGGGAAGATGGGGTTGAGGTTGTATTATGACTCTTACAAAAACTCCTTCACAAAATGATAAAAAGATCCCCGCGTAGCGAACATTTTTGTAATGTGAATACTTCAGTGTAGGAAATAATCAGGATCCCTCTAAAATAAATTCATATGAACAGTTTTTCCCCCTGATACATGTTTTAGTGATTGATTTTTAATGCAAAACAGCATAAAAATCAACCAGGGATCTTGATTGATTTTTAAAACTTTTTTGAAACTTCTATACGCGCTCATATATGATTTTTTTTTTTAATTTCTAGTAATGTTTTTAAAGTCACTGAATAAATGGTCTCCGTGTGTAGCCTGAAACCAACTTTGATATTGTTCTTTTTATTTCTCTAAATTTAAGTATCTAGTTTGCACGCAAATTGCGAAATATATAAAAGTAAGGGCCACAAAATGACGAAATTTAATTTGATATTTTGTGAATGCTGAAAATATTAAGGTAGTTACAATAATCACTTAAAAGCTGCAAATCTCAGTATTTGTACAGCAAAGGGCGATATGCTATTCGAAAATGGGAGGATTGGAAACAATAAAATTTAAAAAAAAAAAAAAAAACATCTTTTGTAAGGGCCTTGCACCCGAAAACGTACAGACAAAATATATTGATTGTAAAAAATTCTACCGTAAATGATTTTTTCCTAAACTATGGAGCCCCTTAAAGGCGCGGGGCCCAGGGCGACTGCCCCGGTTGCCCCTATGGTCCAGCCGGCCCTGTCTGTACTGTATGTATACTGTTTTAAGTCCAGTGGATAAACATAGAAATTGCGCAAAAACGCAGAGTCATGCACGGTAAAAAAGGTTCGTTTAGCGGTAGCTTTCGGTCATCCTACGGACTTGATTGACTGGATGAGCTGGTTGCTGGAACTACCATTTTTAAATTGGGGTGTTGGAACTGTTGCCAGATTTTAATAGAGAGATCCAAATAAATGGGATTAGGTGAAGGGTCTCTGAATTGCAGTTTTTGGTGAACAAAATTTCAATGCTTTCTTGGAAATGCAGAGATGCTTTGTTGATGAATGGGGCAACCTTTTTTTTGTTTCTTTCCAAATGGGAACTGCAGAGGTATCTTCAGGGGTTAGTGCAGATAGTGCTGTCTTTGGAAGACCATTGGAAACACCTTTTATGTGTTCACTAAGTCTTGTGTTGATGCTTTGGTATGCACTTCCAATACACACTGAGAGACCAGAGGAAGTTGAAATGGGAATAGCATAAACTCCAGGGGTGAGACAGGATCCCTGTCTTTAAGCAGGCACTTTATTGCAGGAGGGTATGGTTTCACTGTGAGAGTGTAGCCCTTAGTTTTGAAGAGTTTACCCAGGTAGCAATATTATGTTGGACCAACCGTGGGCTTTCAACGGTCGGCCCAGCGACGAGGCGACTCGGCGGCCAACAATTGGATATGTGTTGGTTCAACGGTTGGACCCACATTGGAAAACTGTTGCAAACAGTTTTCCAATGTGATCATGTGTTCTTGGACAACCATGGCTGGCCATGTGTTGTTGGACAGCCATCGGACAACCGTTAAGTGGTCATTTGTTGATAAATGGTTGGTCATGTGTGGTTGGAAATACCGTTGGCCAATCTTCGATAAACAACGCAACCTTCGCCCAACGCTGCCGACGCAAAAATATCATTGCACCAACTGTTGGCCAATGTCAGTGTGCTACTTGGGTACACATCTTATAAGAGAAGGATTCATGGAAAGGGATGGAACCAATGAATGGTGGTTTTTCTATTAGTATTGGTGTGAGAGCAGACAGATTTTTCAGGGATAGACAGGGATCCTGTCTCACCTCTGGAGTTCATGCTATTCCCATTTCAACTTTCTCTGGTTTCTCAGTGTATATTAGAAGCACATACCGAAGCATCAATAGAAGACTTTGTGAACACAAAAAGGATGTTTCCAATGGTCTTCCAAAGACAGCATTGTCTGCACTAACCCTTGAAGACACCTCTGCAGTTTCCCTTTGGAAAGAAACAAAAAAAGTTGTCTCATTCATCAACAAAGTATCTCTGCGTTTCCAAGAAAGCATTGAAATTTTGTTCACCAAAAACTGCTATTCAGAGACCCCTCACCAAATCCTATTTATTTGGATCTCTCTACTAAAATCTGGCAACAGTTCCAGCACCTCAGTTTCAAGTTGTAGCTCTGGTAATCAGCTGTCCAGTCGAACACTGCTGGCCGAGGTCGTAGAATGACCGAAAGCTACCGCTAAAGGAATCTTTTTTACCATACGTGACTGTGGTTTTGCTCGATTTCTATGTTTATGTGTTATTGTTGTGTGAAGCCTGAGTTTTAAAACCAAGTCCGGTGGAATTTGATATATAACGGTTATTTCTTGTCTTCTTATCATGTATACTATTGAGAGAATATTATCAGCTAAATTGGCTACCACATTTAAGCGGTAGTTGCTTATAAGGGTTGTTTGATAAGTAGTGAGGCTTCCTGCCTGAAAAAGTCAAAAAATGACATACCTAAAAATAATTGCCGCCAGCATTTAGACAGTGGTCCCATTGTTGCACAAATCCTTATATTACTGCAGCATAGAAGGAGGCAGGCTGCTGCTGCAACCATTTATCTACAGCTTCACGCACCTGATCATCTGAAGTGAAGCGTGCCGCCCCGGTGGCACAGTTGTCTAAGCGATGGCCTCTGATCATTTGTTCGAAAAGGGTCCGGGTTCGAATCCCGTGAGGCATGGATGTTGTGTTTGTCTTACGGCACTGGCTCTCTTCCTTCCCTAGAACCTAAATTAGTGACGGGCGACTGCTTATAGCCCATTGAGTTGCTCACGGTGGTCGTTAAACCTCCAATCAAAAAAAAAAAAGTGAGACGTTTGCCTTTGAAAATTTTTTTCATAAGTCCAAAGATAATCTTAGGATGATAGGTCAGGACTAGATGTCAGATGTTGAAGCAAAAGCCCTGCAACGTTCTTTGCGCAGTAACTGACGTATGCAGCTGGGTGTTATCGTGCGGAAGCACAATATACCCTGAGTGAGGTTGCCAGGTCTCTTGTTTTTGGAAGTTTGTCGAAGCTTCATTAAAATTTGACATCGTTTGTCATTGCTCCCTTTATTTGCCGCTCAAGAAGCAATGGTCCTCGATGGTGAAACAGCAGGGCCTTGCCTGCAGAAATGGTGGACCGTGATTTCCTTTGTGGTGGCGATGACACATGTTTTTCTACTGCATGCTCTGGTGTTTCGAATCTGGCTTGGTTGCTCCCACCAGCACTGTTTACCAGTTCTCAGTTCATGATTCTTCGGTTGGCTTTTACTGTAGCATCCACATGCGCAATTGTCATCACTGAAACACTAAACAGCACAACGTGGTGCTCCTGATCTTGATTGTCTGCATTGCTTGTTCGCCCACCACTAAAGAGCTGGCACCACTGCATTACAGTATTGCGTGGAAGACAAGCAAGCCCATACACAGCCTTCATTTATCTGTGAATTTTGCTTGGTGGTGTTTTCCTCTGCCTTCCAAAACTGAATTACAGCACTTTGAGTAACTTTGGTCTTATCCATCTCCTACGAGAGAACAATAAAATTAGGCCAGCATGTTGCATGGCTTCCATAACAAGCTGCAATACAGTTGCATAGCCTTGAAATTGCCTGCACACTAGTGCCACCTATTGACAAAATTAGGAAGCGCAAACACACTCCAGCCAAAGAGTCTGACTTCTTATTGAACAACACTTATAGTTTTAACTATTTTTTAGTAAATGTTTATTTATATTATTATTCAAGTTTCTATCATTTGCCATAGGAATGTCATCAAAAGAAAATCAAATTATAACTATGACAAAAAGGGCAGAAACAATCTATATATTAATTCTGTAAAGTTTTTTACTGTGAGTCCTATTTTGAGAGAATGGCTGAACGTAAAGATATGGTTGAGGTATCAAAATAAAGGTCTTACCATGTAGATGTGCCAGTCGAAGAGAAAAATGAAATTGGGGCAACGGTTCGGGCGCAGTGAGGCGGCAAAGTTCCCATGTAAAGTCTATGGGAGAAGCGTGCGGTTGACTCATGTGCTGTTGAAAGTGGAAGCATGGAGGAACTGCAATAGTCCAAAGTCCGAAGTCTCTTTTCTGAGCAAACCGTTGGCCAAAGCAACACTAGCAGACATTCGTATTAAAGTTCTCATTGGAACAGCGAACATTCTCGAAGACCTGCTTGCGTTATGCCGTTGGACTGTGATATATATATATATATATATACAATTTAACATTCATTCGATCCAGTTTATTCACGTAGGTAAGATGACGTTTCCCATTATGTAAAGATGTAAATAAACATTCCATTGATCATTGTTAGTGAAAATATTATTGCCGACTGCTTATAGCCCATTGAGTTGCTCATGGTGGTCGTTAAACCTTCAGTCAAAAAAAAAAAAAAAAAAAATCACCAACCTGGGCTTATTGTCTTTACTGAAGTGGTTGAATTAAATAAAGTTTACATTTGTTGTTTCATATGAGTGTATTCTTTAAAAAAAAAAAAACTAACCGTCGATTCCGGCGGGTGAAGAGTATTCGCAACACGAATCTCATTCCAACAACATTTACAAACACAGTTACGACTGAAGATGAGAGTGAAAGAGTGCGCTATCCAGTTGAATTTTTGCACACGATCGAGATGAGTGGACTTCCGCCTCACATTTTACGGCTGGAAAAAAGGTGCTGTTGTAATGCTCATTGCGAATCTGTCCGCTCCACTGGCGCAGTGGTCTAAGCGCTGGCTTATGGTGATCTGTTTGTGAAGGGTTCAGGTTTGAATCCTGGTGAGGCATGGATGTCGTGTTTGTCTTACGGCACTGGCTCTCTCCCTTCCCTGGAACCAGTGACCCTAAATTAGGGACGGGCGACTGCTTATAGCCCATTGAGTTGCTCACAGTGGTCGTTAAACCTTCAGTCAAAAAAAAAAATCACGAACCTGGACTATTGTCTTTACTAAAGTGGTTGAATGAATTTGTCAGTCAAATAAAGTTTACATTTCTTGTTTCATACGAGTTTATTCTTTTCAAAACAACAAAAACAAAAAAACTAACCGTCGGTTCCGACTGGTTTCGTCTAGTAGGTAATTAATTTCTCACGAAAATGATCATTAACATTGTTCAGCAAGTTAGCAAAAAGTAGTCAAAAAATAATAAGTAAAAATCTAAAAAATAAAGTGACAAAATTACCAAGTATGATCCTTTCAAAAGTACACGTGGCAAAGAGGACAACAAATAACATTACGTATAAAATTTCGCTGGACCATAACAACAATAATATACAACAAAGGTATCTAAAATCAGAAACGAAGAAATAAGGAGCATTTAATAGCTGTTAATAATGGATATCAAATTTGTGTTTCAGTGAATCACATTCATACACAATCGTGCAAATGTGAACCTATGTACATTTATTACTAAGCTGTTTTCCAAGATTTGGACAGTAGTTCCTCAGAGAAAGGTCATCTACTAGGTTATGAGGTTTAAAACTGATGGTGCTAGATTTTACTTACTGTTGATGTATTAAATGCCTCCATTTACTGCAATCTTGGCACACAACTTGAATTTTACTGACATCCATCACATGCGTCACACAAAGAACTTTTATACTCCATTATCTTCTTATGCAGACATTCCTGAATCGGTCCTCTCAGGATTTCCCTGGCCTTCCTTACCTTTACACCAGTGCTCGAAATGGGCCGGTATACGCTGGTATGGCATACTGGCATATACCTGCCCATTTCTCCTAGTACACTGGTGTGATAAAATTAAGGACGAAAAGGAGAAATTAGCATAACAGCGGAACGAGCAGGCAGAACGGACCGAAAGACCACTCAGGAGATAGACTAGTGTCCGATACGGTAGGGCATGCGCATATATGCAGCAAGAAGGGCGGGGGGTTAAGGAAGGGTCTAAAGCACACGGGCGGTGTACGCTCATCAATTCGGTGAAAGCTATTCCACCTTGTACATCGGTTTTAACGACGTCGAATTGCTGCCACCGTGTGATATGGCCAACAGGCAATCCAGTCAGTAGACGACATCTGGATGACTACGCGACGTCGCGTCATTGGGAAGTTGGAAGAAGGTCGAAGTGTGACCAGTGTGGCTGGGGAGTTCGGGATCGCTTACAGCATCGTTTCACGAGCTTGGAGAGCATTTCAAACGACAGGAACAGCTGACCGAGAGTTTAGCGGTGGTCGTCCACGAGCAACCACGGTGGCGGACGACCGGTATATTTTCCTACAGGCGAGAAGAGACAGACGGCAGATAGCGGAAGAAATGGCAAGGCACATGCAACAGACAACTGGAAGTCCGTTATCGCGTTTCACCATGGCCAGGAGGCTGCACAAAGGTGGTCTATTTGCACAACGACCAGTACGGTGTGTGCCATTAACGCCTGCTCATCGGAGACGGCGGTTTCTGTGTGGCCAGGAACAAAAGAACTGGACACATTAGCAATGCGGTCGAGTTCTCTTTACGGATGAGAACCGATTTAGTCTGACGAGCGATTCTGGACGTATGCACATCTGGAGAGAGCAGGGAACACAATCACAGCTCCAATATCATCGAAAGGGACCAGTTTGGAGGTGGCGGAGTTCTCGTTTGGGGCGGTGTCATGCTTGGTAGCCGTACTGACCACATCTTCCAAGGAGGTTCAGTCACTGGTGTCCGCTATTGTACGGAGGTTCTCCTGCCTCACGTGCGTCTGTTTAGAGGTGCTGTGGGTCCTGAGTTCCTCTTCATGGACGACAACGCTACACCTCATCATACAGTAGCTGTTGTAGAGTAAAGACATTCAACGCATGGATTGGCCCGCAATCCATGCGTTGAATGTCCTAAATCCAATCGAACACGTGTGGGACTTTCTCGGGAGACGTTTGGCAGCACATCACCAGCCGCCAGCAACGATTCCGCAGTTGCGATTGGCGCTACGAGATGAATGGGCGGCGATGCCTCAAGAGCTCCTTGACAACCTCGTCCTCAGCATGGACCGACGTAAATCCTGCAACGCAGTCAGGGGTGATCATATCCCCTACTAAAGACTGGATTTTTCTTGACAGCCGCCTGTCACATGGACGTTTCTGTCTTCTGTCCAGTTGTGCTCGAAGCTACCTTTTCAATAAAGTGCCTTTGTATCCTTTGGATTCCTTGTTTGGACGATTTTGCTCACTTTTCCCATATTCTTACATCTTGGGGATCTTATGGTATGATTTGAGTCGATGTGGAGCACTTCTGCACGACGTTACATTCGAAAAACCGTATCGTCCTTAATTTTTGCTCGCCAGTGAATTTCATACCGGCACTTTCTTTTCCCTGGAATTTACATACTGGCACTAATTTTAATAGTGGGAACTGCAGAAATTAATTTTTTGGGGGTCCCTGACTTATGAGAGCACCTTCTTACGCACAGAATCCTTATGTACCTAGTGCCTTTGAGAAATACACTGCTAGCCACCCAAAATTCAACACCAAAAAGGACACGAGATAGCAAAGCCAGATTTACTGGACACATAACAACAGATACAAAGATGAAACGATTGATCTTAGAGGTCCGTGCGACTTGCAGAACACGCAGACATCAATAGTTCGTGTGGCCCCCATGGCTGGCAATAACGGCCGCGGCATCGAACGAAAGATGCTTTGGATGTGAGCTTGGATTATGTCGGTCCAGGCTGCTTCCTCACGTTGCCACAATTCATCAGGCGTAGCCGCGGGTGGTGCTTGCCGGGCCACTCGGCTGCCGATCAACGACCAGACGTGTCGATGGGCGACATATCGGGAGAACAGGCGGGCCACGGCAGCAGTGACACCTGGTGAGCCATGAAGGATTGTTGAACGGTGCGTGCCACGTGCGGGCGCGCATTGTCCTGTTGAAACGTGGCCACTGGCAGGTCCTGCAGTTAAGGGAGGACTACAGGCTTCAAAACGTGGGAGATGTAGCGGTGGCTGTTGAGTGTACCGGCGATGCGTACCAGAGGGGTGCGGGTGTCATATCCAATTGCGTTCCAAACCATAACGCCAGGCGGCGGACCGGTATGACGATGCATAATGCAGGCGTCATACATTCTCTCGCCGCGGTGCCGCCACACTCGGATCCGACAATCGTGGTGTTGCAGGCAGAAGCGGGATTCGTCGGAGAAGACATGTCGTGCCATTTCGTAGTCCCGGTGCGGCGTTCAACGGCGCACTGCCGCCGCACTCGCCGGTGGTGTAACGTAAACAATGGTAATCGAGCAATGGGCGCCGTGTGACATGTCCCCGCTCCTGCAGACGACGTCGAACGGTACGTGCTGACACAGGTTGTTGCGCAACACATCCTAATTCCTGCGCTAACGTTCGTGATGTGGCGGGGCGAGCCGTCAAAGCCCGCCGTACAACATGCTAGACCTCTCGTTCGGTGGTGTGCCGCCTCTGCGGCAATCGCTCCCGTCGGTCCGTCCGTCCCTCCTGCACCCACCGAATCCATACTCGCCTCACTAAGCCACTATTCGTCCTCTGTCGAACTCTGAAACGTGCTGGAATGACTGCTGTATTCTACGATGAGGCATCAGGAATCTTCCCACGCACAGGTCCGGCAGCACAACACACTTATCGCCTTCTGTGCACCCTTCTTATAGTGCTTCTCGGTGGCGTGCCGGGCGCACATGATTTGCTTAGGCCCTGCGACGCTAATCGTTTGCACGTCCTCTCGCGGGCTAAGCATGCTGCATATTTCAGGCTAATTGGATGTTTCCTTCTTGGTGTTGCATTTCGAGTGGCCAGCAGTGTAGCTGTGTGGGAATTCTAAAGAGTTGGGGAGTGGTGTACACATGAACTATAAGTTCAATTCTTCAAAGGCTGGAAATGAAGCTACCCATAGTACACGAACACATCTTGCCCAACCCCAAATCATCCCACTAAAGATGTGTGTAATATTTATTATGTCATTAATTTTATAATTTCAATTTGAAGAGCTTCCTCATTGAATGAAGAATGGGGAATATTAGATTAAACACAAATTTCAGTTTTGCAGCAATAAGTATAAACTTTTTTCCACTTTGGATTTTTTTTTTTTTTTAGGGTGGTGAGATTGCTCTTAATTAAAGACAGAATATTCATTCTGATTGAGAAGATTCTATTTGCCCAAGTTTCTATTTCATGAAAGTCCCTATTGGAGGGGCTGGGCTGCCAATCAGAAGTGCCTAAACCATCTCAGAGTAGAATATTTAAAGCAATCGGAAATATGTACTGAATTGCCTAAACCATCTCGGAGTAGACTTATTCAAAGCAATCAGAAATATGTACTGAATTGCCTAAACTATCTCGGAGTAGAATATTCAAAGCAATCAGAAATATGTACTGAATTACCTGTGGTTTACTGATCATCATGTGGCATCCCCTCAGAACACTTGAAAATTGCATCACCCTGGAGCGGGAATCTAACCCACATTTCCTGATTTCCATTCGAGTATGCTAACTGCTAAACCACTCAGCACAATGAGTCCAAGCAATTATAGATTAGGAATCCGAAACTCAGGTTTTTTCGCTAGTCGAAGCAATCAGCCTCAATTGTAGCGCCGTTGACCCCCTCACGTCCAGGCGTGCAGGTAGGTTATAATTCGCCAGTATTTCAGATATACCTAGTCTTACCATAAATACTGTTACAAAGTATTCGGTGAAATAAAAAAAAATTAACGATATTTTAATATGCCTGTGATATGATGTAAGTAGCACACTTGTGAATACATGGCACCAATCACTTTTCAAAATGGCATCCTTTTGCCTTCACACAGTCCTTCAGTCTCTGTGGCCACTCATCAATAGCTTTGCACAGGGTCTCCACAGGGAAAGCTGCTACTACCCGCACCAAAAAGCATTTGAGAATGTCAATACTGGAATGTCTCTTTCTGCAGGCCATGTCCTCCAGTGTGGCCCACAACTTGGTTGAGGTCTGGGCTGCTTGAAAGCCAATCAGCTGGAGAAATGAAGTCTGGCAAATTCGCCTGAAGCCACTCCTGGGGTGACTTGGCCTTGCAGGTAGGTGCGAAATCCTGAAAACTCCACTGTCGGTTTTGGAAGAGGGTGTGACTCGCACTTTTGACCACTGGCTCCAAAACCCTGTCCTGGTAGACTTTGGCGGATGTTTTCATCCCTTTCTCACAGAAATGGAGCTCTGTGGTATCCTCGTAGGAGACTCCCCACGAAACCATGTCAGAAGCAGGATGATGGCTCCTCATGATCCTTGGAGCTTTCTCCTAAGCTTCTCGTAAGGTTGACTCATGCACCCTGTCATTTTGGTGGTTGAAAGCCTCTTCAATAGTTTTGTTGGGTGAGGGAGTGCCCTGTACACCGCCGGTAAACTCTCACCCTTAGGTCAGTCCGCAGCACGCGTGACATCGACGTTCTCGAAATGTTCAGCTCACGAGCTATCCCTGATTGTTTTCTGACAGGATTTATTTTGTCGAATACCGGCTGCCACTGCTTTCATCAGGCGAGCAGTCCTCACGGTACGTGGCCAACCTTTTCTGGGGTGGTCAGCAATGGAATGGTCCCAGTCTCCAGGAACCTTTTGATGGTCTGGTAGACAAAAATTCGTCTGATTTTCAGCATGTTGAAAATCTCGGAAGCTGATTTTCCAACTTTGTGCATCGCTATTACAGCAACACGATCCACATAATCTGCCCCACTCCATAGCAAGTACTTCACGAAACACATTATCTCTTCTGTGACTGAATGACAATGATTCACTAGCTCTTCATGCCTCCTGGCTGGTGGGTGACACTGCAGACCGGTTGTGAGCCATCTGTCGAACGTTTGTAATAGGATTTATGCTAAGACTGGGTAGAAATCGAGGAAGAAGCCTAAGTTGCTTGGAACTTTGTTGTGCTGGGTAGTGTAATGGTTAGCATACTCGAACAGAAATTGGGAGATGCAGGTTCGATTCCCACTCTAGGGAGACGTAATTTTCATGTTTTCTGAGGGGGTGTTACATGAAGACCAGGAGACCACAGGCAATTGATTACATACAGGGTGGCCCAAAACGTACCTACCAAGTTTAATGCTGTATTATTCCTGAATGAAAAGGCATACAATTCTCATCCAAAGTGTATTAAAATCTACATCTTATGCCATTTATATTACATGTTCAATATGTTTGGCCGCCCCTGTGGCGCAGTGGTCTAAGCGATGGCCTTTGATCATTCGTCCAAAAGGGGTCCGGGTTCGAATCCCGGTGAGGCGTGGATGTTGTGTTTGTCTTACGGCACTGGCTCTCTCCCTTCCCTGGAACCGGTGGCCCTAAATTAGGGACGGGCGACTGCTTATAGCCCACTGAGTTGCTCACGGTAGTCATTAAACCTCCATTCCACATCCACACAATATGTTTGACCTCAACCTCGACGATCTTGCGCAATCTGATCCCAAAATTGGACACCACCTTCTAGAAGGCGTCTGTTGGAATGGCCAAGATTTCACGCCCGATAGATGATTTCAGCTCCTCCAAAGTCTTTGGGTTGCTCTGATACACTTTGTCCTTGAGATGTCCCCATAAAAAAATCCAAAGGATTGAGGTCTTGTGAATACAGAGAGACAACAAATCAGTTTTAAAGAAAGACAAGGAAGAGATATCAATAGAAGAATTATCCAAGATAATAGAACCTTTTGGAGACTTAAAGACTATTTAATCGGCCATCTTTCGTTGTGTTTTAAAAGAAAAATCTTCAATGCATGCATTAACCCCATATTTACCAACTTATGGAAGTGAAATGTGGAGTATCACAGAGCGCCAACGTAAAGAAATAAGAGTAACAGAAATTGGGAGATGCAGGTTCGATTCCCACTCTAGGGAGACGTAATTTTCATGTTTTCTGAGGGGGTGTTACATGAAGACCAGGAGACCACAGGCAATTGATTACATACAGGGTGGCCCAAAACGTACCTACCAAGTTTAATGCTGTATTATTCCTGAATGAAAAGGCATACAATTCTCATCCAAAGTGTATTAAAATCTACATCTTATGCCATTTATATTACATGTTCAATATGTTTGGCCGCCCCTGTGGCGCAGTGGTCTAAGCGATGGCCTTTGATCATTCGTCCAAAAGGGGTCCGGGTTCGAATCCCGGTGAGGCGTGGATGTTGTGTTTGTCTTACGGCACTGGCTCTCTCCCTTCCCTGGAACCGGTGGCCCTAAATTAGGGACGGGCGACTGCTTATAGCCCACTGAGTTGCTCACGGTAGTCATTAAACCTCCATTCCACATCCACACAATATGTTTGACCTCAACCTCGACGATCTTGCGCAATCTGATCCCAAAATTGGACACCACCTTCTAGAAGGCGTCTGTTGGAATGGCCAAGATTTCACGCCCGATAGATGATTTCAGCTCCTCCAAAGTCTTTGGGTTGCTCTGATACACTTTGTCCTTGAGATGTCCCCATAAAAAAAAATCCAAAGGATTGAGGTCTTGTGAATACAGAGAGACAACAAATCAGTTTTAAAGAAAGACAAGGAAGAGATATCAATAGAAGAATTAGGTGGCCGGTGAAATCTAAAGATGACGTAGATTGCGCAACACTCAACGAATCCGTGTACACAATGGCAGCCTGATGAGAGCTCGACTGCACGTGAACAAGAATAAGATACGCAGGATGCATCTCCGCCCAAAACACCATGGCCTCGGTAGGAATGCGGGCAACAGAAACTTCGTCAATGCAGACGTCGGCGGATCCAACAACTCCAGCCGCCTTAGATCCATCGGTGAAAACAGGAATAAAGTCTGCATTGACGTAACGGTGCTTAGCGAAGAGCTGCTGGTACACTGACGCAGGAATTAAGGACTTAGCAAAAGATGTAAAGCTGGTATCAACCATGACACAAAGGGGGTGCCAAGGATGATCCTCAAAGACCCTCGTCGCAGAATACGGCAGTCATTCCAGCACGTTTCGGAGTTCGACAGAGGACGAATAGTGGCTTATCGCGACAGCGGTTTATCGTACCGAGACATCGGCGCCTGTGTGGGACGACATCCAGCCACTGTGAGGCGAGTATGGATTCGGTGGGTGCAGGAGAGACGGACGGACCGACGTGAGCGATTGTCGCAGCCGCGGCACACCACCGAACGAGAGGACCGGCATGTTGTGCGGCGGGCATTGACGGCTCGCCCCGCCACATCACGAACGTTAGCGCAGGAATTAGGGTGGGTTGCGCAACAACCTGTGTCAGCACGTACCGTTCGACGTCGTCTGCAGGAGCGGAGACTTGTCGCACGGCGCCCATTGCTCCGATTACCATTGACGTTACACCACCGGCGAGTGCGGCGGCAGTGCGCCGTTGAACGCCGCACCGGGACTACGGAATGGCACGACATGTCTTCTCCGACGAATCCCGCTTCTGCCTGCAACACCACGATTGTCGGATCCGAGTGTGGCGGCACCGCAGCTAGAGACTGTATAACGCCTGCATTATGCATCGCCCTACCGGTCCGTCGCCTGGAGTTATGGTTTGGGACGCAATGGGATATGACACCCGCACCCCTCTGGTACGCATCGCCGGTACACTCAGCAGCCACAGCTACATCTCCGACGTTTTGGAGCCTGTAGTCCTCCCTTACTTACAGGACCCGCCAGCGGCCACGTTTCAACAGGAAAATGCGCGCCCGCACGTGGCACGCATCGTGCAACAATTCTTCACGGCCCGCCAGGTGTCACTGCTGCCGTGGCCCTCCTGTTCTCCCGATATGTCGCCCTCGAAGACGTATGGTTGCTGATCGGCAACCGAGTGGCCCGGCAAGCACCATCCGCGGCTACGTCTGATGAACTGTGGCAACGTGTGGAAGCAGCCTGAACCGACATACCCCAAGCCCACATCCAAAGCCTCTTTCGTTCGATACCGCGGCGTGTAGCGGCCGTTATTGCCAGCCATGGGGGCCACACGAACTATTGATATCTACGTGTTCCGCAAGTCGCACGGGCCTATAAGCTCAGTGGCTTCATCTTTGTATCTGTTGTTATGTGTCCAGTAAATCTGGCTTTGCTAACTCGTGTTCTTCTTGGTGTTGCATTTTGGGTGGCCAGCAGTGTAGATAGCATGGTGTATAAAACCTATATAATAGGCTTCGTCTGTCCCTAACGCTCTGACGTCATTCAGTACCGCAGCGCCATCTGCTTTTATACTGTAGCCAAAATCGGAACTAATCTCACCGCTATCGGACGATACTTAAAATCAAGGGAAAATACTGGAAAATAAAGTAAAGTTAGTAAGACAGACGATGGCAACACGCGCGTGTTCGAACAACTGTCTGTGACGTTTGTTCTGTTAGGTAGGTGTTATGTCGTGTTTTATTTCATTTTCTTCGCATTGCAGAGTATTTCATAAAAAGGAACAACTATCTATTAGCCTATATACATCGATGAACTATTACATTATGACCACCCCCAGCCTACAGAAATGAGCGCCTGGAGACCGAAAGGTGGCGCAGGTGAAGTTCACGAAGGAGTATATATTCAACCCGAGGACCGGCTTTCGGTAAGTAGAGTGTTCGGAGGCAGAATGAGAAAAGCTGCCGATTTATCGGAGTTTGATAAAAGACAAATTGTGTTGTCACGGCTCCTCGGAACTACGATCTCGGAAAGGGCGCGGCTTGAGGATTGTTCACGTGCCACTGTAGTGAGTACGTATCAAAAGTGGTGCACAGATGGCCAAACGACGAACCATCGTCCCGCCGTGTGTCTGCCGCAGCTGATTGATGCCAGAGGAGGGTGCAGAGACTGTCGTGCATTGTTCACAGCGACCACAGGGCCACAGTGCGACAAATCACACGCAGCTGCAACAGTGGCGATCAGGGCAATGTGTCACAGCACATAGTTCATCACAGCCTTCTGCGCATGGGCCTACGTAGCCGAAGACCCAGCCGGGTCCTCATCTCACCGAACGTCATCGCCAACAACGCATGTAATGGGCCCAAAATCACCGAGATTGGACCATGGATGATTGGAAGAAAGTGGCCTGGTCTGAGAAATCAAGAATCCTGGTGCAACACGTAGAAGGAGCAGCGCGGAAACGTCGATTACTAACGGAGGCTATGGCACCTGGATGTATAATTGGGCGGAAACAGGCCTTTGGCGGCGGTGTTTGGCTGTGGGCGATGGTTTTTTTTTTGGTGTACTTTAGGCCCCATTATCTCAATAGCACAATCCCTGATAGCTGTCAGGTATCTGAACATGGTTGCTGACCAAGTTCACTCATTCATGGCAATTTTGTTCCCTGCTGGTGATGGCCTTCACTAACAGGATAATGCGCCATGCCACACTGCCAGAATAGTCAAGGAGTGGTTCGAGGAATATGCTGGTGCCTTTCTGGTAATTTCCTAGTCCCCAAATTCATATGACACGAACCCAATCAAACATTTGTGGTTCGACTTGGAAAAGCGGGTTCGCGCTAAATCACCACCACCCCGAAATGAACCGGAATTGGAGGACCTGCTGTTGACATTATGGTACCAGATACCCCAGGATACCTATCGCCATCTCATTGAATCGATGCTTCGCCGAGTAGCCTCTGTTTTGCGGGATAAAGGGGGTCACAGCTTATTAGGTAGGTGGTCATAATGTATCAGTGTTGATGGCATGGTATATCCCATTATAATAATATCTCCTGATACGGGACATTATTAAAGCAAAAATGAATTTTTACTTAAATAATGAAAAACGTAAGAATGCATTTTATGGTTGATATTATTGTTACGGAGAAGAGACTATGCTCTATTTCTCTTTTGTTTTTTTTTTTTTTTAAGTTTAACGACCCATTTTAAACATGTAGGGCTGGGATGAATAAGGTGTCCCTAATTTTAGGCCGCAGGTTAAAGCAAACAGTAAAGCCAATGCCGTGAGATTTAAAACAACATCCTTCTTAACGGGGAGATTCTAGCCCAGACTCTGAAAACCACTATGAAGATTTCTTGACCACTGATTACAATGACTGTTTAGGGAATGGATTTTGGCATCAACAAAACCCATTGTTATGCTATAAAGGATAATTAAAATGCTGCCAAAAATCAATAATAAGAAAAAAGCAACAATATAAAACTACTACTATTTAAGAGGGCCCTTGAGTAGGGGAAGTCAGTAGTGAGAATGAACCCAGACGGTAAGCAGATAATTTTCTTTCGATAGTTCTGTAACAGACAAGACGCGTTTGTGATCAAAGTACATACCTGAAGTAGCTGAAGACAGAAAAAATAATGTTTCTTAATGGTAAGATTTTTTTTTATATTCAATTTTAGTATACATATATAATCCTACATGGATTACATCAAAGGAAACCTGGAAAGGGATCGAAATATTTAAAAAAAATTGTCTTACATTTGTAGCAAATATTTAAAAGTGATTTTCCCTTGGTGTTAATATATTGATGTTTACTCATAATATTGTAAGGCAGACGTTCAATGCATTACAGTGCTGTTTAGCTCTGGAAATATTTCAGCAACAAAAAATATGACCAATGAAAAAATAATTTGTCAAATAACACCCAAATCTACTTCCATTCGAGAAACCTTTGAAATCTTGACCAGCAGCGAGGCTTGCAATATAGCGTCTATCTCGAGTTGCCATGCATTCGGAATCAATTCTTAAAATAATGCTGCGTTTTCAACCACGGTGCCACCTGCCCAACCAACGTGACCTCGTTTCTTCGAATGACATTTCATTTGAGCCTATTTATTTATTGTCTAGACAAGTCGCCGCGTTCAAATTGTTGAAGTGTTCCATTATCCAATTTGCAGTTAGCTGTCTACCTTCCTTGAAAAAGCCATCTGGTTGATGTGCGAAAGCTTGGAAAATTTTATTTATAATCTACGCCAAGAAATTTGGATTGCAAGTATAATTATGTTATTTTAAGTATAATTTATCATGCTGTTCACATGTAAAATATATTTGAAACGTAAAGTAACAATGCAATTTCGGGAACACTGGGAGACAAGGTTGTTTAGGGACAGTATTTTGGTATTAACAATGACCACTCATGTTTGTTGCAAAGGCAAAGTTGATTGTTGTTACAGAGCACGAATACAAAATGTGCAACAATCATTACCAGCTTCTATTTAAGGAGTAGTTCTTGTGTAGATGAAGACAAGAACTAGAAAATGTCTTACTGATAACACTTTCCCCCGATATTTCTCCTTAATATGTCAAATGCATCTAAATTTCCGAAGGGTTTGGTACAACTCTCTCAGAGTTTTGCTTCATATAAATTTATGTTTAGGATGTATTTAAATAGGAAGTTAACATTTTTGTAGTTGGTGTCTTTCAGCAGAAATAACGTCTTCGATTAACTTTGTAAAACTGTGAAGGACTATCTCGATAATTTTATATCTGATATACCATTCGGTTTACGAATAACAGCAACCTTCCCTTTTAAAAAAGTATTCAGATCTTTTTATGATGTATTTGCAGGGTTTTTTTTTTTTTTTTTTTGTGATTGAAATAGATATTTTCACAACATCTCTTTAACTAAAATAATTGATTTGGGGAAAAAATTAAATAGAATGTAAACCACAACATTTCAAAATTATGAAAAGTTAAATACACTTTCTGTTTTCTTTTCAATTCGTTTGCTTCCAGTTCAAGAGCCAAACAAATTTGAAATTTATTTTCTGAGATCTTTCTGAAAATTTCTGTACATAATGCTTACTTAGTGATGAGTGGGGTCTAAAATTTAAAAGTTAATTACTATTTATACTAATTATTATAAGCTCAGAAATTTATGGAATGATTTCTTCGTAAACATCGTTCAAAGGCAGAGAAACAGGCAGATGTTAAGAATTGTGTTACGAAAAAAACTGTAGCTTATTTTATAAATTCACTTTCGTACTAGCTAAAAATCCTAGCACCCTTAGAGAAAACTACCAGGAAAATATTTTTGTGCAACAGAAATTTCATAGAATATATTTCCCAGCCAGTACGTCATATTTAAATATATATCTCGCAAATTGTGCAATGAAAGAAATTTCCTTGCGCCAATTTGCATTTTTTTTTTTATTTTTTTTTTTTTTCAGAATTCATGTGAGTCTTTTAGAAACTGGGTCACTCGGATTCTGAGAACTAAATTGTCGGCCCCAAATTTTGCAGTGTTGAAATATGCTTCAAATTTCCGTGCGTCCTTTCATTGAGCAGATCTTGGATGAATTATAGAAATCTGTTATGAAATGAGAGATTTCCATCTGATGATCGTAGTCTATTTCATAACAAACTTCGTCTCTGCGTTTGACTGGCAATTGCACTTACACTTTTGTCATCAATATAACTTCTCCGCACGAAATGCCCAAATGTTACTTAGGCGGGGTAACGTCGTGTTTGCCGAAAGCACGTCCGCGTTCGTGTGTTAGGACAAGAGAAGTGAAAGCGGGGATGATTCTTTCAATACTTCCTACCTTCCTCTTTCTTCACTAGTGTAGTTAGTTGTTTATTAAAATTTAAAATATAGTAAAACTTAATGTATGTACGTATTATAAAATTAAAATCTAAACAATGTTATAGTTGTATCATTAAATTAAGTGAAGTAAAACCTGCTTATAACGAGGAGCTCGGAACCGACGGAAATCGGTAAATTCGTTAAAATTTCACCAACGTAAAAACAAGCACACGTTATAATATGGATAAATTTTTATATTATATATCCATAACGAATGTAATTGAATGATTTAGTGAACCGTAGTTGTACAAGTTAAAATAAACTAAGCACTGTATCAGCAGTGAATTCATAACAGGCCCCATGCGGAAATGGGACATTAAAAAAAAGATGTTTTTTGCATTAACGTTCCCTTAATTTTCACCGAACATTTTAATTACTCCTCCATCCCTCTTTGAACTCCGTTATTCTTCTCTGCAAACGTTGCCTAGAAATCCACTTAATTCATGTGCTAAACTTCCACCCATCCATTTTTATTTTTATTTTTTATTTTTTGCCTAGGAATAGGTCTCTTGTTTCAAATCTGCTGATGCTATACTTCCAAGGCATATCCCAAAGGAGTAGGTCGTGAAGGAAGTCTCTTGTGCAACTTGCTTGTTCAGCATTTGATGTATTCCCTCCCCATTGCTTTTCCATGGACATTCTTCGACTAGCAATATTCTGCAGCAATTTCGTCCTGAATGCAACCACCTCAACCCATTCAAGGACAGTTCGCGGTAGAGTTTTTCCATCACATTAAATATGGGATTTCATTAAATTTTATTTTGCATGTTGAAAGTAATTATCTTAGCTTTTCCATGAACATTATTCGATTACCAAGATTCTGCTGCAGTTTCGTCCTGAATGCAACCACCTCAACCCATTCAAGGACAGTTCGCGATAGAGTTTTCCACCACATTAAATATGGGATTCCATTAAATTTTATTTTGCTTGTTGAAGGTAATTATCTTAGCTTTTCCATGAATATCCTTCGACTACCAAGATTCTACTGCAATTTCGTTCTGAATGCAACCACCGCAACCCATTCAAGGACAGTTCGGGGTAGAGTTTTTCCACCACATTACATATGGAATTCCATTAAATTTTATTTTGCTTGTTGAAGGTAATTATCTTAGCTTTTCCTTCCCTGGTTAAATTTTGTAGGCCGAAAAGGATCAAGTTAGCTTTGAATCAAAATTGCACCGAATGAAAGTTCCGGTTTTGCTCGTTAAATCCCGCTAAGAAAGGGCTCGTTATAATCGGGTTCTACTGTGTGTAATAGTGTAGTTAATAACAACAAACATAGTTATAACAAACATATCTAAGATCTCAAATCTGCCATCCTTTCAAATGAAATCCGCCATCCAATCATAGAAATCTGCTAGCCCATGTAATGAAATCAGCCAGCCTTTCATTAATCTAAGATCTTCCATCTAAGATCTCTAGACAGCCTTTAAAAAATAGTGATGGAATTAATGCACGAAACTATAAAGTTAAAGACTTGCATTTCCTAATTGAAGAGACTTAGATTTAGCACGGTAAGTAATGGAAACAGAGCTTCACAATCCTGGGTTCGTTTTTTTTATAAAAATTCATGTAGTAAGGAATAATAATTGAAACAAAATTGCTTCTGAAGCAATTTTGTTGCAATGAAAATGACAAACTGCGAAAGGATGTTTTCAAAGTTAACACGAGATAATATTATCAGACGAGTTGAAAATTGCAAAGCTTACCCAAAGATTTAACAATGCAGGAAACATTGATCCGAATGTCAAGTGCCATGTACTTAATATTATCAACTAAACGAGATCATGTATAAGATACACCTAATCCTGCCCTATATACAACTAGTGTTAACGAAGCCGTCCGTAGGCGGCGAAAGCTTGCGGAAAATGTATTTGCTTCTTTATGCCAATAAAGCGGGATTATTTATTAGATTTATTAATGTTTCCCTGCTAACAATGACACGTTCTTCTGATGCAATCTTCCAGTCAGGAAGAGAGTTTTGGACGTAACCAATCAAACTGCTTTAATGGATGATATTTAAACTTGCGATGAAAGCATTGAACAAACTGTAAAAAAGTTAACATCTTTACATGAAAATGTCGCTCAAAAGCAGCTAAGAAGGCAGTCATCTAAAAGCAGATAAAGAGGATAATGTATAAGAGATTTCTGTAATGAATGATGAATTCCTTATTCGGAAAGCTGAACATTATTATGGATCCTTTTGAAAATTAGTAAAGAAGAATTCAATGCAGGCTTTTCGTGCAACAAAAGTCTTACAGGCAGCATTTGCGCATCAGTGTTGCAAAAATATACTTTGCGAATTTTTCACAGAAGAGAAATGCTTTTAGTACACAGTATTGGTACAAAATTTCATGGTTCTTCAATTTCCTGAGATATTCCTTCCATGAATTTTGAAACGTTTTTAAAATTTCAATGCGTCTCTCATGAAACAGATTTTGGGTGAATTCAGAAATCTGTTGTGAAATGCTAGCTCTCTATCTGATGATACAGAGCCATTTTAGTACATGCTCCGTCTCCATGGTAGGTGGCAATAGCCGGGTAGTATCACTGTTTACTCCACAGCCGGGATTGCCAGCTTTATCATCTATGTAACTCTACATGCGAGCGGGGCATCGCTGGCTGTGCACTATTATTTGAGTTAGGGGAACAATATTCGGTAATTCGCCAAGACAACTGAAGCGTTCGTGTGCGTCAACGAGGGGTTAAGGTGGAGGGAGTCGTTCAGTGCTCTTTTGTCTTTTTCTCTTTTTCCTAAAATATATTATAAGCTAGCCGCTTTCACATAGTAATAGAATTAACGCATGAAACTATGAAGTGAAAGACATGTTTTTACCAACTGAAGACAGTTACCTCCTGTACCGATTACGTAAGCGAAAGAAACCTGGAAAAACGTGTGGCTTCTATAAGTATTTGTAATGTTTTAAGGAACATAACAATTTCTTTCAGTAAGACTTTCAAAATTTTATGATTTTTCAATATACACTGAAGAGCAATTGAATTGGAAACAGCTGGCCTTATGCAAATGTGGCGCTGTGGGCGGCCCTGTAAACGGATACGACATGACGTATGCAGCGATCCGACAATATAAGGAGTGATGCGACGGGAATCAGTAAGAGTCGGACGCAGTATGGGTAAGATGAAAGATCTAAGCGCATTTGATCGTCGGCAAATTGTCGGGCCCGACGAATGGGTCACTCCATCTCGGAAGTCGTGCAGGCACTAGGATTTTCACAAGCCACTGTGTCACGGGTGCACCGTGAGTACATCGAATCCGGTAAAACCATCCCTACAAGGGCCAACTGCTGTGGACAACAGCGTGTGAATGAGCGGGGTCATCGTCGGTTGACTCGCATTGTAACAGCGGATAGACGGGCCACAGTGCAAGAAATCACTCGGCATTTTAACGCTGGTGCACAAAAACGTGTAAGCAGCCACACCATCCAGAGCCATCTCCTCGCTATGGGGTACAGAAGCCATCGTCCCACGAGGGTACCGCTGCTGACCGCACATCACAGGGTGCAAAGATTAGCATGGGCGCTGGAACATCGCCACTGGACCCTATACATGTGGGAAAATGTTGCCTGGACTGATGAGTCGAGATTCACGTTGGTACATGCTGATGGCAGGATACGAGTACGGCGCAAACCACATGAAGCGATGGAACCTTCTTGCCAGCAGGGTACTCTTCAAGCTGGTGGGGGTGGCATTCTCGTCTGGGGACTGTTTACGTGGACTGAAATGGGACCCCTGGTACGTGTGACATCGTCCCTCACATGTCAGCGTTACTGGGATATCCTGGACGACCATTTGCTCGCGTTTGTGCGTCTTCGACATACCACTGGGGACCTCATCCTGCAATCGTGCCATCGCTCCCGAATTGTATCCGAATGGTTGGATGAACACTCCACCGACGTGACCTCGCTTCCTTGGCCAGCTAGGTCACCTGACCTCAATCCCATCGAGCACATCTGGGATGCCATCGAGAGATATGTTCGAGGATCTGAAACCCCTCCATCAAATCTTCGTGAACTGTGGGAGCTTGTTCAGGGGTCGTGGATCCGTATGGCTTCCCAACGCTTCCGGTGTCTTGTCGAGTCCATGCCGAGACGAATCGCGCCGTCATCAGGGCGAAAGATGGTGCTACACGTTACTAGACAGGTATCTGTAATTCAATTGCTCGTCAGTGTGTATATATATATATATATCATCATCATCAATATATATATACACGGTCCAGTCACATTATTGTGACCAGCAGCTGATATCTAGAGTAACCGCCGTGTGCAGCGCGGACAGCAGCTAGACTGGCTGGGAGTGATTCAATAAGGTGTTGGAAGGTGTTCACAGGTATGTGGGGCCATGCTGACTGCAGGGCATCTGACAGCTGTTGGAGGGTGCATGGTGGAGGATCCATAGAGCGAACAACACGATCCTGGTGGTCCCACAGATGCTCAATTCGGTTTAAGTCTGGGGAATTAGGGGTCAGGGAAGTACTTTGAAGTCTTGACCGTGGACTTCCATCCACTCTGGGACATTTCGAGCTGTGTGACACGTCGCATTGTCGATCTGGAAAATCCCATCCGCCCCAGGGAACACAATCAGCATGTTTGTGTGTCCGTGGTCTGCAAGTATGGATTCATAACGAATTCGGTTCATAATGCCTTCCACAGGAATGAGTGGACCTAGAGAATGAAAAGCGGGGAGAATTTCTTCCATTCACCCAGTATTAGTTTTGGGGAAAGTTCTCAGGATCGAACCTTGTACTTCTATTGGCTGTGAGGGGGGGGCATAACGTGGACGTCACGAACACATAATTTTGGGCGTGTCCACATAATGAGATGAGCACGCTCGCCCTGACAGTCACCATAGCTGTTCAATATATTCATGGATGCGTGCATGCGTGATGCTAAAATGGGCAATACTGGTTTATGTCTTGGTAATATCCGTGTGTGCTGATGACACTGCAGCACACACGGATATGCTGATGATACTGTCCTGTTGGCAGAGGGCAAAAGTGAGTTGCAGAGTCTGTTGTGTCGAATGCACGAAGTGTGTACGAAATTCAAACTGAATTTAAATAAGGGAAAAACCAGTTATGGTTTTTGTGCGAGGAACTATTAGCACTGAATGCAAGATAAGTCTTAATGGCACAATGATTGACCAGGTGAATGAGTTTGTATATTTAGGAAGTATGTTTGACAGAGAGAACAAATTTGATGGCAAAATTAGTAGGTGAGTGAATTCTTCATTGAAAGTCATAGGTACTTTCGGAGGATTTCACAGGAATGATGGGTTCTCAACAAATTTCCAAATGGCTGTGTATGAAAATGTAATTGTTCTCACTCAGATGTATGGCAGCGAAACCTGGTACTTTCAGAAGAGACATAGGAGCCATTTGTGTGTGGGAGAGATGCGTCCCTTACAAGGGGTTTATGGCAAGACACTCTCTGATCATGTGAGGAACGAAAATGTGTTGCAGTTGCGTAATGTGAGGCAAAATGTTGTCAGTAAAGTAAAGACTAATATCCTTAGGTGGTTTGGCCATGTTGAAAGAATGAGTGATGAGATGCTTACTAAGAAAACATTTTCAGCCTAAGTGGCAGGAAAACAAGGTAGGTGAAGGCCAAAGAAGTCATAGGAGGATCACATGTAGAAGTATCTGCATGCAAAAAAGATCATGAGTATGAAGTACAGAAGGCCTTGTGTATGTCGTACGATGGGTGACAGTGAAGCTCGAGCTCGGTGCCAAGATCGCTGTAAATGGAGGCATTTGATATGCAACAGAAAGTGAATAATGAGTTAAATATTTATCTGGCAGACTGTCTTTCTTTGCAGAGCTAACATCTGAATCTCAGAGAACAGCTTAGTGATGTGATGTGATATGTATGTGTGTGTGTGCGTGTGTGTGTGTGTGTGTGAAACTAGAACAAAGCGTTTGATCTCCAAATTTGCAAAAACATTCAATTGTTATAAACCCTTTTTAGAAACGTTGTTCGTTTTTTACCATATATATTTTTAAATAAGTACATTAATTGCTTATGAACTTGGCCATATGGAAAAATCCACTTTAGGAGTGGTCGCCCCTGTAGCTCCCATTGGATCTGCTGCTGCGTCACGCGTCACAAACACTGGAAGCATGCCGTGTATGCTGAAATTCTAGTGGAGCAGTACGATGTAACAGATGAGCAGTACATCGTATAATTCCCTCAAACATTCACTAGCTTGTTTCCATATGCAGGAAGACCACTCACTGCTTGTTTTGATGTTTGTGCACTATTCATTTGTACACCCTTGATGGGGTTGTCAGCCAAGAAGGTTGCCATTCCTGTTATGCAGCAGAGATTGTTCTTGAACAGCCAAGAAGGTTGCCATTTCTGTGATGCAGCAAAGATTGTTCTTGAACAGCCAAGAAGGTTGCCATTTCTGTGATGCAGCAAAGATTGTTCTTGAACAGCCAAGAAGGTTGCCATTTCTGTGATGCAGCAAAGATTGTTCTTGAACAGCCAAGAAGGTTGCCATTTCTGTGATGCAGCAAAGATTGTTCTTGAACAGCCAAGAAGGTTGCCATTTCTGTGATGCAGCAAAGATTGTTCTTGAACAGCCAAGAAGGTTGCCATTTCTGTGATGCAGCAAAGATTGTTCTTGAACAGCCAAGAAGGTTGCCATTTCTGTGATGCAGCAAAGATTGTTCTTGAACAGCCAAGAAGGTTGCCATTTCTGTGATGCAGCAAAGATTGTTCTTGAACAGCCAAGAAGGTTGCCATTTCTGTGATGCAGCAAAGATTGTTCTTGAACAGCCAAGAAGGTTGCCATTTCTGTGATGCAGCGAAGATTGTTCTTGAACAGCCAAGAAGGTTGCCATTCCTGTTATGCAGCAGAGATTGTTCTTGAACAGCCAAGAAGGTTGCCATTTCTGTGATGCAGCAAAGATTGTTCTTGAACAGCCAAGAAGGTTGCCATTTCTGTGATGCAGCAAAGATTGTTCTTGAACAGCCAAGAAGGTTGCCATTTCTGTGATGCAGCAAAGATTGTTCTTGAACAGCCAAGAAGGTTGCCATTTCTGTGATGCAGCAAAGATTGTTCTTGAACAGCCAAGAAGGTTGCCATTTCTGTGATGCAGCAAAGATTGTTCTAGAACAGCCAAGAAGGTTGCCATTTCTGTGATGCAGCAAAGATTGTTCTTGAACAGCCAAGAAGGTTGCCATTTCTGTGATGCAGCAAAGATTGTTCTTGAACAGCCAAGAAGGTTGCCATTTCTGTGATGCAGCAAAGATTGTTCTTGAACAGCCAAGAAGGTTGCCATTTCTGTGATACAGCAAAGATTGTTCTTGAACAGCCAAGAAGGTTGCCATTTCTGTGATACAGCAAAGATTGTTCTTGAACAGCCAAGAAGGTTGCCATTTCTGTGATACAGCAAATATTGTTCTTGAACAGCCAAGAAGGTTGCCATTTCTGTGATGCAGCAAAGATTGTTCTTGAACAGCCAAGAAGGTTGCCATTTCTGTGATGCAGCAAAGATTGTTCTAGAACAGCCAAGAAGGTTGCCATTTCTGTGATGCTGCAAAGATTGTTCTTGAACAGCCAAGAAGGTTGCCATTTCTGTGATGCAGCAAAGATTGTTCTTGAACAGCCAAGAAGGTTGCCATTTCTGTGATGCAGCAAAGATTGTTCTTGAACAGCCAAGAAGGTTGCCATTTCTGTGATGCAGCAAAGATTGTTCTTGAACAGCCAAGAAGGTTGCCATTTCAGTGATGCAGCAAAGATTGTTCTTGAACAGCCAAGAAGGTGGCCATTTCTGTATCGGCAGCAAAGACGGTCAAAACGTTGAAGGACTAACTAAAAACACAAGGTACAGTACAGCGTACATAAGATCCGAAAGGAGGAACGCGTTGGTTTGTGCAGCAAGAGTAGTGTGCACGTTCATTCACTCGGTGACAAAAACAGAGATGGCATAACAGTCAGAGTTGTCCTCAACAATACAAAATGACTCCTGCCGTCCCTCCGCACAACTTATCTGATCTTTCATTACGACACCCCTCACACACACATCCCCCCTCCACTCCGCTCCATACAAACTCATGAACCGAGGAAAAATTTTCCGAGCCAGTGGTCTTTTTCCCTCGGAAAAAGTTTTCTCGGCTTTTCAGTCAGTGGTCCATTTCCAATTATACCCCCTCTCCTGCACAATTACCCTGAAGATTTTTTTAAAAATCAAAGGGCCGTAAATTATTATTATTATTTTTCTAATTTTAATGCTATGACACAAACTGTCACATTATTCTGTTCATCACGCTTTTTAAGCCTTCGTTAGAGGAGCCTTACACAATTTGTTAGTTCTTATTACTGTTATGTTGTTTGGTTCAAATAAAGATGTTTATTTACCTTGAGTCTTGCTTCTCACTGTTCTTAATGTCCCATCATCATCACCATCATCATCATAATCAACCATTATCAATCCACTGCTGGATAAAGGTCCTCCCAAATTTCTTCCACAATTGTCTGTCTTGGGCCAGTCTCCTCCATGTCACTCCAGCATACTTTTGAATTTCATCCATCCATCTCCCATGGGATCTTCTTCTGGGTCTTTTCCTGTCCCTTGGAATCCAGTCTAAAATTTAAGCTGTCCGTCGATGGTCTGTCCTTCTGGCAGTATGTCCAGCCCATTGCCATTTCAGGGATTTAACTCTGGTTGGTTGGTTGATTGATTTTTATGGCGCAAGGGCCATGTTTGACCAAAGAGCGTCAGACACAAGACAAACAAACAGTATTAAAAAAAACGTGGCATAAATCCCCAAATCTGGCTGACCAAGTAAAACCGAACCATGAGAATGATGGAAGGGCCAAAAAAGACAATGAAACAAACAGTATTAAAAACATGATACAATGGTTAGAAACTAGCCGATTAAGTAAAACTGAGGAATGAGAATGATGATAGGGCCAAAATCCAGATACGTTTACAAAAGTCAATTTTTTTTAAATGAAAACACGGCAGCAGTATCGCAGTGGTTATTTAGGAGCCGCTGCGGTGCAGCGGCGTCCCCTCAACAAATGATAATGAAAAAAAAAAACATCACGGAAACGTACACAACTACACATAAGATGAGTCACAGGAGAGGGACGAACTGTCACTCTCCTCCCCTTATGTTCCCACATAATGTTGGTTGAGGGTGGGGACCTCGATGAGTCCGAGACAGTTGCAATGTTGGTCAGGTGGACCGCGACAGTTGGATGGGTTGGATGGACACTGCACACCTTTGTGGATTTAAGGCCAGCTCTTCCACACGTGCAAGTTTTCTGCTTGGAACTGGAAGAGTCGGTCGTCTTCAAAAGAGAAGGCGCAGACTCAGCTGGTCGAATAAGCTGGAGCTCGGAGAAATCCACCTGTGTCGATTGTTCAGCTGTAGATCTCTTGGCAAGTGCGGCGAGAGCTACAGGGGGCGGAACAAAGGGCTGCACGGGTTGTGGCAGAGACTGAACTACTGCGGCAAAAGTACGCTGTCGGTTGTTGGGAATACCCAACTTGGCCTTTGCAGCAGGGTACGAGAGGCCTTCCAGGGTCTTGAGGCGCTGGATCGCCATCTTGTCCTTCCATTTCATACAGTTGCGGGAGTAAGCTGCATGGGCCTCACCACAATTAACATAGCAGGCCGCACAAGTGCAACCTTCCCCGTCATGTTCACTGGTGCCACAATTTGCGCAACGAGCGGAACTGTTACATGAACGTTGTGAATGCCCGTACCTCTGGCACCTGAAACAGCGCAGAGGACTGTGAATGTACGGGCGAACTCCACAGACCAAGTAGCCAGCCTTGATTTCGGTCGGAACTTTCGGGGAGTTAAAAATCAAGATTACATTTTTAGACTTAATCAAAGAACCATCGCGCCGGAACATCATACGACGTGCAGCAATAACATCCTGATCTGCTAGTTCACTCACCAATTCGTCCTCACTGCATGCCAAGAGATCAAACTCCAAAATAACACCCCGAGAGGTGTTAAAAAACGGGTGAGGTGTCACTTTGACAGGAATGCCTTGAAGACTAGTGAGGTGCAGAAGAGTGTTACTCTGAGAAACACTGCAAGTTTGGACAAGCAGGTCCCCAGAGCGAAGCTTCCTCACAGACTTCAAGGAGCCAACCGCAGCGTCCAAAGCTTTAGAAATGAAAAAGAGAGATCTGGTGGACAGTCTCTCATTCGGATCGATGGATTCTACAACTAAGTGTGTAGCATGCGTATTCACAGCAATCGAGGGGTGACGACGCTTCAGAGCGACTGGTACAGCTGCCGAAGACGAGGTTCCACGTTCTTGGTCTAGGTCATGATCTAAAGACCGTTTGAGGTTATGGGACTAGGTGGGTTGAGAAGACGAAGGGAGTCGTTGCCAACTATCATTTTCTCAGGTGACTTGAGTTTGGAGTTTTTGTTTTTGTTTTTACCCATGGAAAAAAGTAGGAGGATTCGTCTGCTGACTACTCCACCCACCACCGAGCCCTACAAGGGAGAACTGGAGGTCTGCAAGCCAAGAAAATGACGCTGGACACAGTTCTGGAGCTTATACGTTGCAGATATAGTCCGTTAGCTGTGATCACACGCACTCGGCTGACACTTCGGCCTCCGGGTACCGTCATGCCAACGCCTTTGGCATGATCCCACAGCCACCGGGCTTACCCTGCCGTGCTATACGAAAAAAAAGCCGCTAAAGCCCTGTACACAACTTGGTACATGACTTCTGACTAGAGGTGGGTTAGTCTCTAGCCTCCCGTTTACAGCGAAGCCGGGGTCGAAGAGGAGTGTTGGTGCACAGGAGGCACTGCTCCGGTCTCCTGCGACCTCAGCCGCCAGACATCCCATTTCCGCCTCACGGGTCTCCGCACGCGGCAAACATGCAGGTAGGTCTAGCACCCAAACCAGCTAAAAGGAAAAAAGAAATCCAAAGAAGACAAATCCTGGAAGGGAACCTAAACGGAATCTCAGCAACCTACGAACTGAGCGGTTAATATAAAACAGTTAGTGGTGGATTGTAACAAAACCACAAGACCGGGGTGTTAGTACATAACGAGGTAGCGATTAGGTAGAGTATACAACACGGGCAACTAGCCAGTGGAGAAAATAAATAAAAACAAAAAAGCGAGACACAAGACCAGCTCGGGATCGTGGGGCCGCGACTCCCCAACAGCTGGATGAACAGCCGTCCCTGCAAACACCAAAATAAAAAACAAGCGGTGGCATGACATCAGATGTTGACCAGTCACAAGGTCAGCTCGGGCCGTGGGGGCGCTGCTCCCCAAATAACTGGAAAACCAGTTATCCCCGTGCGGGGTCACATTTTATGACTGGAAAAAAGGTGCAGTTGTAATGCTCATTGCGAACCTGTCCGCTCCACTGGCGCAGTGGTCTAAGCGCTGGCTTGTGATGATTCGTTCGTGAAGGGTTCAGGTTCGAATCCCGGTGAGGCATGGATGTTGTGCTTGTCTTACGGCACTGGCTCTTTCCCTTCCCTGGAACCAGTGACCCTAAATTAGGGACGGGTGACTGCTTATAGCCCATTGAGTTGCTCACAGTGGTCGTTAAACCTTCAGTCAAAAAAAAAATCACGAACCTGGACTATTGTCTTTACTAAAGTGGTTGAATGAATTTGTCAGTCAAATAAAGTTTACATTTCTTGTTTCATACGAGTTTATTCTTTTCAAAACAACAAAAACAAAAAAAACTAACCGTCGGTTCCGACTGGTTTCGTCTAGTAGGTAATTAATTTCTCACGAAAATGATCATTAACATTGTTCAGCAAGTTAGCAAAAAGTAGTCAAAAAATAATAAGTAAAAATCTAAAAAATAAAGTGACAAAATTACTAAGTATGATCCTTTCAAAAGTACACGTGGCAAAGAGGACAACAAATAACATTACATATAAAATTTCGCTGGACCATAACAACAATAATATACAACAAAGGTATCTAAAATCAGAGCGAAGAAATAAGGAGTATTTAATAGCTGTTAATAATGGATATCAAATTTGTGTTTCAGTGAATCACATTCATACACAATCGTGCAAATGTGAACCTATGTACATTTATTACTAAGCTGTTTTCCAAGATTTGGACAGTAGTTCCTCCGAGAAAGGTCATCTACTAGGTTATGAGGTTTAAAACTGATGGTGCTAGATTTTACTTACTGTTGATGTATTAAATGCCTCCATTTACTGCAATCTTGGCACACAACTTGAATTTTACTGACATCCATCACATGCGTCACACATAGAACTTTTATACTCCATTATCTTCTTATGCAGACATTCCTGAATTGGTCCTCTCAGGATTTCCTTGGCCTTCCATACCTTTACACCAGTTCCCGAAATGGGCCGGTATACGCTGGTATGGCATACTGGCATATATCTGCCCATTTCTCCTAGTACACTGGTGTGCAAAAATTAAGGACGAAGAGGAGAAATTAGCATAACAGCGGAACGAGCAGGCAGAACGGACCGAAAGACCACTCAGGAGATAGACTAGTGTCCGATACGGTAGGGCATGCGCATATATGCAGCAAGAAGGGGGGTGACGGAAGGGTCTAAAGCACACGGGCGGTGTACGCTCATCAATTCGGTGAAAGCTATTCCACCTTGTACATCGGTTTTAACGACGTCGAATTGCTGCCACCGTGTGATATGGCCAACAGGCAATCCAGTCAGTAGACGACATCTGGATGACTACGCGACGTCGCGTCATTGGGAAGTTGGAAGAAGATCGAAGTGTGACCAGTGTGGCTGGGGAGTTCGGGATCGCTCACAGCATCGTTTCACGAGCTTGGAGAGCATTTCAAACGACAGGAACAGCTGACCGAGAGTTTAGCGGTGGTCGTCCACGAGCAACCACGGCGGCGGACGACCGGTATATTGTCCTATAGGCGAGAAGAGACAGACGGCAGACAGCGGGAGAAATTGCAAGGCACATGCGTCAGAAAACTGGACGTCCGTTATCGCGTTTTACCGTAGTCAGGAGGCTGCACAAAGGTGGTCTATTTGCACAACGACCAGTACGGTGTGTGCCATTAACGCCTGCTCATCGGAGACGGCGGTTTCTGTGGGGCCAGGAACAAAAGAACTGGACACATTAGCAATGCGGTCGAGTTCTCTTTACGGATGAGAACCGATTTAGTCTGACGAGCGATTCTGGACGTATGCACATCTGGAGAGAGCAGGGAACACAATCACAGCTCCAATAGCATCGAAAGGGACCAGTTTGGAGGTGGCGGAGTTCTCGTTTGGGGCGGTGTCATGCTTGGTAGCCGTACTGACCACATCTTCCAAGGAGGTTCAGTCACTGGTGTCCGCTATTGTACGGAGGTTCTCCTGCCTCACGTGCGTCTGTTTAGAGGTGCTGTGGGTCCTGAGTTCCTCTTCATGGACGACAACGCTACACCTCATCATACAGTAGCTGTTGGAGAGTAAAGACATTCAACGCATGGATTGGCCCGCAATCCATGCGTTGAATGTCCTAAATCCAATCGAACACGTGTGGGACTTTCTCGGGAGACGTTTGGCAGCACATCACCAGCCGCCAGCAACGATTCCGCAGTTGCGATTGGCGCTACAAGATGAATGGGCCGCAATGCCTCAAGAGCTCCTTGACAACCTCGTCCTCAGCATGGACAGACGTAAATCCTGCAACGCAGTCAGGGGTAATCATATCCCCTACTAAAGACTGGATTTTTCACATGGACGTTTCTGTCTTCTGTCCAGTTGTGCTCGAAACTACCTTTTCAATAAAGTGCCTTTGTATCCTTTGGATTCCTTGTTTGGACGATTTTGCTCACTTTTCCCATATTCTTACATCTTGGGGATCTTATGGTATGATTTGAGTCGATGTGGAGCACTTCTGCACGACGTTACATTCGAAAAACCGTATCGTCCTTAATTTTTGCTCGCCAGTGAATTTCATACCGGCACTTTCTTTTCCCTGGAATTTACATACTGGCACTAATTTTAATAGTGGGAACTGCAGAAATTAATTTTTTAGGGGTCCCTGACTTATGAGAGCACCTTCTTACGCACAGAATCCTTATGTACCTCGTGCCTTTGAGAAATACACTGCTAGCCACATAAAATTCAACACCAAAAAGGACACGAGATAGCAAAACCAGATTTACTGGACACATAACAACAGATACAAAGATGAAACGATTGATCTTAGAGGTCCGTGCGACTTGCAGAACACGCAGACATCACTAGTTCGTGTGGCCCCCATGGCTGGCAATAACGGCCGCGGCATCGAACGAAAGATGCTTTGGATGTGAGGTTCGGGTATGTCGGTCCAGGCTGCTTCCACACGTTGCCACAATTCATCAGGCGTAGCCGCGGGTGGTGCTTGCCGGGCCACTCGGCTGCCGATCAACGACCAGACGTGTCGATGGGCGACATATCGGGAGAACAGGCGGGCCACGGCAGCAGTGACACCTGGTGAGCCATGAAGGATTGTTGAACGGTGCGTGCCACGTGCGGGCGCGCATTGTCCTGTTGAAACGTGGCCGCTGGCAGGTCCTGCAGGTAAGGGAGGACTACAGGCTTCAAAACGTGGGAGATGTAGCGGTGGCTGTTGAGTGTACCGGCGATGCGTACCAGAGGGGTGCGGGTGTCATATCCAATTGCGTTCCAAACCATAACGCCAGGCGGCGGACCGGTATGACGATGCATAATGCAGGCGTCATACAGTCTCTCGCCGCGGTGCCGCCACACTCGGATCCGACAATCGTGGTGTTGCAGGCAGAAGCGGGATTCGTCGGAGAAGACATGTCGTGCCATTTCGTAGTCCCGGTGCGGCGTTCAATGGCGCACTGCCGCCGCACTCGCCGGTGGTGTAACGTCAATGGTAATCGGAGCAATGGGCGCCGTGCGACACGTCTCCGCTCCTGCAGACGACGTCGAACGGTGCGTGCTGACACAGGTTGTTGCGCAACACACCCTAATTCCTGCGCTAACGTTCGTGATGTGGCGGGGCGAGCCGTCAATGCCCGCCGCACAACATGCTAGACCTCTCGCTCGGTGGTGTGCCGCCGCTGCGGCAATCGCTCCCGTCGGTCCGTCCGTCCCTCCTGCACCCACCGAATCCATACTCGCCTCACTAAGCCACTGTTCGTCCTCTGTCGAACTCTGAAACGTGCTGGAATGACTGCTGTATTCTACGATGAGGCATCAGGAATCTTCCACGCACAGGTCCGGCAGCACAACACACTTACCGCCTTCTGTGCACCCTTCTTATAGTGCTTCTCGGTGGCGTGCCGGGCGCACATGATTTGCATATGCCCTGAGACGCTAATCGTTTGCACGTCCTCTCGCGGGCTACGCATGCTGCATATTTCAGGCCAATTGGATGTTTCCTTCTTGGTGTTGCATTTCGAGTGGCCAGCAGTGTAGCTGTGTGGGAATTCTAAAGAGTTGGGGAGTGGTGTACACATGAACTATAAGTTCAATTCTTCAAAGGCTGGAAATGAAGCTACCCATAGTACACGAACACATCTTGCCCAACCCCAAATCATCCCACTAAAGATGTGTGTAATTTTGATTATGTCATTAATTTTATAATTTCAATTTGAAGAGCTTTCTCATTGAATGAAGAATGGGGAATATTAGATTAAACACAAATTTCAGTTTTGCAGCAATAAGTATAAACTTTTTTTACACTTTGGATTTTTTTTTTTTAGGGTGGTGAGATTGCTCTTAATTAAAGACAGAATATTCATTCTGATTGAGAAGATTCTATTTGCCCAAGTTTCTATTTCATGAAAGTCCCTATTGGAGGGGCTGGGCTGCCAATCAGAAGTGCCTAAACCATCTCAGAGTAGAATATTTAAAGCAATCGGAAATATGTACTGAATTGCCTAAACCATCTCGGAGTAGACTTATTCAAAGCAATCAGAAATATGTACTGAATTGCCTAAACTATCTCGGAGTAGAATATTCAAAGCAATCAGAAATATGTACTGAATTACCTGTGGTTTACTGATCATCATGTGGCATCCCCTCAGAACACTTGAAAATTGCATCACCCTGGAGCGGGAATCTAACATACATTTCCTGATTTCCATTCGAGTATGCTAACTGCTAAACCACTCAGCACAATGAGTCCAAGCAACTAAGGCTAAGCAATTATAGATTAGGAATCCGAAACTCAGGTTTTTTCGCTAGTCGAAGCAATCAGCCTCAATTGTAGCGCCGTTGACCCCCTCACGTCCAGGCGTGCAGGTAGGTTATAATTCGCCAGTATTTCAGATATACCTAGTCTTACCATAAATACTGTTACAAAGTATTCGGTGAAATAAAAAATTAACGATAATTTAATATGCCTGTGATATGATGTAAGTAGCACACTTGTGAATACATGGCACCAATCACTTTTCAAAATGGCATCCTTTTGCCTTCACACAGTCCTTCAGTCTCTGTGGCCACTCATCAATAGCTTTGCACAGGGTCTCCACAGGGAAAGCTGCTACTACCCGCACCAAAGAGCATTTGAGAATGTCAATACTGGAATGTCTCTTTCTGCAGGCCATGTCCTCCAGTGTGGCCCACAACTTGGTTGAGGTCTGGGCTGCTTGAAAGCCAATCAGCTGGAGAAATGAAGTCTGGCAAATTCGCCTGAAGCCACTCCTGGGTTGACTTGGCCTTGCAGGTAGGTGCGAAATCCTGAAAACTCCACTGTCGGTTTTGGAAGAGGGTGTGACTCGCACTTTTGACCACTGGCTCCAAAACCCTGTCCTGGTAGACTTTGGCGGATGTTTTCACCCCTTTCTCACAGAAATGGAGCTCTGTTATATCCTCGTAGGAGACTCCCCACGAAACCATGTCAGAAGCAGGATGACGGCTCCTCATGATCCTTGGAGTTTTCTCCTAAGCTTCTCGTAAGGTTGACGCATACACCCTGTCATTTTGGTGGTTGAAAGTCTCTTCAATAGTTTTGTGGGGTGAGGGAGTGCCCTGTACACCGCCGGTAAACTCTCAACATTAGGTCAGTCCGCAGCACGCGTGACATCGACGCTCTCGAAATGTTCAGCTCACGAGCTATCCCTGATTGTTTTCTGACAGGATTTATTTTGTCGAATACGGGCTGCCACTGCTTTCACCAGGCGAGCAGTCCTCACGGTACGTGGCCAACCTTTTCTAGGGTGGTCAGCAATGGAATGGTCCCAGTCTCCAGGAACCTTTTGATGGTCTGGTAGACAAAAATTTGTCTGATTTTCAGCATGTTGAAAATCTCGGAAGCTGATTTTTCAACTTTGTGCATCGCTATTACAGCAACACGATTCTCATAATCGGCCCCACTCCATAGAAAGTACTTCGCGAAACACATTATCTCTTCTGTGACTGAATGACAATGATTCACTAGCTCTTCATGCCTCCTGGCTGGTGGGTGACACTGCAGACCGGTTGTGAGCCATCTGTCGAACGTTTGTAACAGTATTTATGCTAAGACTGGGTAGAAATCGAGGAAGAAGTCTAAGTTGCTTGGAACTTTGTTGTCCTGGGTAGTGTAATGGTTTGCATACTCGAACAGAAATTGAGAGATGCTGGTTCGATTCCAGCTCCAGGGAGATGTAATTTTCATGTTTTCTGAGGGGGTGTTACATGAAGACCAGGAGACCACAGGCAATTGATTACATACAGGGTGGCCCAAAACGTACCTGCCAAGTTTAATGCTGTATTATTCCTGAACGAAAAGGCATACAATTCTCATCCAAAGTGTATTAAAATCTACATCTTCTGCCATTTATATTACATGTTCAATATGTTTGGCCGCCCCTGTGGCGCAGTGGTCTAAGCGATGGCCTTTGATCATTCGTCCGAAAGGGGTCCGGGTTCGAATCCCGGTGAGGCATGGATGTTGTGTTTGTCTTACGGCACTGGCTCTCTCCCTTCCCTGGAACCGGTGGCCCTAAATTAGGGACGGGCGACTGCTTATAGCCCACTGAGTTGCTCACGGTGGTCGTTAAACCTCCAATCCACATCCACACAATATGTTTGACCTCAACCTCGACGATCTTGCGCAATCTGATCCCAAAATTGGACACCACCTTCTAGAAGGCGTCTGTTGGAATGGCCAAGATTTCACGCCCGATAGATGATTTCAGCTCCTCCAAAGTCTTTGGGTTGCTCTGATACACTTTGTCTTTGAGATGTCCCCATAAAAAAAATCCAAAGGATTGAGGTCTTGTGAATACAGAGAGACAACAAATCAGTTTTAAAGAAAGACAAGGAAGAGATATCAATAGAAGAATTATCCAAGATAATAGAACCTTTTGGAGACTTAAAGACTATTTAATCGGCCATCTTTCATTGTGTTTTAAAAGAAAAATCTTCAATGCATGCATTAACCCCATATTTACCAACTTATGGAAGTGAAATGTGGAGTATCACAGAGCGCCAACGTAAAGAAATAAGAGTATCGGTAAGGTAGCACTGACAACAATGGTTTTAAACAAGATAAAAACGGGTAGTAATACGCCAAACGACTAAGTAAAGAACGATAAAATCCTAGAGAGGTCATGACATCTTCTGCCGCTCCACAATGGGCCGATTTGTAACAGGTTGCTCCATACACTACCGCCAGAGGTACAGCCATCAGGGAGTCTCTGGAGATCTTGTTTAGCAATGATGTCTGCAACGATGACGTGTCAATGGAGCTGCCTTTGATATGGCGCATGTTCCTACGTGCCTCTCGTGAAAGGACCTGATTCCTCTGTTTCCGCACGTGCCGTGCTGTCACGTTTTTATACATTTTATATTTCACATGCATATTTAAATTTTCTGTACATTCATTTAGATTACTAACGTTGTTCCAAAACCACGTCTAAGTCTGAAGAAGGCACCCGTAGGTGCTGAAAGCTTGCAACCTTTTGTTTGCTGTCTTATGCCAATAAAAGGATTTTATCGTTCTTTACTTAACAATGGTTTTGTTACAAAGAAAGCTTTAACGGTTTTGTGTGTATTTACGGGTGCTGAAAGCAAATATGAAGTCACAATTGATCCACTGAGCTTGAATTTCTTGTAATGGAACTCTCTATTGGGGTGAATGTTGTGTTACTTAAAGGAATTTCCCTATGTTTCCCAACGTGGACATCTGTCTGCAGTCAGGATAGCTGTGTCTCTGAGAGTAGACATACTGTAGCCATTACTTCCTGTTGTGCAGTTCCTTCTGGTAAGGGGGAACAAAGAAGAATTTTTGTCAAATGCATTTAATCGGTATTGAAGGACGTGCATTTACTCGTGGTTTTAAAAAAGTAGTGTGGATTGTGCAACGTGTACGTTAAATAAAGCCGCGTACTTGTGGGAACCATCCAAACAGTTTCTGCCACATTTGTGGACAATTTACTTTAAAGTCTCAAAGACGACATTTCACACCGTTGATTAGAAAATCGTATGAACTTTTATTTCCAGTGCAAAAGGGGTGATGAGCATAAATCTTGGGCGCCTCACATTTGTTGTAATTCGTGTGTAACTTTGTTTGATGGCTGGTTGAAGGGATCACGTCAAATGTCATTTGCGGCACCAATGGTTTGGAGAGAACCGAAAGAGCACTCAACAGACTGTTACTTCTGCATCACTAAGATATCTGGAATTAGAGCTAAGACCAAAGACACGATTCAGTATCCCAGTATTCCATAAGACCTGTTCCTCATGGTCCAGATCTGCCTGTACCTCCACAGTCATGGAGCTTAGATGATAGTGATACTGATGAAATAAATCCTCACAGCGAAGAATATATTGAAGTAAAACAAGACCCTGATTTCTCGGAAGATTCTGTTCGTTAGTTAGTTGATTTTTGTGGCGCATTTGCTAGGTTTGGTCATAGAGCGCCAGACACAGAACCATCAGAGAAAGATTTTTAAAAGAGGGTGTGATGGTTAAAAGCAGGCTGATTTGGTAAAAGTTAAAAAGAGAATGATGAAAAAGTGTTAAAGCTAGTTAGTTAGTAGTCTTTTTTTTAAAACTACATAATTTTAAAAAGTGAATTTGTTTAAAAGAAAACCTGCGGAAGTGTCGGAGTGTTCGCCAAACAGCTTTTGAAGCGTAGCTGCTCCGTAGTCCAGAAAATGAGACTAAAAATAGTGAAACCGATGATTACGAAAACGAACACAACTACATAAAATATGAGAGACAGTGAGTAGGTAATCACACGTCTAACACATCGGGGCAGTGTCGCCACACAGCAAATAGCGATGAGTGAAATGACAATGCCCAATGCGGAGGCGTGCAAGAAGAACTTCCTCCCTGCGGTTCCGGCGACACGACGATTTCCAGACTCCAAGGATGGGTTTAATACGGTGCAGTTTATTCTCCACCTGTTGGTCCCACAGACCCTGCCACGTTCGCCTGATATAATCATGAACAAAAAAACATCCCGGTGAAACAGTGGCAAGGGTGTGACGACCAAAGATGCAGCAGATCCAGCACCAGCAGACTCGTTCCCTGAGATCCCAACAAGCCTAGGAATCCGGCAGAACCGTATCTTGACACCATCCTCGAGCAAAGAACGAAGTAGTCTTCGTACGGTAAAAATAACTGGGTGGCCGGTGAAATCTAAAGATGACATAGATTGCGCAACACTCAACGAATCCGTGTACACAATGGCAGACTGATGAGAGCTCGACTGCACGTGAACAAGAATAAGATACGCAGGATGTATCTCCGCCGAAAACACCATGGCCTCGGTAGGAATGCGGGCAACAGAAACTTCGTCAATGCAGACGTCGGCGGATCCAACAACTCCAGCCGCCTTAGATCCATCGGTGAAAACAGGAATAAAGTCTGCATTGACGTAACGGTGCTTAGCGAAGAGCTGCTGGTACACTGACGCAGGAATTAAGGACTTAGCAAAAGATGTAAAGCTGGTATCAACCATGACACAAAGGGGGTGCCAAGGATGATCCTCAAAGACCCTCGTCGCAGAATACGGCAGTCATTCCAGCACGTTTCGGAGTTGGACAGAGGACGAATAGTGGCTTATCGCGACAGCGGTTTATCGTACCGAGACATCGGCGCCTGTGTGGGACGACATCCAGCCACTGTGAGGCGAGTATGGATTCGGTGGGTGCAGGAGAGACGGACGGACCGACGTGAGCGATTGTCGCAGCCGCGGCACACCACCGAACGAGAGGACTGGCATGTTGTGCGGCGGGCATTGACGGCTCGCACCGCCACATCACGAACGTTAGCGTAGGAATTAGGGTGTGTTGCGCAACAACCTGTGTCAGCACGTACCGTTCGACAGTTGTCCGCAGGAGCGGGGACTTGTCGCACGACGCCCATTGCTCGATTACCATTGTCGTTACACCACCGACGATTGAGGCGGCAGTGGGCCGTTGAACGACGCACCTGGACTACGGAATGGCACGGCATTGTCTTCTCCGACGAATCCCGCTTCTGCCTGCAACACCACGATGGTCGGATCCGCGTGTGGCGGCACCGCGGCGAGAGACTGTATGACGCCTGCATTATGCATCGCCATACCGGTCCGTCGCCTGGCGTTATGGTTTGGAACGCAATTGGATATGACACCCGCACCCCTCTGGTACGCATCGCCGGTACACTCAACAGCCACTGCTACATCTCCGACGTTTTGGCGCCTGTAGTCCTCCCTTACCAGCAGGACCTGCCAGCGGCCACGTTTCAACAGGAAAATGCGCGCCCGCACGTGGCACGCATCGTGCAACAATTCTTCCACGACCCGCCAGGTGTCACTGCTGCCGTGGCCCGCCTGTTCTCCCGATATGTCGCCCTCGAACACGTCTGGTTGCTGATCGGGAACCGAGTGGCCCGGCAAGCACCATCCGCGGCTGCGCCTGATGAACTGTGGCAACGTGTGGAAGCAGCCTTGACCGACATACCCCAAGCCCACATCCAAAGCCTCTTTCGTTCGATACCGCGGCGTGTAACGGCCGTTATTGCCAGCCATGGGGGCCACACAAACTATTGATGTCTACGTGTTCCGCAAGTCGCACGGGCCTGTAAGCTCAGTCGCTTCATCTTTGTATCTGTTGTTATGTTTCCAGTAAATCTGGCTTTGCTAACTCGTGTTCTTCTTGGTGTTGCATTTTGGGTGGCCAGCAGTGTAGATAGCATGGTGTATAAAACCTATATAATAGGCTTCGTCTGTCCCTAACGCTCTGACGTCATTCAGTACCGCAGCGCCATCTGCTTTTATACTGTAGCCAAAATCGGAACTAATCTCACCGCTATCGGACGATACTTAAAATCAAGAGAAAATACTGGAAAATAAAGTAAAGTTAGTAAGACAGACGATGGCAACACGCACGTGTTCGAACAACTGTCTGTGACGTTTGTTCTGTTAGGTAGGTGTTATGTCGTGTTTTATTTCATTTTCTTCGCATTGCAGAGTATTTCATAGAAAAGGAACAACTATCTATTAGCCTATATACATCGATGAACCATTACATTATGACCACCCCAGCCTAGAGAAATGAGCGCGCCTGGAGACCGAAAGGTGGCGCAGGTGAAGTTCACGAAGGAGTATATATTCAACCCGAGGACCGGCTTTCGGTAAGTAGAGTGTTCGGAGGCAGAATGAAAAAAGCTGACGATTTATTGGAGTTTGATAAAAGGCAAATTGTGATGTCACGGCTCCTCGGAACTACGATCTCGCAAACGGCGCGGCTTGAGGATTGTTCACGTGCCGCTGTAGTGAGTACGTATCAAAAGTGGTGCACAGATGGCCAAACAACGACGAACCATCGTCCCGCCGTGTGTCTGCCGCAGCTGATTGATGCCAGAGGAGGGTGCAGAGACTGTCGTGCATTGTTCACAGCGACCGCAGGGCCACAGTGCGACAAATCACACGCAGCTGCAACAGTGGCGATCAGGGCAATGTGTCACAGCACACAGTTCATCACAGCCTTCTGCGCATGGGCCTACGTAGCCGAAGACCCAGCCGGGTCCTCGTCTCACTGAACGTCATCGCCAACAACGCATGTAATGGGCCCAAAATCACCGAGATTGGAACGTGGATGATTGGAAGAAAGTGGCCTGGTCTGAGAAATCAAGAATCCTAATGCACCACGTAGAAGGAGGAGCGCGGAAACGTCGATTACCAACGGAGGCTATGGCACCTGGATGTACAATTGGGCGGAAACAGGCCTTTGGCGGCGGTGTTTGGCTGTGGGCGATGTTTTTTTTTTTTTTTTTTTTGGTGTACTTTAGGCCCCATTATCTCAATAGCACAATCCCTGATAGCTGTCAGGTATCTGAACATGGTTGCTGACCAAGTTCACTCATTCATGGCAATTTTGTTCCCTGCTGGTGATGGCCTTCACTAACAGGATAATGCGCCATGCCACACTGCCAGAATAGTCAAGGAGTGGTTCGAGGAATATGCTGGTGCCTTTCTGGTAATTTCCTAGCCCCCAAATTCATATGACACGAACCCAATCAAACATTTGTGGTTCGACTTGGAAAAAGCGGGTTCGCGCTAAATCACCACCACCCCGAAATATACGGGAACTGGAAGACCTGCTGTTGACATTATGGTACCAGATATCCCAGGATACCTATCGCCACCTCATTGAATCGATGCTTCGCCGAGTAGCCTCTGTTTTGCGGGATAAAGGGGGTCACAGCTTATTAGGTAGGTGGTCATAATGTATCAGTGTTGATGGCATGGTATATCCCATTATAATAATATCTCCTGATACGGGACATTATTAAAGCAAAAATGAATTTTTACTTAAATAATGAAAAACGTAAGAATGCATTTTATGGTTGATAATATTGTTACGCAGAAGAGACTATGCTCTATTTCTCTTTTGGTTTTTTTTTTTTTTGTTGTTTAACGACCCATTTTAAACATGTAGGGCTGGGATGAATAAGTTGTCCCTAATTTTAGGCCGCAGGTTAAAGCAAACAGTAAAGCCAATGCCGTGAGATTTAAAACAACATCCTTCTTAACGGGGAGATTCTAGCCCAGACTCTGAAAACCACTATGAAGATTTCTTGACCACTGATTACAAGGACTGTTTTCAACAAAACCCATTGTTATGCTATAAAGGATAATTAAAATGCTGCCAAAAATCAATAATAAGAAAAAAGCAACAATATAAAACTACTACTATTTAAGAGGGCCCTTGAGTAGGGGAAGTCAGTAGTGAGGATGAACTCAAACGGTAAGCAGATGATTTTCTTTCGATAGTTCTGTAACAGACAAGACGCGTTTGTGATCAAAGTACATACCTGAAGTAGCTGAAGACAGAAAAAATAATGTTTCCTAATGGTAAGATTTTTTTATATTCAATTTTAGTATACATATATAATCCTACATGGGTTACATCAAATGAAACCTGGAAAGGGATCGAAATATTTAAAAAAAATTGTCTTACATTTGTAGCAAATATTTAAAAGTGATTTTCCCTTGGTGTTAATATATTGATGTTTACTCATAATATTGTAAGGCAGACGTTCAATGCATTACAGTGCTGTTTAGCTCTGGAAATATTTCAGCAACAAAAAATATGACCAATGAAAAAATAATTTGTCAAATAACACCCAAATCTACTTCCATTCGAGAAACCTTTGAAATCTTGACCAGCAGCGAGGCTTGCAATATAGCGTCTATCTCGAGTTGCCATGCATTCGGAATCAATTCTTAAAACAATGCTGCGTTTTCTACCACGGTGCCACCTGTCCAACCAACGTGACCTCGTTTCTTCGAATGACATTTCATTTGAGCCTATTTATTTATTGTCTAGACAAGTCGCCGCGTTCAAATTGTTGAAGTGTTCCATTATCCAATTTGCAGTTAGCTGTCTACCTTCCTTGAAAAAGCCATCTGGTTGATGTGCGAAAGCTTGGAAAATTTTATTTATAATCTACGCCAAGAAATTTGGATTGCAAGTATAATTATGTTATTTTAAGTATAATTTATCATGCTGTTCACATGTAAAATATATTTGAAACGTAAAGTAACAATGCAATTTCGGGAACACTGGGCGACAAGGTTGTTTAATGACAGTATTTTGGTATTAACAATGACCACTCATGTTTGTTGCAAAGGCAAAGTTTATTGTTGTTACAGAGCACGAATACAAAATGTGCAACAATCATTACCAGCTTCTATTTAAGGAGTAGTTCTTGTGTAGATGAAGACAAGAACCAGAAAATGTCTTACTGATAACACTTTCCCCCGATATTTCTCCTTAATATGTCAAATGCATCTAAATTTCCGAAGGGTTTGGTACAACTCTCTCAGAGTTTTGCTTCATATAAATTTATGTTTAGGATGTATTTAAATAGGAAGTTAACATTTTTGTAGTTGGTGTCTTTCAGCAGAAATAACGTCTTCGATTAACTTTGTAAAACTGTGAAGGGCTATCTCGATAATTTTATATCTGATATACCATTCGGTTTACGAATAACAGCAACCTTCCCTTTTAAAAAAGTATTCAGATCTTTTTATGATGTATTTGCAGGTTGTTGTTTTTTTTTTTTTTTTTTGTAATTGAAATAGATATTTTAACAACATCTCTTTAACTAAAATAATTGATTTGGGGAAAAAATTAAATAGAATGTAAACCACAACATTTCAAAATTATGAAAAGTTAAATACACTTTCTGTTTTCTTTTCAATTCGTTTGCTTCCAGTTCAAGAGCTAAACAAATTTGAAATTTATTTTCTGAGATCTTTCTGAAAATTTCTGTACAGAATGCTTACTTAGTGATGAGTGGGGTCTAAAATTTAAAAGTTAATTATTATTTATACTAATTATTATAAGCTCAGAAATTTATGGAATGATTTCTTCGTAAACAGCGTTCAAAGGCAGAGAAACAGGCAGATGTTAAGAATTTTGTTACGAAAAAAACTGTAGCTTATTTTATAAATTCACTTTCGTACTAGCTAAAAATCCTAGCACCCTTTGAGAAAACTTCCAGGAAAATATTTTTGTGCAACAGAAATTTCATAGAATATATTTCCCAGCCAGTACGTCATATTTAAATATATATCTCGCAAATTGTGCAATGAAAGAAATTTCCTTGCGCCAATTTGCATTTATTTTTTTTTTATTTTTTTTTTCAGAATTCATGTGAGTCTTTTAGAAACTGGGTCACTCGGATTCTGAGAACTAAATTGTCGGCCCCAAATTTTGCAGTGTTGAAATATGTTTCAAATTTCCGTGCGTCCTTTCATTGAGCAGATCTTGGATGAATTATAGAAATCTGTTATGAAATGAGAGATTTCCATCTGATGATCGTAGTCTATTTCATAACAAACTTCGTCTCTGCGTTTGACTGGCAATTGCACTTACACTTTTGTCATCAATATAACTTCTCCGCACGAAATGCCCAAATGTTACTTAGGCGGGGTAACGTCGTGTTTGCCGAAAGCACGTCCGCGTTCGTGTGTTAGGACAAGAGAAGTGAAAGCGGGGATGATTCTTTCAATACTTCCTACCTTCCTCTTTCTTCACTAGTGTAGTTAGTTGTTTATTAAAATTTAAAATATAGTAAAAATTAATGTATGTACGTATTATAAAATTAAAATCTAAACAATGTTATAGTTGTATCATTAAATTAAGTGAAGTAAAACCTGCTTATAATGAGGAGCTCGGAACCGACGGAAATCGGTAAATTCGTTAAAATTTCACCAACGTAAAAACAAGCACACGTTATAATATGGATAAATTTTTATATTATATATCCATAACGAATGTAATTGAATGATTTAGTGAACCGTAGTTGTACAAGTTAAAATAAACTAAGCACTGTATCAGCAGTGAATTCATAGCAGGCCCCATGCGGAAACGGGACATTAAAAAAAAGATGTTTTTTGCATTAACGTTCCCTTAATTTTCACCGAACATTTTAATTACTCCTCCATCCCTCTTTGAACTCCGTTATTCTTCTCTGCAAACGTTGCCTAGAAATCCACTTAATTCATGTGCTAAACTTCCACCCATCCATTTTTATTTTTATTTTTTATTTTTTGCCTAGGAATAGGTCTCTTGTTTCAAATCTGCTGATGCTATACTTCCAAGGCATATCCCAAAGGAGTAGGTCGTGAAGGAAGTCTCTTGTGCAACTTGCTTGTTCAGCATTTGATGTATTCCCTCCCCATTGCTTTTCCATGGACATTCTTCGACTAGCAATATTCTGCAGCAATTTCGTCCTGAATGCAACCACCTCAACCCATTCAAGGACAGTTCGCGGTAGAGTTTTTCCATCACATTAAATATGGGATTTCATTAAATTTTATTTTGCTTGTTGAAGGTAATTATCTTAGCTTTTCCATGAATATTCTTCGACTACCAAGATTCTGCTGCTATTTCGTCTTGAATGCAACCACCTCAACCCATTCAAGGACAGTCCGTGGTAGAGTTTTTCCACCATATTACATATGGGATTTCATTAAATTTTATTTTGCTTGTTGAAGGTAAATAATCTTAGCTTTTCCTTCCCTGGTTAAATTTTGTAGGCCGAAAAGGATCAAGTTAGCTTTGAATCAAAATTGCACCGAATGAAAGTTCCGGTTTTGCTCGTTAAATCCCGCTAAGAAAGGGCTCGTTATAATCGGGTTCTACTGTGTGTAATAGTGTAGTTAATAACAACAAACATAGTTATAACAAACATATCTAAGATCTCCAATCTGCCATCCTTTCAAATGAAATCCGCCATCCAATCATAGAAATCTGCTAGCCCATGTAATGAAATCAGCCAGCCTTTCATTAATCTAAGATCTTCCATCTAAGATCTCTAGACAGCCTTTAAAAATAGTGATGGAATTAATGCACGAAACTATAAAGTTAAAGGCTTGCATTTCCGAATTGAAGAGACTTAGATTTAGCACGGTAAGTAATGGAAACAGAACTTCACAATCCTGGGTTCGTTTTTTTTATAAAAATTCATGTAGTAAGGAATAATAATTGAAACAAAATTGCTTCTGAAGCAATTTTGTTTCAATGAAAATGACAAACTGCGAAAGGATGTTTTCAAAGTTAACACGAGATAATATTATCAGACGAGTTGAAAATTGCAAAGCTTACCCAAAGATTTAACAATGCAGGAAACATTGATCCGAATGTCAAGTGCCATGTCATCATCATCATCATTGTCAACCATTATCAATCCACTGCTGGACGAAGGTCTCCCCAAGTTTCCTCCACAACGGTCTGTCTTGTGCCAGTCTCCTCCATGCCACTCCCGCATATTTACGAATTTCATCTACCCATCTCCCATGTGGTCTTTTTCTGGGTCTTTTCCTGTCCCTTGGAATCCAATCTAAAATTTCGGCTGTCCATCTATGGTCTGTCCTTCTGGCAGTATGTCCAGCCCATTGCCATTTCAGGGATTTAACTCTGATCATGATGTCTTCCACTCTCGTCATTTTTCGGATCCACGAGTTCCTCTTCTTATCTCTCCTGGTTATACCAAGCATGCACCTCTCCATGCTTCTTTGAGTTGTCTGCAGCCTTTGTATGTCTCTTTTAGTTAAGGTCCACGTCTCTGCACCATACGTAAGCACTGGAAGGATGCATTGATCAAACACTTTTCTTTTAAGACATAATGGCATATTGCTCTTGAAAATTATGCTGTTTCTTCCAAAAGCTCTCCAGGCAAGTTTTGTACGCCGATTAATTTCTTCATCAATGTGACCCTCACTTGATATCTGCTGTCCAAGATAAACGTACGTGTCTGTTATCTCCAGCTTTTCTCCATCAATCGATAAATCTTCATTTCTTGTAAAAGCATTGAACATCACTTTTGTCTTCTGAAAGTTCATTTTTAATCCCACTTCTTTACTCTTGTCAGCAAGTTCCTGGATCATACTCTGCAGCTCTGATGGGGTAGTTGCAAAAATGACTACGTCATCAGCAAAACGAAGGTGGGCTAGATAATCTCCATTAATCTTTATCCCTTTGTTTTCCCAGTTCAGTGATTGAAAGACATTTTCCAATGTGGCATTAAAGAGCTTCGGAGATATGGTGTCACCTTGTCTCACTCCCTTTCCAATTTTTATGTGTGTTGTATTTTCAAACAGCCGAATCTTTGCACTTGCATTTTCATAGATGTTATTAATAATATTAATGTATGCATCTTCAATACCGCAGGATTTCAGAGCCGTGGTAACTGCTGATGGTTTCACCGAATCAAAGGCTTTTTCATAATCGATAAAAGCCATGCACAATGGAAGTTCATATTCCCTCGCTCTTTCAATTAGTTCTCTCAGTACGTGGATATGATCTATTGTGCTGTAGCCACTCCTGAATCCAGCTTGTTCTCTCGGTTGAGCCATGTCCAGTGTTACCTTCAAGCGGTGTGAAAGAACTTTAGTGAAGATTTTATAAACCACTGATAGGAGGCTGATAGGTCTGTAGTTCCTGAGATCCTCAATGTCACCTTTTTTATGTAGCAGGATCATTGTAGCATTGTTCCAATCCTCAGGAATCTTCCCTTCATTAAGGCATCGAGTGAAAATTTGAGCGAGTACTGTTTCAATTTCTCCACTTGCTTCTTGTATGATGTCTATAGTAATTCCATCTTCTCCTGGAGCTTTCCCCGCTTCATGTTCTTGATTGCATGAGCAACTTCTGCTGGGAGGACTGGAAGAACTCTGGTACCTTTCATGATGTCTGGAGTACATGTATCATCCCTTTCATATAATTTGGAGTAGAAATCTTTCACTCTTGTCAAAATTTCGCCTCTATTTCTTGTTATAGAACCATCTTCTTTTCTCAGTGCCATAATCTGTTTTCTTCCCTTACTGAGATGTCCCTTTGCTATCTTTAGGCTTTGGTTGTTTTCAATTGCTTTCCTCACTAGCTCACAGTTGAATTTCCTTACGTCTTCAGTGATACTTTTTCGTGCTGTCTTGCATAGCTCTATATATTCCACTTTGGAAGTCACATCTTCTTTAGTTGTCCTCATCTCTCTTCTTTTTTGCATCAACATTTTGGTTTTTCCTGATAATTTGTTTACATGCAACTTGTTCTTAGACCCAGCTAATTTTGTTGCTGTTTCCATAAGAGCTTTGGTTACTTTTCTGTTAACTTCCGAAATATCCACTTCTTCCGATGTTAGGCCTTCTAAAGCAGAGAATCTGTTCTTCAGTTCCAACTTGAAAGTATTATGATGTTTTTTAAGGTTGGTTATGTCAATACCTTTTGTTTGTCTTATGAGCTTGCCACGTTCCAGTTTAGTGTTGAGGTGCATCTTACATCTCACCAATCTATGGTCACTACCTGTGTTGAACTTGTTCAGCACACTGCAGTCTTCGATGACGAATTTTTTGTTACACATAATAAAATCAATTTCACTTGTCGTCCCAATTGGATGTCTCCATGTCCATTTCCTGTGTGGCTTTTTCTTGAAAAAGGAATTCAAGATGAAAAATCCTTCTGCCTCTGCAAACTCAACGAGAGTATTTCCACGCTGGTTTCTGTTGCCGTGACCGAATTTACCTACTGAAGTTTCATTCTGTTGCCGGTGCCCTATTTTTGCATTGAAATCTCCCATAATTATCTTCAAGTGCTGCTTACCTTTATTATTTAGATGACGAATTTCCTCATAAAATTCTTCAATTTCTTCTTCAGGATGACTTGTGGTGGGTGCATAAGTTTGAATAATCTGAGCCTGGTATCTTCTCGATAGTTGGATAACGAGTCGTGCAGCTCTGTCAGAGGAACTTTCAACTTCTACCACTTTATCCTTCAGTTTCTTGTTTATTATAAATCCAACACCACTAGTTCTGCCAGTATCTGTCCCACGATAATAGAAGAGATGTCCACTTTTCAGTTCAATGAGATCTTCTCCTTTTCTCCTTACCTCACTTAGCCCGACGATGTCCCACTTGATCCTTTGTAGTTCCTCTTCCAATTCAAGAAGCCTTGAATCAGAAGATAGGGAGCGTCCGTTGTAGGTAGCCAAGGTCAGCATCAAATGGCAGCCTAGTCCGGTCCTCCGGGGATTCTTAGCACCCTCTGCCTTCATGTCGCACTGGCCGCTGCCTTGGCCAGGTACATTCCAGCTGCCGGAGACTGAGGGCCAAGATTTAAGTTGTAGAGTCATTTTGGAGGTGTTTGGCCATAACTCACCACGCTGGCCAAGCGGGTTGGTGAGTGTGGGATAGCATTTCCTCTGATCCCGATGGTATAGTTATACCGCTATTTGCGGTCGTCAGAGCCCCTTTAGTGGGAACAGGATGCACCACGAGAAGGCGGGGTTGACATTTGTCAAGGAGAGGCTGTGATGTTACGCATCACCTGCCATGTACTTAATATTATCAACTAAACGAGATCATGTATAAGATACACCTAATCCTGCCCTATATACAACTAGTGTTAACGAAGCCGTCCGTAGGCGGCGAAAGCTTGCGGAAAATGTATTTGCTTCTTTATGCCAATAAAGCGGGATTATTTATTAGATTTATTAATGTTTCCCTGCTAACAATGACACGTTCTTCTGATGCAATCTTCCAGTCAGGAAGAGAGTTTTGGACGTAACCAATCAAACTGCTTTAATGGATGATATTTAAACTTGCGATGAAAGCATTGAACAAACTGTAAAAAAAGTTAACATCTTTACATGAAAATGTCGCTCAAAAGCAGCTAAGAAGGCAGTCATCTAAAAGCAGATAAAGAGGATAATGTATAAGATATTTCTGTAATGAATGATGAATTCCTTATTCGGAAAGCTGAACATTATTATGGATCCTTTTGAAAATTAGTAAAGAAGAATTCAATGCAGGCTTTTCGTGCAACAAAAGTCTTACAGGCAGCATTTGCGCATCAGTGTTGCAAAAATATACTTTGCGAATTTTTCACAGAAGAGAAATGCTTTTAGTACACAGTATTGGTACAAAATTTCATGGTTCTTCAATTTCCTGAGATATTCCTACCATGAATTTTGAAACGTTTTTAAAATTTCAATGCGTCTCTCATGAAACAGATTTTGGGTGAATTCAGAAATCTGTTGTGAAATGCTAGCTCTCTATCTGATGATACAGAGCCATTTTAGTACATGCTCCGTCTCCACGGTAGGTGGCAATAGCCGGGTAGTGTCACTGTTTACTCCACAGCCGGGATTGCCAGCTTTATCATCTATGTAACTCTACATGCGAGCGGGGCATCGCTGGCTGTGCACTATTATTTGAGTTAGGGGAACAATATTCGGTGATTCGCCAAGACAACTGAAGCGTTCGTGTGCGTCAACGAGGGGTTAAGGTGGAGGGAGTCGTTCAGTGCTCTTTTGTCTTTTTCTCTTTTTCCTAAAATATATTATAAGCTAGCCGCTTTTACATAGTAACAGAATTAACGCATGAAACTATGAAGTGAAAGACATGTTTTTACCAACTGAAGACAGTTACCTCCTGTACCGATTACGTAAGCGAAAGAAACCTGGAAAAACGTGTGGCTTCTATAAGTATTTGTAATGTTTTAAGGAACATAACAATTTCTTTCAGTAAGACTTTCAAAATTTTATGATTTTTCAATATACACTGAAGAGCAATTGAATTGGAAACAGCTGGCCTTATGCAAATGTGGCGCTGTGGGCGGCCCTGTAAACGGATACGACATGACGTATGCAGCGATCCGACAATATAAGGAGTGATGCGACGGGAATCAGTAAGAGTCGGACGCAGTATGGATAAGATGAAAGATCTAAGCGCATTTGATCGTGGGCAAATTGTCGGGCCCGACGAATGGGTCACTCCATCTCGGAAGTCGTGCAGGCACTAGGATTTTCACAAGCCACTGTGTCACGGGTGCACCGTGAGTACATCGAATCCGGTAAATCCATCCCTGCAAGGGCCAACTGCTGTGGACAACAGCGTGTGAATGAGCGGGGTCATCGTCGGTTGACTCGCATTGTAACAGCGGATAGACGGGCCACAGTGCAAGAAATCACTCGGCATTTTAACGCTGGTGCACAAAAACGTGTAAGCAGCCACACCATCCAGAGCCATCTCCTCGCTATGGGGCACAGAAGCCATCGTCCCACGAGGGTACCGCTGCTGACCGCACATCACAGGGTGCAAAGATTAGCATGGGCGCTGGAACATCACCACTGGACCCTATACATGTGGGAAAATGTTGCCTGGACTGATGAGTCGAGATTCACGTTGGTACATGCGGATGGCAGGATACGAGTACGGCGCAAACCACATGAAGCGATGGAACCTTCTTGCCAGCAGGGTACTCTTCAAGCTGGTGGGGGTGGCATTCTCGTCTGGGGACTGTTTACGTGGACTGAAATGGGACCCCTGGTACGTGTGACATCGTCCCTGACATGTCAGCGTTACTGGGATATCCTGGACGACCATTTGCTCGCGTTTGTGCGTCTTCGACATACCACTGGGGACCTCATCCTGCAATCGTGCCATCGCTCCCGAATTGTATCCGAATGGTTGGATGAACACTCCACCGACGTGACCTCGCTTCCTTGGCCAGCTAAGTCACCTGACCTCAATCCCATCGAGCACATCTGGGATGCCATCGAGAGATATGTTCGAGGATCTGACCCCTCCTCCATCAAATCTTCGTGAACTGTGGGAGCTTGTTCAGGGGTCGTGGATCCGTATGGCTTCCCAACGCTTACGGTGTCTTGTCGAGTCCATGCCGAGACGAATCGCCGCCGTCATCAGGGCGAAAGATGGTGCTACACGTTACTAGACAGGTATCTGTAATTCAATTGCTCGTCAGTGTGTGTATCATCATCATCATCATCATTGTCAACCATTATCAGTCCACTGCTGGACGAAGGTCTCCCCAAGTTTCCTCCACAACGGTCTGTCTTGTGCCAGTCTCCTCCATGTCACTCCCGCATACTTTCGAATTTCATCCACCCATCTTCCATGTGGTCTTCTTCTGGGTCTTTTCCTGTCCCTTGGAATCCAATCTAAAATTTCGGCTGTCCATCGATGGTCTGTTCTTCTGGCAGTATGTCCAGCCCATTGCCATTCCAGGGATTTAACTCTGATCATGATGTCTTCCACTCTTGTCATTTTTCGGATCCACGTATTCCTCTTCTTATCTCTCCTGGTAACACCAAGCATGCACCTCTCCATGCTGCTTTGAGTTGTCTGCAGCCTTTGTATGTCTCTTTTAGCTAAGGTCCACGTCTCTGCACCATACGTAAGCACTGGAAGGATGCATTGATCAAACACTTTTCTTTTAAGACATAATGGCATATTGCTCTTGAAAATTATGCTGTTTCTTCCAAAAGCTCTCCAGGCAAGTTTTGTACGCCGATTAATTTCTTCACCAATGTGACCCTCACTTGATATCTGCTGTCCAAGGTAAACGTACGTGTCTGTTAGTGTGTGTGTATATATATATATATATATATATATATATATAGACATGGAGGAGACTGGCACAAGACAGACCGTTGTGGAGGAAACTTGGGGAGACCTTCGTCCAGCAGTGGATTGATAATGGTTGACAATGATGATGATGATGAGATATATATATATATATATATATATATATATATATATATATATATATATATATATATATATATATATATATATATATCATCATCAATATATATATACACGGTCCAGTCACATTATTGTGACCAGCAGCTGATATCTAGAGTAACCGCCGTGTGCAGCGCGGACAGCAGCTAGACGGGCTGGGAGTGATTCAATAAGGTGTTGGAAGGTGTTCACAGGTATGTGGGGCCATGCTGACTGCAGGGCATCTGACAGCTGTTGGAGGGTGCATGGTGGAGGATCCATAGAGCGAACAACACGACCCTGGTGGTCCCACAGATGCTCAATTGGGTTTAAGTCTGGGGAATTAGGGGGCCAGGGAAGTACTTTGAAGTCTTGACCGTGGACTTCCATCCACTCTCGGACATTTCGAGCTGTGTGACACGTCGCATTGTCGATCTGGAAAATCCCATCCGCCCCAGGGAACACGATCAGCATGTTTGTGTGTCCGAGGTCTGCAAAGATGGATTCATAACGAATTCGGCTCATAATGCCTTCCACAGGAATGAGTGGACCTAGAGAATGAAAAGCGGGGAGAATTTCTTCCATTCACCCAGTATTAGTTTTGGGGAAAGTTCTCAGGATCGAACCTTGTACTTCTATTGGCTGTGAGGGGGAGCCATAACGTGGACGTCACGAACACATAATTTTGGGCGTGTCCACATAATGAGATGAGCACGCTCGCCCTGACAGTCACCATAGCTGTTCAATATATTCATGGATGCGTGCATGCGTGATGCTAAAATGGACAATACTGGTTTATGTCTTGGTAATATCCGTGTGTGCTGATGACACTGCAGCACACACGGATATGCTGATGATACTGTCCTGTTGGCAGAGGACAAAAGTGAGTTGCAGAGTCTGTTGTGTCGAATGCACGAATTGTGTACGAAATTCAAACTGAATTTAAATAAGGGAAAAACCAGTTATGGTTTTTCTGCGAGGAACTATTACCACTGAATGCAAGATAAGTCTTAATGGCACAATGATTGACCAGGTGAATGAGTTTGTATATTTAGGAAGTATGTTTGACAGAGAGAATAAATTTGATGGCAAAATTAGTAGGTGAGTGAATTCTTCATTGAAAGTCATAGGTACTTTCGGAGGATTTCACAGGAATGATGGGTTCTCAACAAATTTCCAAATGGCTGTGTATGAAAATGTAATTGTTCTCACTCAGATGTATGGCAGCGAAACCTGGTACTTTCAGAAGAGACATAGGAGCCATTTGTGTGTGGGAGAGATGCGTCCCTTACAAGGGGTTTATGGCAAGACACTCTCTGATCATGTGAGGAACGAAAATGTGTTGCAGTTGCGTAATGTGAGGCAAAATGTTGTCAGTAAAGTAAAGACTAATATTCTTAGGTGGTTTGGCCATGTTGAAAGAATGAGTGATGAGATGCTTACTAAGAAAAAATTTTCAGCCTAAGTGGCAGGAAAAAAGGTAGGTGAAGGCCAAAGAAGTCATAAGAGGATCCCATGTAGAAGTATCTGCATGCAAAAAGATCATGAGTATGAAGTACAGAAGGCCTTGTGTATGTCGTACGATGGGTGACAGTGAAGCTCGAGCTCGGTGCCAAGATCGCTGTAAATGGAGGCATTTGATATGCAACAGAAAGTGAATAATCAGTTAAATATTTATCTGGCAGACTGTCTTTCTTTGCAGAGCTAACATCTGAATCTCAGAGAACAGCTTAGTGATGTGATGTGATATGTATGTGTGTGTGTGTGTGTGTGTGTGTGTGTGTGTGTGTGTGTGTGTGTGAAACTAGAACAAAGCGTTTGATCTACAAATTTGCAAAAACATTCAATTGTTATAAACCCTTTTTAGAAACGTTGTTCGTTTTTTACCATATATATTTTTAAATAAGTACATTAATTGCTTATGAACTTGGCCATATGGAAAAATCCACTTTAGGAGTTGTCGCCCCTGTAGCTCCTATTGGATCTGCTGCTGCGTCAGGCGCCACAAACACTGGAAGCATGCCGTGTATGCTGAAATTCTAGTGGAGCAGTACGATGTAACAGATGAGCAGTACATCGTACAATTCCCTCAAACATTCACTAGCTTGTTTCAATATGCGGGAAGACCACTGACTGCTTGTTTTGATGTTTGTGCACAACTCATTTGTACACCCTTGATGGGGTTGTCAGCCAAGAAGGTTGCCATTCCTGTTATGCAGCAAAGATTGTTCTTGAACAGCCAAGAAGGTTGCCATTTCTGTGATGCAACAAAGATTGTTCTTGAACAGCCAAGAAGGTTGCCATTTCTGTGATGCAGCAAAGATTGTTCTTGAACAGCCAAGAAGGTTGCCATTTCTGTGATGCAGCAAAGATTGTTCTTGAACAGCCAAGAAGGTTGCCATTTCTTGTGATGCAGCAAAGATTGTTCTTGAACAGCCAAGAAGGTTGCCATTTCTGTGATGCAGCAAAGATTGTTCTTGAACAGCCAAGAAGGTTGCCATCTCTGTGATGCAACAAAGATTGTTCTTGAACAGCCAAGAAGGTTGCAATTTCTGTGATGCAGCAAAGATTGTTCTTGAACAGCCAAGAAGGTTGCCATTTCTGTGATGCAGCAAAGATTGTTCTTGAACAGCCAAGAAGGTTGCCATTTCTGTGATGCAGCAAAGATTGTTCTTGAACAGCCAAGAAGGTTGCCATTTCTGTGATGCAGCAAAGATTGTTCTTGAACAGCCAAGAAGGTTGCCATTTCTTGTGATGCAGCAAAGATTGTTCTTGAACAGCCAAGAAGGTTGCCATTTCTGTGATGCAGCAAAGATTGTTCTTGAACAGCCAAGAAGGTTGCCATTTCTGTGATGCAGCAAAGATTGTTCTTGAACAGCCAAGAAGGTTGCCATTTCTGTGATGCAACAAAGATTGTTCTTGAACAGCCAAGAAGGTTGCAATTTCTGTGATGCAACAAAGATTGTTCTTGAACAGCCAAGAAGGTTGCCATTTCTGTGATGCAGCAAAGATTGTTCTTGAACAGCCAAGAAGGTTGCCATTTCTGTGATGCAGCAAAGATTGTTCTTGAACAGCCAAGAAGGTTGCCATTTCTGTGATGCAGCAAAGATTGTTTTTGAAAAGCCAAGAAGGTTGCCATTTCTGTGATGCAACAAAGATTGTTCTTGAACAGCCAAGAAGGTTGCCATTTCTGTGATGCAGCAAAGATTGTTCTTGAACAGCCAAGAAGGTTGCCATTTCTGTGATGCAGCAAAGATTGTTCTTGAACAGCCAAGAAGGTTGCCATTTCTGTGATGCAACAAAGATTGTTCTTGAACAGCCAAGAAGGTTGCAATTTCTGTGATGCAGCAAAGATTGTTCTTGAACAGCCAAGAAGGTTGCCATTTCTGTGATGCAGCAAAGATTGTTCTTGAACAGCCAAGAAGGTTGCCATTTCTGTGATGCAGCAAAGATTGTTCTTGAACAGCCAAGAAGGTTGCCATTTCTGTGATGCAGCAAAGATTGTTCTTGAACAGCCAAGAAGTTTGCCATTTCTGTGATGCAGCAAAGATTGTTCTTGAACAGCCAAGAAGGTTGCCATTTCTGTGATGCAGCAAAGATTGTTCTTGAACAGCCAAGAAGGTTGCCATTTCTGTGATGCAACAAAGATTGTTCTTGAACAGCCAAGAAGGTTGCAATTTCTGTGATGCAGCAAAGATTGTTCTTGAACAGCCAAGAAGGTTGCCATTTCTTGTGATGCAGCAAAGATTGTTCTTGAACAGCCAAGAAGGTTGCCATTTCTGTGATGCAGCAAAGATTGTTCTTGAACAGCCAAGAAGGTTGCCATTTCTGTGATGCAGCAAAGATTGTTCTTGAACAGCCAAGAAGGTTGCCATTTCTGTGATGCAACAAAGATTGTTCTTGAACAGCCAAGAAGGTTGCAATTTCTGTGATGCAGCAAAGATTGTTCTTGAACAGCCAAGAAGGTTGCCATTTCTGTGATGCAGCAAAGATTGTTTTTGAACAGCCAAGAAGGTTGCCATTTCTGTGATGCAACAAAGATTGTTCTTGAACAGCCAAGAAGGTTGCAATTTCTGTGATGCAGCAAAGATTGTTCTTGAACAGCCAAGAAGGTTGCCATTTCTGTGATGCAGCAAAGATTGTTCTTGAACAGCCAAGAAGGTTGCCATTTCTGTGATGCAGCAAAGATTGTTTTTGAACAGCCAAGAAGGTTGCCATTTCTGTGATGCAACAAAGATTGTTCTTGAACAGCCAAGAAGGTTGCAATTTCTGTGATGCAGCAAAGATTGTTCTTGAACAGCCAAGAAGGTTGCCATTTCTGTGATGCTGCAAAGATTGTTCTTGAACAGCCAAGAAGGTTGCCATTTCTGTGATGCAGCAAAGATTGTTCTTGAACAGCCAAGAAGGTTGCCATTTCTGTGATGCAGCAGAGATTGTTCTTGAACAGCCAAGAAGGTTGCCATTTCTGTGATGCAGCAAAGATTGTTCTTGAACAGCCAAGAAGGTTGCCATTTCTGTGATGCAGCAAAGATTGTTCTTGAACAGCCAAGAAGGTTGCCATTTCTTGTGATGCAGCAAAGATTGTTCTTGAACAGCCAAGAAGGTTGCCATTTCTGTGATGCAGCAAAGATTGTTCTTGAACAGCCAAGAAGGTTGCCATTTCTGTGATGCAGCAAAGATTGTTCTTGAACAGCCAAGAAGGTTGCCATTTCTGTGATGCAGCAAAGATTGTTCTTGAACAGCCAAGAAGGTTGCAATTTCTGTGATGCAGCAAAGATTGTTCTTGAACAGCCAAGAAGGTTGCCATTTCTGTGATGCAGCAAAGATTGTTCTTGAACAGCCAAGAAGGTTGCCATTTCTGTGATGCAGCAAAGATTGTTCTTGAACAGCCAAGAAGGTTGCCATTTCTGTGATGCAGCAAAGATTGTTTTTGAACAGCCAAGAAGGTTGCCATTTCTGTGATGCAGCAAAGATTGTTCTTGAACAGCCAAGAAGGTTGCCATTTCTGTGATGCAGCAAAGATTGTTCTTGAACAGCCAAGAAGGTTGCCATTTCTGTGATGCAGCAAAGATTGTTCTTGAACAGCCAAGAAGGTTGCCATTTCTGTGATGCAGCAAAGATTGTTCTTGAACAGCCAAGAAGGTTGCCATTTCTGTGATGCAGCAAAGATTGTTCTTGAACAGCCAAGAAGGTTGCCATTTCTGTGATGCAGCAAAGATTGTTCTTGAACAGCCAAGAAGGTTGCCATTTCTGTGATGCAGCAAAGATTGTTCTTGAACAGCCAAGAAGGTTGCCATTTCTGTGATGCAGCAAAGATTGTTCTTGAACAGCCAAGAAGGTTGCCATTTCTGTGATGCAGCAAAGATTGTTCTTGAACAGCCAAGAAGGTTGCCATTTCTGTGATGCAGCAAAGATTGTTCTTGAACAGCCAAGAAGGTTGCCATTTCTGTGATGCAACAAAGATTGTTCTTGAACAGCCAAGAAGGTTGCCATTTCTGTGATGCAGCAAAGATTGTTCTTGAACAGCCAAGAAGGTTGCCATTTCTGTGATGCAGCAAAGATTGTTCTTGAACAGCCAAGAAGGTTGCCATTTCTGTGATGCAGCAAAGATTGTTCTTGAACAGCCAAGAAGGTTGCCATTTCTGTGATGCAGCAAAGATTGTTCTTGAACAGCCAAGAAGGTTGCCATTTCTGTGATGCAGCAAAGATTGTTCTTGAACAGCCAAGAAGGTTGCCATTTCTGTGATGCAGCAAAGATTGTTCTTGAACAGCCAAGAAGGTTGCCATTTCTGTGATGCAGCAAAGATTGTTCTTGAACAGCCAAGAAGGTTGCCATTTCTGTGATGCAGCAAAGATTGTTCTTGAACAGCCAAGAAGGTTGCCATTTCTGTGATGCAGCAAAGATTGTTCTTGAACAGCCAAGAAGGTTGCCATTTCTGTGATGCAGCAAAGATTGTTCTTGAACAGCCAAGAAGGTTGCCATTTCTGTGATGCAACAAAGATTGTTCTTGAACAGCCAAGAAGGTTGCCATTTCTGTGATGCAGCAAAGATTGTTCTTGAACAGCCAAGAAGGTTGCCATTTCTGTGATGCAGCAAAGATTGTTCTTGAACAGCCAAGAAGGTTGCCATTTCTGTGATGCAGCAAAGATTGTTCTTGAACAGCCAAGAAGGTTGCAATTTCTGTGATGCAGCAAAGATTGTTCTTGAACAGCCAAGAAGGTTGCCATTTCTGTGATGCAGCAAAGATTGTTCTTGAACAGCCAAGAAGGTTGCAATTTCTGTGATGCAGCAAAGATTGTTCTTGAACAGCCAAGAAGGTTGCCATTTCTGTGATGCAGCAAAGATTGTTCTTGAACAGCCAAGAAGGTTGCCATTTCTGTGATGCAGCAAAGATTGTTCTTGAACAGCCAAGAAGGTTGCCATTTCTGTGATGCAGCAAAGATTGTTCTTGAACAGCCAAGAAGGTTGCCATTTCTTGTGATGCAGCAAAGATTGTTCTTGAACAGCCAAGAAGGTTGCCATTTCTTGTGATGCAGCAAAGATTGTTCTTGAACAGCCAAGAAGGTTGCCATTTCTGTGATGCAGCAAAGATTGTTCTTGAACAGTCAAGAAGGTTGCCATTTCTGTGATGCAGCAAAGATTGTTCTTGAACAGCCAAGAAGGTTGCCATTTCTGTTATAATGAATTAGCTTTATTTACTTTCCGCTAAGCTAATTATTATGAATGATTCTCTTCCTACCAGCTAGCTAATGATATACTTGTACTAAGCTTCAAAATAATGAATTCAAAAGGGTGTTGTTACTAGTTAATTACGAACTTAAAACAAAGTCTCAACGCTGGTTATTTATAGGAATCAAATAAATGTTATTAACCTAACAGCCAGACAGAGGTCTGACAAAAACTATGAATTGAGAAAGACTGAACTTACTGAAAACTTCTTTATTTGAACGACTCTTGGTCAACTAAGGCACTCATAACTCTTGTACACAATAATGAATAATCTCGCTCTCCTCATAACAACACCAAAGCTCACCTCATAACAACACACAACCCTCCTCATAACAACACACACCGCCACTAAGTCTCGATGAACGCGCCTATATACTAGCTACCACCACGACATGACTTACACTCATTGCCAGATCTCATTCAGCGGGTGAAATAATATTTCGTTCAGTAGGAAGATAATTTACATAGTAAAATAAAATAACCAGAGATAGTAAAATCAAAAGGAAAGTGAATATAGAGTATACGTTACACTGTGATGCAGCAAAGATTGTTCTTGAACAGCCAAGAAGGTTGCCATTTCTGTGATACAGCAAAGATTGTTCTTGAACAGCCAAGAAGGTTGCCATTTCTGTATCTGCAGCAAAGACGGTCAAAACGTTGAAGGACTAACTAAAAACACAAGGTACAGTACAGCGTACATAAGATCCGAAAGGAGGAATGCGTTGGTTTGTGCAGCAAGAGTAGTGTGCACGTTCATTCGCTCGGTGACAAAAACAGAGATGGCATAACAGTCAGAGTTGTCCTTCTCAACAATACAAAATGACTCCTGCCGTCCCTCCGCAACAATACAAAAACTTACCTGATCTTTCATTACGACACCCCTCACACACACACACACACACACCCCCCCCCTCCACTCCGCTCCATACAAACTCATGAACCGAGGAAAAATTTTCCGAGCCAGTGATCTTTTTCCCTCGGAAAAAGTTTTCTCGGCTTTTCAGTCAGTGGTCCATTTCCAATTATACCCCCTCTCCTGCACAATTACCCTGAAGATTTTTTTAAAAATCAAAGGGCCGTAAATTATTATTATTATTTTTCTAATTTTAATGCTATGACACAAACTGTCACATTATTCTGTTCATCACGCTTTTTAAGCCTTCGTTAGAGGAGCCTTACACAATTTGTTAGTTCTTATTACTGTTATGTTGTTTGGTTCAAATAAAGATGTTTATTTACCTTGAGTCTTGCTTCTCACTGTTCTTAATGTTCCATCATCATCACCATCATCATCATAATCAACCATTATCAATCCACTGCTGGATAAAGGTCCTCCCAAATTTCTTCCACAATTGTTTGTCTTGGGCCAGTCTCCCCCATGTCACTCCAGCATACTTTTGAATTTCATCCATAAATCTCCCATGGGATCTTCTTCTGGGTCTTTTCCTGTCCCTTGGAATCCAGTCTAAAATTTAAACTGTCCGTCGATGGTCTGTCCTTCTGGCAGTATGTCCAGCCCATTGCCATTTCAGGGATTTAACTCTGGTTGGTTGGTTGATTGATTTTTATGGCGCAAGGGCCATGTTTGGCCAAAGAGCGCCAGACACAAGACAAACAAACAGTATTAAAAAAAACGTGGCATAAATCCCAAAATCTGGCTGACCAAGTAAAACGGAACCATGAGAATGATGGAAGGGCCAAAAAAGACAATGAAACAAACAGTATTAAAAACATGGTACAATGGTTAGAAACTAGCCGATTAAGTAAAACTGAGGAATGAGAATGATGATAGGGCCAAAATCCAGATACGTTTACAAAAGTCAATTTGTTTTAAAAAAAATGAAAACACGGCAGCAGTATCGCAGTGGTCATTTAGGAGCCGCTGCAGTGCAGCGGCGTCCCCAATCAACAAATGAGAATGAAAAAAAAAATGAAAACGCACATGACGAAAAGGAACACAACTACACATAAGATGAGTCACAGGAGAGGGACGAACTGTCACTCTCCTCCCCTTATGTTCCCCCATAATTTTGGTTGAGGGTGGGAAACTCGCTGAGTCTGGGACAGTTGCAATGTTGGTCAGTTGGACCGCGACAGTTGAATGGGTTGGATGGACACTGCACACCTTTGTGGATTTAGGGCCAGCTCTTCCACACGTGCAAGCTTTCTGCTGGAAACTGGAAGAGTCGGTCGTCTTCAAAAGAGAAGGCGCAGAGTCAGCTAGTCGAATAAGCTGGAGCTCGGAGAAATCCACCTGTGTCGCTTGTTCAGCTGTAGATCTTTTGGCAAGTCCGGCGATAGCTACAGGGCGAGGGAAAAAGGGCTGCACGGGTTGTGGCAGAGACTGAACTACTGCGGCAAAACTACGTTGTCGGTTGTTGGGAATACCCAACTTGGCCTTGGCAGCAGGGTACGAGAGGCCTTCCAGGGTCTTGAGGCGCTGGATCGCCATCTCGTCCTTCCATTTCATACAGTTGCGGGAGTAAGCTGCATGGGCCTCACCACAATTAACACAGCAGGCCGCACAAGTGCAACCTTCCCCGTCATGTTCACTGGTGCCACAATTTGCGCAACGAGCGGAACTGTTACATGAACGTTGTGAATGCCCGTACCTCTGGCACCTGAAACAGCGCAGAGGACTTGGAATGTACGGGCGAACTCCACAGACCAAGTAGCCAGCCTTGATTTCGGTCGGAACTTTCGGGGAGTTAAAAGTCAAGATTACATTTTTAGACTTAATCAAAGTACCATCGCGCCGGAACATCATACGACGTGCAGCAATAACATCCTGATCTGTTAGTTCACTCACCAATTCCTCCTCACTGAATGCCAAGAGATCAAACTCCGAAATAACACCCCGAGAGGTGTTAAGAAACGGGTGAGGTGTCACTTTGACAGGAATGCCTTGAAGACAAGTGAGGTGCAGAAGAGTGTTACTCTGAGAAACACTGCAAGTTTGGACAAGCAGGTCCCCAGAGCGAAGCTTCCTCACAGACTTCAATGAGCCAACCGCAGCGTCCAAAGCTTTAGAAATGAAAAAGAGAGATCTGGTGGACAGTCTCTCATTCGGATCGATGGATTCTAAAACTAAGTGTGTAGCATGCGTATTCACAGCAATCGAGGGGTGAAGACGCTTCAGAGCGACTGGTACAGGTGCCGAAGACGAGGTTTCACGTTCTTGGTACAGGTCATGATCTAAAGACCGTTTAAGGTTATGGGACTTGGTGGGTTGAGAAGACGAAGGGGAGTCGTTGCCAACTATCATTTTCTCAGGTGACTTGAGTTTGGAGTTTTTGTTTTTGTTTTTACCCATGGAAAAAAGGAGGAGGATTCGTCTGCAGACTACTCCACCCACCACCGAGCCCTACAAGGGAGAACTGGAGGTCTGCAAGCCAAGAAAATGACGCTGGACACATTTCTGGAGCTTATACGCTGCAGATATAGTCCGTTGGCTGTGATCACACGCACTCGGCAGACACTTCGGCCTCCGGGTACCGTCATGCCAACGCCTTTGGCATGACCCCACAGCCCCCGGGCTTACCCTGCCGTGCTATACGACAATAAAGCCGCTAAAACCCTGTACACAACTTGGTACAAGACTTCTGACTAGAGGTGGGTTAGTCTCTAGCCTCCCGTTTACAGCGAAGCCGGGGTCTAAGAGGAGTGTTAGTACACAGGAGGCACTTCTCCGGTCTCCTGCGACCTCAGCCGCCAGACATCCCATTTCCGCCTCACGGGTCTCCGCACGCGGCAAACATGCAGGTAGGTCTAGCACCCAAACCAGCCAAAAGGGAAAAAGTAATCCAAGGAAGACAAAACCCTGGAGTGGAACCTAAACGAAATCTCAGCAACCTACGAACTGAGCGGTTAGTATAAACAGTTAGTAGTGGAGGGTAACAAAACCAAAAGACCGGGGTGTTAGTACATAGCGTGGTAGCGAAGAGTTAGAGTGTACAACACGGGCAACTGGCCAGTGCAGAAAATAAATAAAACGAAAAAGCGAGGCACAAGACCAGCTCGGGATCGTGGGGGCGCGACTCCCCAACAGCTGGATGAACAGTCGTCCCTGCAAACTCCAACAGCACCGAAAAAAAAACAAGCGTTGGCATGACATCAGATGTTGACTAGTCACAAGGTCAGCTCGGGCCGTGGGGGCGCCGCTCCCCAAATAACTGGAAAACCAGTTATCCCCGTGCGGGAATTTAACTCTGATCATGATGTCTTCCACTCTTGTCATTTTTCTGATCCACGAATTCCTCTTCTTATCTCTCCTGGTTACACCAAGCATGCGCCTCTCCATGCTGCTTTAAGTTGTCTGTAGTCTTTGTATGTCTGTTTTAGTTAAGGTCCACGTCTCTGCACCACACGTAGTCACTGGAAGGATACATTGATCAAACACTTTTCTTTAAGACATAATGGCATATTGCTCTTGAAAATTATACTGTTTCTTCCAAAAGCTCTCCAGGCAAGTTTTATACGCCGATTAAATTCTTTATCAATGTGACCCTCACTTGATATCTGCTCCTCAAGATAAATTTAGGAATCGGTTGTCTCAAGCTTTTCTCCATCAATCGATAAATCTTCGTGTCTTGTAAAAGCATTGTACATCACTTTTGTCTTCTGAAAGTTCATTTCTAATCCCACTTCTGTACTCTTGTCAGCAAGTTCTGGGATCATACTCTGCAGCTCTGAAGGGGTAGTTGCAAAGATGACTACGTCATCAGATTGAAAGACATTTTGCAATGTGGCGTTAGAGAGCTTGCATACACGTCACTAATTCGAGGGATGACTTGCATCTTTTTTTTTTTCTGCTGAGAGACGTAATGTTTTCACTTATAATATCAGTTCTACGAAAGATATTATAAGTCTTTTCATGGAACTGATATTATAAGTGAAAACAGTACGTCTCTCAGAAAAAATAAAATGCGTCATCCATCGAATTAGTGACGTGTATGAGACATTAAGAACACTAAGAAGCAAGACTCAAGATAAATAAAAATCTTTATTTGAACCAAATAACAACATAACAGTAATAAGAACTAACAAATTGTGTAAGGCTGCTCTAACGAAGGCTTAAAAAACGTGATGAAAGGAAAAATGTGACAGTTTGTGTCATAGCATTAAAACCAATACACCACGTAATAGAAACACTTGATGAGAGAAGCTAATAGATATCTCTCACAGAAATGTATATACAAATATTTTTTTTTAATCGGTGTATTATCCGTATCGGCATATAATACGCAGAACCTATATTTTTAACTTTTCAAGCAGGTAGTCCACGGATTATACGACGAAAATTATGGTAATTAATGATATGGTTCTATTTCTGGAGTTAATAACTTACAATTTTTACAAAATTAGGGAGTTCTTTACTAAGGAATAAGAAAAACATTATTAGTCAAATTTTGGGTAGTACCAACCAAACATTTGACTATTAAGTAATATCCTTGTATTCCTGAGTAAAAGTCCCATATTTCTGTGAAATTTTGAGACTGAGTTTTTGCTCTTTATTCAGGAGTTGCGCTAGCGATTGCATTCTTCGCAATCTGAAAAAATAAATTTATTGGCGAAAGATAAAAAAGTTTTAGTGAAAATGTTAGCAATTACCTTTTTCAATGACATCCAAGCAAAAACAATCTTTAATTTTTATTCAATTTGGTATTTGAAAACTGAAATTTGAATGTTAGTGTCCATTTTCATTGTTTACATTGCACGTGAGATGGAAAGCTATTAAGTAAAACGAGTGACACAACTGCTAATGCAAGACCTGTAAGACCTATTGTAATACTTTATACTTTTATGTTGTTGTTATTTTTTTAATTCCATTGGAGGGTGTAAAAAACTGGCAATTTCAGATTATAAGTGGCGAAAAAAATGAATTTGGCGAATGGGTTGGTGAAAACTTTAAAAAGGCCAGAGTAACAGCTGTTATTCACTTTTTAAGCAACAACTGTGTGCATGTTATTACTTCTTAATTAACTTGAAAAAAACATGAAAGGACAGGCTGGTGTAGGTGTGATTTTAAGTGAAAAGATGAAGAACAACTTGATTCACTACAGTTGCATAAGTGAGAGAATTCTCTGGATTCGTTTGAAAGTGAAACTTCAGAGAATTGTAATTGTTGTAGTGTATGTTCCTTGTGACTCGGAACCTTCTGATAAGAAAGAAGATTTCTGGAATGAGCTAAAAGATGTTTTGAGCCAGTTTGGTGCTAAAGAAAAAGTTATAATAGCAGGGGATTTCAATGCTAGAGTAGGTGTGCAGAATACAATTTCTGACAATGTTCTGGGTGAGTTTAATGATCCTTGTGTGAATGATAATGGTGAAAGATTAATTGAACTCTGTATTGAGAATGATTTGTGTGTATCTAATACATTTTTCAACCACAAGTATATACACACATATACTTGGGAAAATCGTACTCTTGGTCAAAAGAGTGTGATAGATTTTGGTGTTTACGATCAGCGTTTGAAACACTTAGTTGTTGACACTCGTGTGATGAGAGGTGCGGATGTTGGTTCTGATCATAACTTGGTAGTGTCACGAGTGAAACTTAATGTTGGTTGGAGGAAAAGGAATAGGAAGAGATCCAGGATAGAAAGAATAAAGGTTGATAAGCTCCTTGAAGATCATCAGCGGTATTCTGACTTACTCAAAGAACGGCTGAAGGATCTGAAATCTTGTGAGAGGGATTTAGAAAAGAAGTGGGAATGTTTTAAGAACTGTGTTGTTACTGCTGCTAAAGAGGTATGTGACACCACAATAGTGGGTAACAATAGAGGTGATGCTTGGTGGAATAGTGAGATTGATGGGGCAGTAAAGAAAAAGAAGGAAGCCTATTTGGGGATGTTGCAAGTTAGAGTCTCTGTGGATGAATATCGCTGTAAGAAGCGTGAAGCTGCTAAGCTGGTTCGCCACAGTAAGGCAAAAGATAGGAAAGAGAAAGTGGAAAGGCATGAACTGGCTTTTTGGAAAGATAGAAAGTCCTTCTGGAAGTACAAGATACTTAGGAAAAATAGGGGAAACAAAGTTGTAAGTTGTGTGAAGAATGAGATTGGGGAAATGATATGGGAGCCCAATGAGTTAAGTGACAGATGGGGCGAATACTTCTGTGAGTTATTAGATCAGGAGAGCAAAAAGGATTCTGAGACAGATGCAGATGATGTCACAATGAGGGATGAAAGCACAGGAGGGATCTCAAGAGAAGAAGTGTGTAAAGCTTTAAAATCTCTTCAGAATGGTAAGGCTCCAGGAGTTGATGGCATAACTGCAGAGATGTTGAAATATGGTGGTGACTCTATAATTGACTGGTTAACTGAAATTTGCCTGTTGTGCTGGGAGTTAGGAATGGTCCCTCGGGATTGGAAGGATGCTATCATTGTTCCCTTGTATAAGGGAAAAGGTGATCAGACTGAATGCAAGAACTATCGTGGTATTAGCCTACTGAGTGTGCCAGGGAAAGTGTTTGGTAAGGTTGTTATTGAAAAAGTACGGGGTCTTACATCAGAGAAAGTGTGGGATGTTCAGAGTGGTTTTATGCCTGGTAAAGGCTGCACTTACCAGATTTTTGCATTACGCATGATGATTGAAAAGTACCTGGCTGTTGGGACGAAAGTTTTTACTGCTTTCATAGATTTAGAGAAAGCTTACGACCGAGTCAATAGGACACTTTTGTGGAAGGTATTGAATGAATATGGTGTTACTGGGAATCTACTTAATAGTGTAAAAGCCATGTATGCTGGTAGTAGAGCTTGTGTACGAGTGAATGGTGTTTTATCAAAATGGTTTTCCATTGGTGCAGAAGTTAGACAAGGTTGTGTAATGTCACCATGGCTGTTTAATATATTTATGGACGCATGCATGCGTGAAGCCAAAATAGATAATAGTGGTTTATGTCTTGGTGATATCCGTGTGTGCAGATTGCTGTATGCTGATGACACTGTCCTGTTGGCAGAGAGCAAAAGCGAGTTGCAGAGTATGTTGACTCGGATGCACGAAGTTTGCATGAAATTCAAACTGAGTATAAATAAGGGAAAAAACAAAGTTATGGTGTTTGAGAGAGGAATGGGTAGCACTGAATGTAATGTAAGTATAAATGGCACTGTGATTGACCAGGTGAGTGAGTTTGTGTATTTAGGAAGCATGTTTGACAGAGAGAACAAGTTGTATGGTGAAATCAGTAGGCGAGTGAATTCTTCTTTGAAAGTCATAGCTGCTCTGGGAGGTTTTCACAGGAAGGATGGGTTCTCTAGAGAGTCCCGCATGGCTGTGTATGAAACAGTAATTGTCCCTACTCTGATGTGCGGCAGTGAAACCTGGGTACTGCAGAAGAAACATAGTAGTCGTTTGTGTGCTGGAGAAATGCGTTACTTACGTGGGGTTTGTGGCAAGACACGATCTGATTGTGTGAGGAATGAAGATGTATTGCAGTTGTGTGATGTAAAGCAAAACGTTGTTAGCAAGGTGGAGACCAATATGCTTCGGTGGTTTGGCCATGTTGAAAGAATGAGTGATGAAATGCTTACTAAGAAAATATTTTCAGCCCAAGTGGCAGGAAGGAAAGGCAGAGGAAGGCCAAGGAAGACATGGGTGGATCAGATTCAGGAGTGTCTGCATGAGAAAAAGATTATGAGTATGAAGTATAAAAGATCTTGTGTACGGCGTGTAATGGATATCAGTGAAGCAGGAGTTGTATGTCAAGATCGCTGTAAATGGCGAAGTTTGATACGACAACAATAAGTAAAAATATCTGGAAGCTTGTATTTCTTTTTGGAGCTAACCTCTGAATCTCAGAGAACAGCTTAGTGATATGTATGTATGTATGTATCATCACATTATACAGATATTTACCCCCCCCCTACACACACACACACATGGCTGTCGGCTCCCATGGCCCAGTTTGTTTTTTTTTTTTTTGTTTTCTTTTTTTTTTTATATTGAAGGTTTAACGACCACCGTGAGCAACTCAATGCGCTATAAGTATGGCAGTAATTTTATCGCGGGAAAAAAGGCAAAATTCGCGGAGTGGTCACTGCGTAAATTATGAAATTTCGCGAAAATTTCGCTGCCAATTATGATATACACTAACATTTCCAAAAGAAAAAAAAAGTCTACCGATGTATATTAGGACAAAGTCCTCTATAGTACTATTACACACGTTGTAGTATATGAGCTCAGAAAAGACAAGTTGACTTCAATGATAATGGGATATTTATATCTGAACATAAGAATATTTCTACATGTACAGTATATTTACATTTAAATGTTGAAAGCTCATATAGGTTATATCCAGTGAGACATAAAAATCAGCAATGAAGTTCAGCATATAGAGCAACACATATTGCGCTCACCTTACTCCGGCTTCAGTCCCTCTGGTTTGCAATCAAACAGTGGACACCGGACAAGAAGCATGATTGATTGCAAACTATAAAGGGACTGAAGCCGGAGTAAGGTGAGCATAGAGTATAGATCATATGTAGAGGATTTCAGGAAGGGAGTGTCTGACCCCAGGTCTTAAACAACCCTTAGAAATAGGAAGCTAGGAGATTTGGTTTAGAGTGCCCGATAGGAAAGTGACACGGAAGCGAGGTAGAAAGGGGGAGGAAGACGCCCTTATTTATTACAGGGGGCAGTACCCGGGGTCCAACGGCTTAACGTGCCCATCCGACGCACGGCGGATATTTAGTGGTTCGAGCGTTTGTACCTGCCCTGGATCGAACCTGAGGTCATCTCAGTGGCAGTCACGAACGTTGACCACCAGGCCACCCGCAGCCGGAGTAAGGTGAGCGCAATATGTGTTGCTCCATATACTTCATTGCTGATTTTTATGTCTCACTGGATATAACCTATATAAGCTTCCAACGTTTAAATGTAAATATACTGTACATGTAGAAATATTCTTAAGTTTAGATATAAATATTACATTATCATTGAAGTCAGCTTGTCTCTTCTGAGCTCATATACTACAACGTGTGTAACAGTACTATAGAGGACTTTGTCCTAATATACATTGCCTATCCCCACGTATTTTATTGTTCAAATATATGTATGTATAGACTGAACTTCTACTGAAAAGCCTACCAAGTTATGAAGCAGTAATACAAATGACTAGTACGTAACTAAATAAGCATTATAACTTTTGTAATTTTTTTAAATTGATACTTACATTTACAAACCATTCAAATTCTGGCAATGTTATTGTAAGAACGGACCCATTAACGATGTTAATTCATTTCAGTGATAAACATTATGAGGGTTTTTTTTTTTTTTTTTTTTTTTTTTTGACGAAAGAAACATCGCAAGTTCCCAAAATGGCGACAGAAAGTTAGCAAATATGTTCAATCTTTTTTTTTTTCGTGTGTGTGAAGTCGAGATGTATAATAAAAGACTGTAGGTTCTCACGCCTTAGAAAAAGCGAGGCCTTTTTCTACGAACTGAGAGTATCGTCAAGGACACTGACTTTCACAGATACATTGTTCATTTCGACCTGGCGCCTACAAGTCTGAAATGCAGACATACTCTTTTGTATCATTATAACAATGTGTATTGTATTGCTATGGATGTACTACGGCGGTAGGATTGCTTTCTCGGAAGGAGGCACTCACTAATGTATGGCCTGAGGATAAGCGAGAACGCGCAAGGCAGAATTAAAGGTCCAGTAGCCAGATACCCAAAAAACGCCTAGGGGTGGGGCAGGTGAAGGGCGCCAGAGGTGACCCACGTGACCAGAGAGGAGAGCAGCATGAACCTGTCAGTGGAGGTCAAGGTCAGCGCCATCGCCCTTGAAACAGGTGCGGCGTGAAGGGGTAGGCGAGCAGGTCACTCCGAGAGGATCTGTTCGTCAGTCTGTCTTCGGAAAGTGGAGGGGATAGTTCTCCGATAGAAAGGAAGCGCGACGCGTTTGCCTTGATTGTGCGGTGGACTCCCGAAGTCCACGGGAAGCGAGCGAGCACCTATCCTGGAAGAGGTAGGTAGCCGCTACGGAAGGAATCCACCCGTGTCAGGGATTCCGGTAGAGTAGTTGATGTTATACTACTGAATTACGGACTTAGTACAGTTTACTGAAGCATCGATTAGAGAAGGATAGCTAGAAGACTATTCCTGAAGCGTCGACGAGATATAGGTCTACCTAGTGTCAAGGAGACTCTAAGTTAGGACTTCAACGCAGAGTGAGATTTCTGCAGAATTCGACCATCTTAGCTTGCGCGTTCCACGATCCTTGCCAGGTCCAGTCATACTGAGGCCTAACTTTCAAGAGCGAGTAATCCGCCGCCATCAAAGTTTTAATTGATGTGGAAATAAATGTTTTGTATGTGTTTTAACCGAGAGTTCTCTTCAAATTATTATTTCTAAAGGTGAATATATTTCCGTATGATCAGCTGTTATCGCTCCGCCTCCGCGGTTGACAGATTTACATATTAAAGTGGTGGAGGCTTCGTTTGTTCGCTCGAACAGAGTGAGAGAGAGAGTGTGTGTTTCTGGGAAGCGTAAACAACTCTCTGTTCGTTGTGAGAGCCCACGTAGCACGGACGCCTCGGATCCTTAAGTAGGAGCCGGCGCTAAGTCACGTGACGACACGTTCGCTCTTACGGTTATCAACGCCGTTACACGAGATCAAGATTATCATTTAAGTGGACGGCATTTTGATACATTATATTGTAGTCTATACATACCCAGATTTTCTTCTTTATGCTGTGCCTGTTGTGCTGTAACACGTTTTTAAATTTAGAAAAGGATCGTTCAGCATCGACACTATTTGTGGGTACTGACAGACAACGGATGGCGACCTCGTGTAGCTTAGGAAAATGACCTTTTTTTTTTGTATTCCAGAAGTCTAGCAAACCTTCGATGATACGAAATTCTTTTACACTCGCTTTATATGAATGAAATTTTCATTTTAGTTGGTCCTCATCTTCGAACATAGGAGTGTAGCTGGAAACAAACAAGTCTTCTTCGTCGTCTTAAAGGTCCAAGGACTTAAATTGATCGGGATCAAACAGCCTACACGCTTTAAAGAAATTTGCGGCTGGCTGACAAAATCGATGCTTTTTATCTTCAAAAAAATAATGCTTAATTTTTTCATAACAAGTGGATAGACCTCTTTTTGCAGCATTGTGATCGCAGTCTTGACGGGTCTGGTTCATTTGCTCGACGTTTACTTGACCGAAAATCACTTTACCGAAAAGATTGTTTCACCGAAAGATCACTTGATCAAAAAGTTCATTTCACCGAAGGGTCACTTGATCGAAAGATACATTTCACCGAAGGGTCGCTTGATCGAAAAGTTCATTTGACCGAAAGGTCTCTTTACCTAAAAGTTCATTTCATCGAAAGGTCATTTCACCGAAGGGTCAGTTTATCGAAAACTTTGGATTGCATTACAGGATCTGTCGAAGCATGGTGCAAGTTCGGCAGACAGACCAACGAAACGTTAGGGGATCATACTCAAATTGCACTTTTGATTTCTCCGTGTCACAGAGAACGCAAAGATTTAGTTTTAAGACAAAAAAAATTTTTTTTAAGACAATAGCTTAAAAAAACAAAAAATCTTTTTTTTTAAGACAATTTTTTTAAGACAAATTTGCTAAAAGGCTTAGGCCTTTTTAGCAAATTTTAATCATGTTCATAAGGTTTACACAAAAGTCATGTTCAGTGCTCATGTTCATAAGGTTTACATAAAATGTAAAATTATTAATGTTGCACATTTTTTCAGGCAAAAAGAATCCGTTTTAGGTCCCTAGGCCTTGGCTTAGGCTTTTTTACCCAATTTTAATCGTGCGAACTCTTGTTCATAAGGTTTACATAAAAAGTCAAGTTGCACATTTTTTTAGGCAAAAAGAATAAAGTTTAGGCCTTTTTAGCAAATTTTAAACGTACGTGCTCATGGTCATATGGTTTACATAAAAAGTTACATGACATTTTGTGTAATGCTTATGAATATGAGTAGGGTTTAAATGTGTTAAAATGGCCTGTATCTAGACCTACGGTCAAAAAAATAATGTTTTGTGGTTGAGTAAAAGTGGAACATTATTTATTTGATTTGCTAGTAACCCTTATGAACATGAGTTTGGAGCATTAAAATTTGACAAAAAGGCACAGATCTAAGCCTTATAATTAATGTTATATTTAGAAAAACCTACTCATTGGGAGGTGTTTCGTAGAAATTAAAAGTGTATTTTTTCATACAATCCGCTAATGTTTAGGTGGTCAGCTTTTCAAAAACCCGCACCACACTCCAACAAATCTCTAAAAACAAAATTCTAAGTTTTCGGTAAACTGACCATTCGGTGAAATGATCTTTCGATATAATGAACTTTTAGGTAAAGTAACCTTTCGGTGAAATGAACTTTTCGATCAAATGTCCTTTCGATGAAATGAACTTTTAGGTGAAGTGACCTTTCGGTGAAATGAACTTTTCGGTCAAGTGACCCTTCGGTGAAATGTACCTTTCGATCAAGTGATTTTCGGCGAAGTGATTTTCGGTCAAGTGACCTTTCGATCAAGTGAACGATACCCAGTCTTGACTCTTGCTAAGAAGACTGTTGGCGATGTCCGACATTTCGTTATATATTTTGTGCGCGGAAATTCGCTGTTTTTCAAATAAAGTGAGTTGTCTGGAAATATACGGCGCATGAATCTCAACCTGCTTCAGATTTTCTTTTAAATTCCTATCTTGACAATACCCAATGATTTTATCCACAATACAACTGCTACTGTTGTCTTTTTCTTTTTCAAGAAACCCTGCGTAGTCTTCTAAATATTTTCAGTGAAAAAGCACGGCCTCAAGACAACTGTTCCACCTATAGTCTGCACAGGTACTGGTGGTATGTAAGATATTTTGTCCTTCTGTTGCAAAAACAGTCGAAAACATCCTTTACAGGAGGGACAAGCTATGAAGGCACGTTTAACAGCAACTACTAAAGAGTTAAAATTTTCAAATTCATTCTGCCAAATTTCGCCCAAAAGTTTTAGAAGATGCGCATTGCAGGTGATGTAAACGCCATTAAAAAATACGGTTTTCAGGCTTTTCCCCCACGCTTTGGACATGTAAGATGCATTGTTTATCACAAAAGCGGTTATATTAGCAAAAGGTTTTTCATACTTATTAACGCACTGAAGTATTGCCTCGCTGACTACTTTAAAATTTACGGATTCCAAAGTGATGCACTCAAGGAAGATTGCATTCAAAGAGGTTTCATCATTGCAGCTTTCAATATTAGATTCAGCTGGTGGAACAGCAAGAATATTCAAAATGTATCTACACTGCTGGTCAAAATGCAACACCAAGAAGGACACGAGATAGAAAAGCTAGATTTACTGGACACATAGCAACAGATACAAAGATGAAACGATTGAGCTTATAGTCCCGTGCGACTTGCGGAACACGCAGATATCAATAGTTCGTGTGGCCCCCATGACTGGCAATAACGGCAGCTACACGCTGTGGCATCGAACGAAAGAGGCTTTGGATGTGGGCTTGGGGTATGTCGGTCCAAGCTGCTTCCACACGTTGCCACAGTTCGTCAGGCGTAGCCGTGGATGGTGCCTGCCGGGCCACTCGGTTGCCGATCAGTGACCAGACGTGTTCGATGGGCGACATATCGGGAGAACAGGCGAGCCACGGCAGCAGTGACACCTGGTGGGCCGTGAAGAATTGTTGCACGATGCGTGTCACGTGCGGGCGCATATTGTCCTGTTAAAACGTAGGCGCTGGCAGGTCCTGAAGGTAAGGGAGGACTGCAGGCTCCAAAACGTCGGAGATGTAGCGGTGGCTGTTAAGTGTACCGGCGATGTGTACCAGAGGGCTGCGGGTGTCATATCCAATTGCGCTCCAAACCATAACGTCAGGCGACGGACCGGTATGGCGATGCATAATGCAGGCGTCATACAGTGTCTCGCCGCGATGCCGCCACACGCGGATCCGACCATCGTGGTGTTGCAGGCAGAAGCGGGATTCGTCGAAGAAGACAATGTCGTACCATTCCGTAGTCCAGGCGCGGCGTTCAACGGCCCACTGCCACCGCACTCGCCGGTGGTGTAACGTCAACAATGGTAATCGGAGCCATGGGCGCCGTGCGACAAGTCCCCTCTCCTGCAGACGACGTCGAACGGTACGTGCTGACACAGGTTGTTGCGCAACACACAATAATTCCTGCGCTAACGTTCGTGATGTTGCGGTGCGAGCCGTCAATACCCACCGCACAACATGCCGGTTCTCCCGTTCGGTGGTGTGCCGCGTCTGCGGCAATCGCTTACATCGGTCCGTCCGTCCCTCCTGCACCCACCGAATCCATACTCGCCTCCCTGTGGCTGGATGTCGTCCCATACGGGCGCCGATGTCTCGGTACGAAAACCGCTGTCGCGACGAGCCACTATTCGTCCTCTGTCGAACTCCGAAACGTGCTGGAATGACTGCCGTATTCTGCGACGTGGCATCAGGAAGCTTCCCACGCAAAGATCCGGAAGCACAACACACTTCCACTACTTACACCCCGCCTTCTGTGCACCCTTCTTATAGTGCTTCTCGGTGGCGTGCCGGGCGCACATGATTTGCATATGCCCTGCAATGCTAATCGTTTGCATGTCCTCTTGCGGGCGACGCATGCTGCGAATTTCAGGCCAATCGGATGCTTCCTTCTTGGTGTTGAATTTTCGGTGGTCAGCAGTGTATCTTCTGAATCAGTTGTCTCGTCTGCTACGATGCTTATACCGGATACTGATTTTAAAATAATCTTTCACTTGTTGCTAGTGAATATCATATATTTTCGGCACATAACATTTCCGCATCCAATTTACATTTGGAATAACACCAATATCTTTCAACGAATTTCCCAAGTAACTTTTTGATGTAGTGTTATCCAGTTTGGAAAGTGGGATGTTAGCTGCACAAAATGCGCCAGTTAATTTAGAAAGTTCCATTGGGTGATGCCGTTCTTGTGCAATTCTTTTCTCATTTAATTCAACACATTTCTGCATTATTTTCGGTTGACTGTTCAGACACACCTTTTTGTTATGCAGCTTGCTTGCTAAATGCTTTTCACAACTGCCCTTCCTTGAAAATTCCGCTGGTATGTTGCAACACGAACAGAACAATAGATTTTTGTTCATATTCAACGTTCCCTTGCTGTACTGCTTGCATCTTTCAGATGCCCTCATTTTACTCGCGTGGCTCATTCTGAAAATTAAGAAAACAATATCTACAAACTTTATAAACTACTTCCACGAAAGCACAAATTTTCTAAGCTAAGCGTCTGCGAAACACTCTTTTCTGTGAGCTGCTTTTCCCAGATAAAATTACTTACACAGCTGACGACATCCGGTTTACGGTTTACTGGTCCGGCAAGTCGCAAAGGTCATTCAACAGTAGCGGGAGTAGATCCCAAAAGACCCCACTCTTCAGCAGAGTGCACGTGACCTTGAATTACCCGTCTAGCTTGTTCGAAAATAGTGTCTTCCTAACAAACAATCTTGAGAGGTAATTCAAGGTTTACAGCTCTGGTTTGGACTTTCAAATAGGGTTACTTTTCGGTATTATTTTCGCGTAAATTCTAACGAAGGCAGTATTAAAATTATTTAATTATGAAAAAAACAGTAATCAAAAAATTATAATATAAATTAGGCAAACATAGGTAAAAAATCTGAAATTCGCAGATGTATGTGATATTAGCAAAATTACAGAAAAAAACATAAAATTCGCGAAAATTCGCGCCGCGACAGAATTACTGCGCTAGCTATAAGCAGTCGCCCGTACCTAATTTAGGATAACTGGTTCCAGTGAAGGGAGAGAGCCAGTGTCGTAAGACAAACACAACATCCATGCCTTCACCGTGAGATTTGAACGCAGACCCAACTTGGACAAATGGTCAGAAGCCATCGCATAAACCAATGCACCACCAGGGACGGGGGATGGCTGGCCCAGTTGTGTCATCATATGTCAAATGGTTTTTGCACAAACCTTTGTAGATGCCCTGTCATTGAATGCTGATATTATTCCCTCCACGGCGACCCTGAATTCTCCTGTTATGATATGGAAAAGGTAGTGCTCGCCTTGAAAATAAATAGCCTGTTTGCTGCCACGTTTCCTCCTATGGATGCAAGTTTTTCTAGTTTTCATGTAGTCCTGGTTGAACGTCTGCACTGGGTTTTATTTTGGTGAGCTGTTCCTATTTCAGATTTTCATAACACACTTTTCACCACTTATTACGAATAATGCAAGGCTTTCTCTCTTGTGAAACAAAACTGCCTTGCTGAACTACCATCAGTAGTAAGAAGAATGCAATGCACAGGGAAGTATCATTCCTCATAGGAATTCCTCCCTACAGATGAAGTTTACACCTGACTATCTACTTCTGTATTACAAATGTAAAACAATGCATTTCTTCTTCCAATACGCACAAGGTAACTCTTGGTACCCAAATTTAAAGACTTCGAACTTCCTCAATGCCATTGCAGCAATGAATCGAGACAGAAACTCAGTCATCTGGCTTTGTGAAGCTGAAAAGTCTGTTTATGTAAACACTTCTTGGAAAATAAAAATGAAGCTCAATCTTAAAAAAACATATCTGCAGATAAAATCAGTAAAAAAACTTACTAAGGCAAATATTGCTGTCTTAAATGATTGATTATCAACTAATTTTTGTAAGTTAGCAGCAACTGAAAAAATAAAATAAAACCGTTTCTAAGAAACTTTTGCAAATAAAACAGACACAAAAGCATAAAGATAAGCACTGATTTTGTCTCAGACACACCAAATACAAATCTTCATTAAAACTAAATTTTCATATGAAAAAATCTTTATAATTTATCTTGCATTAAAATGTGGTACACATCACTCATATTCATTCTTAAGGGTAAGCATGTTTCCTCTCCTTTGCCATGCTACTGTCGAAGCTAGTAATGATATTCACACTTTTTAAAATGAATAATTTATTAAAAGCCTTTCATATTTCAAACTTTTAAAAGATTATTCCACAATCTTGAAATCCATAGCTTCGAAATTGATACACAATCAAAAAGTTCCATAAAAAAAATTTCTATCAAAGTTCTTAGTAAAAATATGTTTGTCCCTAAAACCTATCTTCTTTTTTTCTAATACTCCTAAAATCACCACCAATGTTCTCTTTACAAATCCAGAAGTTTGTTGTCGCTGTTCATGTCCTGATTTAAGTTCCTGAAGTCAATGAGCTCCTGATCAAAGAAAATACAAGTGGGTGATGGAAAAAAAAAACAAGAAACAAACAATCCTCCACTTGTGTACATGTCTGACACTGTGCATAGAAATTTCTCATACGAGCAGATGATTTAAGAAAAAAGAAAAAAAACAATCCTCCACTCATGTACATCTCTAACACTGTGCATGGAAATTTCTCAGACAAGCAGGTGATGGAAGAAAAAAAAACAATCCTTCACTCATGTACATGTAAATTTCTCAGACAAGCATGTGTTGGAAGTAAAAAAAAAATTGTCCTCCACTCATGTACATGTGTGACACTGTGCATGGAAATTTCTCAAGACAAACAGGTGATGGAAGACAAAAAAAAAACAATCCTCCACTCATGTACATCTCTAGCACTGTGCATATAAATTTCTCAGACAAGCATGTGATGGACGTAAAAAAAAAACAGTGCTCCAGTCATGTACATGTGTTACACTGTGCATTGAAATTTTTCAAGACAAGCAGGTGATGGAAGACAAAAAAAAAACAATCCTCCACTCATGTACATCTCTAACACAGTGCATGGAAATTTCTCAGACAAGCAGGTGATGGAAGAAAAAAAAACAATCCTTCACTCATGTACATGTAAATTTCTCAGACAAGCATGTGATGGAAGAAAAAAAAAACAGTGCTCCACTCATGTACATGTGTGACACTGTGCATGGAAATTTCTCAAGACAAGCAGATGATGGAAGACAAAACAAAACAATCCTCTACTCATGTACATATCTAACACTGTGCATGGAAATTTCTCAGACAAGCAGGTGATGGAAGAAAAAAAAACAATCCTTCAAAAACAATCCTTCACTCATGTACATGTAAATTTCTCAGACAAGCATGTGATGGAAGTAAAAAAAAACAGTCCTCCACTCATGTACATGTGTTACACTGTGCATGGGAATTTCTCAAGACAAGCAGCTGATGGAAGACAAAAAGAAAAAAAAACAATCCTCCACTCATGTACATCTCTAACACTGTGCATGGAAATTTCTCAGACAAGAAAGTGATGGAAGACAAAAAGCAATCCTCCACTCATGTACATGTAAATTTCTCAGACAAGCATGTGATGGAATTAAAAAAAACAGTCCTCCACTCATGTACATGTCCTCCACACTGTGCATGGAAATTTTTCAGTCCTCCACACTGTGCATGGAAATTTTTCGGGACAAGCAGGTGATGGAAGACAAAAAAAAAAAAAAACAATCCTCCACTCATGTACATCTCTAACATTGTGCATGGAAATTTCTCAGACAAGCAGGTGATGGAAAAAAAAAACAATCCTCCACTCATGTACATCTCTACCACTGTGCATGTAAATTTCTCAGACAAGCAGGTGATGGATGAAAAAAAACAGTCCTCCACTCATGTACATGTGTGACATTGTGCAGAAATTTCTCAAGACAAGCAGGTGATAGAAAAAAACAATCCTCCACACATGCACATGTCTGACACTATGCATGGAAATTTCTCAGACAAGCAGGTGATGGACAAAAAAAACCCAATCCTCCACTCATGTGCATGTCCCTCTGTGCATGAAAATTTCTTAGCCAAGTGGGTGATTGAAAAGAAATCCTCCACTCATGTACGTGTTGGTGACAGACAAGCTTGTGACAGAAAGAAATGTCACATGTACATGTTGGTGACAGAAAAACTCTGCCATTCATGTATGTCAGTGACAGACAAGCAGGTGACAGCTTGCCTGTCACTGACATGCACATCAGTGACATTTTTTTCATTTTACAATGCCTTCGACTTAACTCTGCTAACCAAATTAAGTAACACAATGGGAAATACACAACTGTTAGGCAAATACTTAATTATGGTTTATTGCATGTCTCACGTGCATTTCATAACTCAAAAACGTCTGCGAGTATTTTAAGTAACAACTACGTATTTTTTCCTAGATACGATGAACTGATAGTATAAAGTTTTGCCAGCTACATTACGAAAAATGGGAATTTTCGGTCATTCGGCGAAAAGATGAAGGTGAGGCGAGGCAAACGAATTAACTTGATACAATTGGGAAACAAAATGTGAAGGGCATTTTGTTACCTGAATATGATGCACATAATAATAATTCTCTCTCTCTCTCTCTCTCTTTCCAAAGGGGAGGGGGATGAACATTAAAGGGAAGCCCTAACATTCTTATCTCATGATGAAAGTATAAATAGGAGTGAAACAATATGCTTTATTTTTCCTGATTGACATAGGTAAACTTTGCACAAATGTTCAAATCTGAGACGGGCCTGGCCAGTCATAAATAATGATAAAATGGGCGCGGGCCAGACTAAGGCCTTAAAAAAAGAGTCTGTGCTCATCTCTATTGTCGACATACACTGAAGTGCCAGAAAAATTGGTACACCAGCCTAATACTTGGTAGGTCCCCCACAGGAGCGCAGGACTGCAGAAATACAACGGGGCATGGACTCCACTAGCTTCAGGAAATATGTTGTAGGCAATGCACTCCATACATCCTGCAGAGCGTTCCACAATTCGGGTGTATTCAGAGGTCTCGGATTCCTGTGTTCGATAGCGCATTCCCAAATGTGTTTTATCACGTTCAGATATGGGTACTTCGGTGGGAATGGCAACACCCCAAACACAGATGAATGCTCCTCTAACCATAACGTGGCGTCCCGACATTTGTGTGGAGGTGCATTATCTTGTTGGAACAGGCCCAACCCATCAGCATGAATGCAGGACATGAACGCGTGTACCTCGTCAGAAAGGATGCGCACATAGCGTTGGCCGGTCACAGACGTTTATAGACGTACCAGGGGTCCCAGTGAAGTCCAGCTAAACACACCCTATACAATTATGGACCCTCCAGCAGCCGGTACAGTTCCCTGTTGACAGGCGGGATCCATGGTTTCATGGGGTTTGCGGCACACACGAATCCTTCCATCTTCCCGATACAGTTGGAAACGCGACTCGTCAGACCAGGTTACTTGTTTCCATTCATCAAGTGTCCAGTGGCAATGTTGCCGTGCCCAAGCGAGGCGCATAGCTCTGTGTCGTGCACCCATCAAGGGGACTCGAATTAGGCGTCTGCCCTCAAAGCTCATATCGTGCAGGGTGCGTTACACAGTCCGGACGCTGATGCTTGTTGAGGCTCCAGCTTTGAATTCCGATGATACCTGCTAGAGTGTTGCACGCCTATCGCGTGAAACGATTATTGTCAGCCGACGATGGTCACGTTCACCCAAAGTCTTTCTACGGCCACACTGGTATCGGAGGTTGGAGGTTTTGCCGAAATTCTTGTAGTCACGGTACACCCTTGCAATGGTCGTCCGTGAAAATCGGAACTTTTTTCGGTGTCATAGTTGGCGCTCGTGAGATGAGCCATAGTATTTCTACCTCAGAAATATTATGGCCCATCTCACGAGCGCCAACTATGACACCGCGTTAAAGATCGCTTAAATCGTTATTACTTATCATTCTCATGCCGAAAACAGCTCTGACAGCTCGCAAGGATGTCTATCGCTTTATATACGCACTGGCGGATGCAACCGAGTACGCGCATATAGGTGACGTTGTTTTGTATTTTTCATAAGCTCGTCTGTACCAGTTTTTCTGGCACTTCAGTGTAGATGCACTACAAAACCTTGTGGAATTTATGCCAAACTGTGCGCATGCTGTACTTCGGGCAAAATTAGATCTAACCTGGCATTGAATAAAAGCTTCTAATTTTGTCAATAGAACATGAACATACAGGTTAAACCAAGAGCTGGAAAAAACTTCATTACATATTATTTCATGGATCTTATCTTAATAATGCATTCACAGGTAACCTGAATTAACTCAACAGGCCTTCATTCAGTTATATTAGTTCTAAATAATACATGACGTTATTATTCCCTACCTGCATGCATATGTACATACACTGAAGAGCAATTGAATTAGAGACAGCTGGCGTTATGCAAATGTGGCGCTGTGGGAGACCCTGTAAACGGAAACGACATGACGTATGCAGCAATCCGACAATATAAGGAGTGATGCGACGGGAATCAGTAAGAGTCGGACGCAGTATGGGTAAGACGAAGGATCTAAACGCATTTGATCGTGGGCAAATTGTCGGGGCCCGACGAATGGGTCACTCCATCTCGGAAGTCGTGCAGGCACTGGGATTTTCAAGAGCCACTGTGACACGGGTGCACGTTGAGTACGTCGAATCCGGTAAAACCATCCCTGCAAGGGGCCAACTGCCGTGGACAACAGCGTGTGGATGAGCGGGGTCATCGTCGGCTAGCTCGCATTGTAACAGCGGATAGACGGGGCCCCAGTGCAAGAAATCACTCGGCAATTTAACGTTGGTGCACAAAAACGTGTAAGCAGCCACACCATCCAGGACCATCTCCTCGCTATGGGGTACAGAAGCCATCGTCCCACGAGGGTACCGCTGCTGACCGCACATCACAGGGTGCGAAGATTAGCATGGGCGCTGGAACATTGCCACTGGAACCTAGAAATGTGAAAAATTTTTGCCTGGACTGATGAGTCGAGATTCACGTTGGTACATGCTGATGGCAGGATACGAGTGGGCGCAAACCACATGAATCGATGGATCCTTCTTGCCAGCAGGGTACTCTTGAAGCTGGTGGGGGTGGCATTCTCATCTGGGGACAGTTTACGTGGACTGAAATAGGACCCCTGGTACGTGTGACATCGTCCCTCACAGGTCAACGTTACCGGGATATCCTGGACGACCATTTGCTCCAGTTTGTGCGTCTTCAACATCCCACTGGGGACCTCATCCTGCAACAAGACAATGCACCGTGCCATCGCTAACGAATTGTATGCGATTGGTTGTATGAACACTCCATCGACGTGACCTCGCTAGCCATAAAAATTCTATTAACCGTTTCTGCGTATATGTTTCTGTTTACCGATGAATTAAAAATTTCATGCCTATTTTAAAAAGTTTTGAACGGATTCCGGTGAAATTTTGAGGTACTCCTCTTATGACCAATTCATGGTGTTGATAAAAATGTGTTCAGCCCGTTTCGTTAAGATTTCGCAAAGTTCGGTTTTGCATTTTTTTATGCACAATTCTCAAAGAACAGAAACATTTGTGGATGTGCCGCGGCGATGAATGCAGTCACATTCTTTCAGATTTGGAACAGGATAACGATGACGTAGCAAACGATGCTGACTTTATTGATTAGCTTATTAATTAATTCATAACTCGCGAACGGAACAACTTAGAGATCTTAAAATAGTTGCGTTGACCAAGAAATTCCAGTATTAGTAAGCTATGCATATTTCACGTTGCCACAGTTCGGCGTTCAAGAGTTTTTGCTGCTTCAGAGAAACAGACGTTTTGTGTTTTGTATACAAGATAAATCTGCACACTTTAAAGCCGTTAGTGAGGGTCCAAATTCTTATTTCATGATGCTGCGTTTTACAATTCTGAATTTGCCGTTTTTGACGAACTATGGTTTAAGTGTGGTAATTTCTGTTGTATAATCCGGGGATTATCTGTTAAGAAAGCTACAGGGTGTCCCAACAATAAATGTACATTGAAAGTAATATTTACCATGTCGAACTTGTTCCTACAGGAGGGGTCGGAAATGGACTGCACCGACGTCCAGACATGTCTGCACACACTTTTGCATGTTGGAGAAGACCTTTCTCAATGTCTGCACATGCTTCTGCATGTTGGTGAAGAGCTTTTTCAGGGTATGTGATGATTTGTTGGCTGCGGGTTATTGCAGCCTGTAGCTCTTGAAGTGTGTGCGTACACCTTCCCCTTCAGTGCTGGAACCGTGCTTCATCTGCAAAGAAAGTCACGTCCAGAATGTCCTCACCTTCTTCAGACGGAAACTCTTGGAACCATCTGCAGTACCGAACGCGGCTCACGTGGTCTGTTTCTTTCAACTGATGCACGACGGACACTTTGTACGGGTGGCAACGCAACTCCCTTTTCAGAATATCGTAGGCGGTACTCTTTTGCACATTAGCTTGTTGTGATAGTCCCTTCACGGACTTGTATGGACCTCTGTATCCTGTCTCGGATATCCTGTACGGTTTCATCGGCCGTGGATGGCCTACTGGGGCGGGTGGCATCCAAAACACTGCCAGATTCTCAAGAGTTCGCTATGAGTTGATGTACAGCATTACACAGTAGAGGACGTCTGAATCACGACATTTCCTAGCGAACTGTTTTTGCACTTTGTTCGTGTACTTGTCATCATGGCGAAAGCTATGTTCCAACAAAAACACACTCTGTTCAACGGTCAACACCATTGTCTTTGTGCCAAGCGCTCAGTAATGATTTTCGCTCGGAATGACAGCTGCGCACACCTCAGGGTGGGAGACATTTAGGTACCAGACACAGAGCACTTCCACGTGGCAGGTCACTTCTACTGTAATTCCATTCAAAATCTATATATTAATTCTATAAGGTTTTTTACTGTGAGTCATATTTTGAGAGAACAGCTGAACGAAAAGATATGGTTGAGGTATCAAAATAAAGGTCTTACCATGTAGATGTGTCAGTCGAAGAGAAAAATGAGATTAGGGCAACGGTTCTGGCGTGGTGGGGCGACAAAGTTCCCATGTAAAGACTATGGGAGAAGAGTGCGGCCCTTATCTACAGTAGGGAACAAAAGTATTTGGCAAAACACGTTTTCGACCGTAATGTTTTTTCTGCTGGACCAAATCGGGTCATTTTGGAATATGATATGTGTTATTCAGTTGTAAATTTGACCCATATGCAGATGGATCGGAAATCTTAACACAGATCAAGTACCGAGCTTAATCGCAAAGATCATACAAATTGACCAACAAAGTAGGTGTGCATCACATTCATTTAAGGCAACGATAACAGAAAACAAGTACGAGAAAACGACAAAACAATAACTAATACTTAGTGGGATAACAACAAGACTTAATAACAGCTGCACAATGGGCCGGCATCGAGTCCACTAGCTTCTCGACGGTGACCTGCGGAATTCGGGACCATTCTGCTGACAGCTGGTCGAACTTCTGGGCTCTATTCCAGCAGGTTTTCTTCGCACATCGTCTCTCCAGCTCCTCCCACATGTGCTCGATGGGGTTGAGGTCTGGAGATTGGCTTGGCCAGTCTAGAAGTGTGACCTGTTGCTGCTGAAAGGCTGCCTTCGCTACTCTGGAGGTGTGCTTCGGGCCGTTGTCTTGCTGCATGATCCATCCAGGTGGCATGTTCTGGTTTGCCCATGAGAAGACATCGTTGATGAGCGTGTTCGTGTAGTTCTGGCCGGTCATTATTTCGTCAATCTTGATGATGGGGTCCATTCCATTGCGAGAGAAGGCGCCGTAAACCATGAGCAATCCTCCTCCGTGCTTGACAGTCGGCTGAATGAACTGGGGGTTGAATCTCTGGCCACACGGACGTCGTACGTATCGGATGCCATCACTTCCGAGCAAGTTGAACTTGCTCTCGTCGGTGAAAAGCACCTTACTCCAGTCCGTCGCGGTCCAGTGTCGATGACGGCGCGCGGACGCGACTCTGGCTCGTCGATTCTTGACTCCGGTGAGTGGTTTCTTGGCGGGGTGTTTTCCATTCAATCCACCAGCAATGAGACGACGGGAGATGGTCATTCGGCTGACGTTCAGGTCGTCGCTGTCGCGGAATTCGGTGGCGATGGCCACAGCAGTCAAGGTGGGATCAGCACGAGATCGACGGAGGATGCGTCTATCCTGACGCAACGTACTGGAACGAGGCCTACCACATCGCGGACTGTTCTCGACGGTCCCAGTCTTCTTATAACGTTGCAGGATAGCTGAAATGGACTGGTGTCGGATCTCCAGGGCCCTCGCAATGTCGGTGACGCGCATTTCTGATTTCATCATGATCACGGCCGCCTGACGAGCTCCAACAGGGATCTCCGCCTTTTTTACCCATTTCTGAAAACCTAAGATTGACTAATTATCACACTACACATCACAAAACCCACAAAAATCACAAGAAAAACATTATTACATGCCGCAAACAAATGGGTAATAATTGGCGACTCTTGAATATGGCCCATTTCGAACGACAAATTCGCTCTGAGCGAAATAAAAACTACGCGGCATTGTAATCCACGAATCAACACACATCATATCCCAAAATGACCCGATTTGGTCCAGCAAAAAAAAAAAATTATGGTCGAAAGAGTGTTTCGCCAAATACTTTTGTTCGCTACTGTACATCAGGCGCTCAGTTCAGTGTCATACTTGGTGTGTGCATGGTGTTCTATGAGCAGTTTTAAAGTAAGTATATACTTTATTGCATAACGTTATTTGTAATACACCACAATATGAATACTCAAGAAACGCATATAGCGTATTAAATCTGTTTATTTTTATGGTGTAATATGCACGGAGATTCGCCAAGCTTTCGTACTCCACTGGAAGGCTTTTTCAAGGGAATGGTAAACATAAAATGCTTTATAATAAAATTCTTTATGTCTACCATTGCCTTGAAAAAGCCTCCCAGTGGAGTGCGAAAGCTTGGCGAATCTCTGTTATTATTACACCATAAGAAATAAACGGATTTAATACGCAATATGCGTTTCTTGAGTATCTTTGTTGCATTTTTACCTTTAACAGAATGTCTATATAATAGCGGACACCAATGACTGAACCTCCTTTTAAGATGTGGAGGTCAGTACGGCTACCAAGCATGATGCCACCCCAAACGAGAACTCCGCCACCTCCAAACCGATCCCTTTCGATGATGTTGGAGGTGTGATTACGTGTTCCCTGCTCTCTCCAGATGTGTATACGTCCAGAATCGCTCGTCAGACTAAATCGGCTCTCATCCGTAAAGAGAACTCTACCCCATTGCTGATGTGTCCAGTTCTTGTGTTCCTGGCACCACAGAAACCGCCGTCTCCGATGAGCAGGCGTTAATGACACACACCGTACTGGTCGTCCTGCAAATAGACCACCTTTGTGCAGCCTCCTGACTACGGTAAAACGCGATAACGGACCTCCAGTTGTCTGTCGCATGTGCCTTGCAATTTCTCCCGCTGTCTGCCGTCTGTCTCTTCTCGCCTGTAGGACAATATACCGGTCGTTCGCCGCAGTAGTTGCTCGCGAACGACCACTGCTAAACTCTCGGACAGCTGTTCCTGTCGTTTGAAATGCTCTCCAAGTTCGTGAAACGATGCCGTGAGCGATCCCGAACTCGTCGGCCACACTAGTCACACTTCGACCTTCTTCCAACTTCCCAATGACGCGACCTTGGGTAAAGTCATCCAGATGTCGTCTACTGGATTGCCTGTTGGCCATATCACACGGTGGCAGCAACTCGACGTCGTTCAAACCGATGTACACCGTGCAATAGCTTTCTCCGAATTGCTGAGCGTACACCGCCCGTGTGCTTTATACCCTTCCGACACCCACCTCCCTTACACGCACACACGTCATGCTGCATATATGCGCATGCCCTACCGTACCGGGCCCTAGTCTATCTCCTGAGTGGTCCTTCGGTCCGTTCTGCCTGCTTGTTCCGCTGTTATGCTAATTTCTCCTCTTCGTCCTTAATTTTTGCACACCAGTGTATCTTAGCAACACCGAGCACACGAAACTCCTCACTTCTTACCAAACGTTTATGCATTCATAACTGTTATAAGAAATGTTGCAACGAAGACTCCCCATATATGATTCTCAACCGAAGACCCGCACGTTCAGGAGCAATGAGCCTAAATCTGATGCTATATCCAATTTATAATCACATAACTGATATTAATACACATTTTGACCCTTAAAAAATACCTGCGACTGCGCAGTAACAAACAATTACGTCACAACCCTAGCTCCTTGTATATAATGCATTTTTGACTATGAACGAAATACGGGACTACACCATATAATACACATTTTGAAGATGACAATCCGATTTTAGTTGTAAATGTGACTTGTCACATTTACATCTAAAATCGGATTTCATCTTTAAAATTTGTATAATGCATTATTGTAAATGCTCACTCGCCATTGTATCTGAGGAGAAATCGAGTGTCGATTCGAAAGATCTGGTATCTCGTTGTACCTGAGGATGAATCGAGTGTCGATTCGAAAGATCTCGTATGATTTATCCTCATTGAATCTGAGGATGAATCGAGTGTCGATTTGAAAGATCTCGTATGATTGATCCTCATTGTGCTTGAGGATGAATCGAGTGTCGATTCGAAAGATCTCGTATGATTCATCCTCAATGTACCTGAGGATGAATCGAGTGGCGATTCGAAGATCTCTTATGATTGATCTTCATTGTATCTGAGGATGAATGGAGTGTCGATTCGAAAGAGCTTGGATGATTGATCCTCATTGTATCTGAGGAGGAATCGAGTGTCGATTCGATAGATGTTGGAAGACATCATGACCACAGTGAAATCACTGAAATGGCAATGAGCTGGGCATGTTGCCAGAAGAACGGACCACCGATAGATAACCGAAATTTCAGAATGGATTCCGAGGGACAGAAATATACCCAGAAGATGACTCCATGGGAGATGGATGGATGAAAATCGGAAGTATGCTGGAGTGACATGGAGGAGATATGCTCAGGACACACAATTATGGAAGAAACTTGGGGAGACTTTCATCCAGCAGTGGATTGATAATGGTTGACATGGATGATGATGATGATGATGATGATGATATTTCGTATGCATGTTTTGTAAGATTAATAGATAAAACAATTCACATTACTTCGCGTTTTTAAGCTGCAATTCATAACCCACATGGTGTTCTCGATAATCCAGAATTTTATTTTCCGTTGTCACCATAATCCCAATTAAATCAGAGAAACGAGGTTTTATTGCATTAAAATTCGAATAACCGGCAATAAAAACTGATGGAAAACTATCATTTACATTACAGCAGCTCCCACGTAGGCTGTTCAATAAATAATATTGATGACTTTTGGCGACTGATTAGAGATATGCAAAGGTGTCGCTCAAAGTCCACTCTCCTGAATAGAGGGCGTTGTTTGGCACAAGAGTCTGAATAAAAAGACAACATGCTGGAGAACCGATTCAAACGAAAATGCCGACCAGCCTGGAAGCATGATCCCATTCCGAGATACGCGCGGTGATTAGGTTGAATGATGTGACGACACTCTCTTGAGTAGACGGCGTTGTTTCGCATAGGAGTTTGAAAAAAAAACACGTGCTGGAGAACACAGTCAAGTGAAAATGATGACCCGTCTGGATACATGGTCTCACTCGGACGTACGGCTGGGGATTAAGTTGAATGATGTGACGACACTCTCCTGACCAGAGGGCATTGTTTGACACAGGAGCTTTAATAAAAAAACACGTGCTGGAGAACATATTCAAGTGAAAATGTCGACTCGCTTGGAAACATGGTCTCACTCGTAGGTAAGGGTGTCATTAGGTTGAATGGTGTGACGACACTCTCCTGACTAAAAGGTGTTGTCTGGCACAGGGGCTTGAATAAAAATGAAACGTGCTGGAGAACGATTGAAATGAAAGTGGTGACCAGCCTGGAAACAAGATCTGATTTGGAGCTATGCGCCATGATTAGGTTGAGAACGGACAACGTCGGCAGCGGGAATCCATGTTCAACTGTAAGAAGTCTATGGTTCTGAAGTGATGAACGCTCCAAGAATGTAAGAATGTCGTTCAAAATTCGCACACGGGTGTAATGCGTTAGAGGATGTGTAACGCAGTGGTTGGCCTTCGACATCAATAACAGACAGGAACCTGCCGTGTACGGAATTTCTGGTGTAAGAAGACAGATTCGTGACTTAGAGTCAGATTTGAGTCAAATGTACCTTACGGTACTGCGTCTTATATCGTTCAGCGAGTGACAGAAATCTGACTCTAAGTTAGTCTGTCTTTCTAGGTTGGTCAAAAAATGTTAGCACCTGGCGAATAGGTGATATATGTTTATTCATAAGGTTTGCCTTTAATACAGCTTCTAAATTTCTTGGATTTAATACAGCTTCCAAACTTCTTGGAATAGATTCATACAGATTTTGAATAATCTCCAGTGGGATGACGTACCATTCGTCGATAGAACATCAGCCAATAGTTTCAGAGATGTTGATGGTGGCAATCTGCTTCTCACCCTGATCTCCAAAACTGTCCAGAGCAGTTCGATGATATTCCAGTCAGGTGATTCAGCTGGCAGATGTTGAAGTCGGTGCTCCTCAAACCGAGACTGAACTGTTCTGTCTGTGTGTATAATCGCATTATCATCTTGAAAAATTATATTTCTTTTGGGGAACATTTGGACCATGGGATGCATCTGACCACTTAGAATGAGGAAGGAAGTACTCGCTATCAGGAGCTCGATCGTGTTGGATAAGGATAGGGCCAGCTGAATGCCAAGATATGGCCGACCAAATCATAAATCCACCCCCATGTTTGACAGTTGGAACCAGATATTCTGCACTTTACGCTTTCTTGGGGATTTTCCATGCACAAACCCCATCTACTGTTGGAAATTATGGGGACTCATCTAACCATATCACGCGTTTCAGTTATCGTCTGTCCAGGTTTTATGTTCGTGACAACATCTTTTTCGCATTGTAGCATTGGTTTCTGTGATTAATGGCTTAGCAATTGCAGTTCTCCCATATATTTTGGCTTTGTGAAGTTCTCTGAGGACTGTTTTTCTAGAAACAGAATCTACCAGGTAGATGTTGAGTCCTGAAGTCACTTTTGCTACAGCAGTTCTGTGTTGCTCGACGGTTTCTCTTATTCAGTCTCGGTTTATCCCCATTAGTTTTCATCGCCGATGAAGTCTTGCTGTGCTTTGTGTGCGCAGTCATAACCGTGGAGACGCCTGCTCTTGAAACACCAAACAACTTGACTGGTATGGTTAGAAACTTTTCAGCTCAACAGGCTTCCATTATTTATCCTCTTTGGAACACTGGCATAGAACCTAGGGAATATATTCAAACAATCGATGAAAATGAAGATAATCAAAATGTTTTTTTGTTTCGTGTACCCCACACGAATAGCATTAACCCCTACAATTATGGTGTCCACATTACTTTGTAGAGCCCTGTACTTATACACTTGTGCGAAAATATGACCAGAGAAACCTACTTCAGAGTGAGACCATAGTTCCAGACGAGAGATTATTTTTCTTGAATCTGTTCCTCAGCAAGTGACCTTTTTATTAAAATTCCCTAGCCATACAACGCCCTCTAGTCATGAGAGTGTCGTCACATCATTCAACTTAATCACCGCGCGTATCTCCGAGTGAGACCATGTTTCCAGGCGGGTCGTCATTTTCACTTGAATCTGTTCTCCAGCACGTGGGCCTTTTTATACAAACTCCTTGCCAAATATCGCCCTCTAGTCAGGAGAGTGTGGACACATCATTCAACCAAATCACCGCGCCTACCTCCGAGTGAGACCATGTTACCAGGCGAGAGATCATTTTCTCTTGAATCCGTTCTGCAGCACGTCACCCATCTATTCGAACTCCTGTCCCAAACAACGCCCTCTATTCAGAAGAGTGTCGTCACATAATTCAACCTAATCACCGGTAGCTCCGTGTGAGACCACGTATCCAGGCAGGTCGTCATTTTTACTTAAATCTGTTCTCTAGCACGTTGTATTTTTGTTCAAACTCCTGTGCTAAAAAACGCCCTTCTAGTCAGCAGAGTGTTATGACGTTGACAGACACCGATTTATAAATCCTAATCCGTCGCCATGGGTAATCAGAATTTATTTATTGACAGTGGCGACACCAACCCCTCAGAACTGGGTGTGCTGATAGGGAGGCTAAGCATGACGCCGGGGGGAGGGGCACGAATTTTGAAATGTTTGGAAGAACTTTTGGCAAAAAGTTTTGTTTGTATGCATTTTACCTTACGTTGATAATGTTATCCCTAGTGAAAAGAAGTGAATACTGTACGTAGTATTTATTCAATGTATGCAGTACATGAACCATATGGGATATTAATCTCTACTGCAGGTTACTATTTCTTTGAAATTTTAGTTTACTTCGGTATTTTTTTTTCTTTCATAAATTTCTTTATGAATTATATTTTGTAACCTGACAAGGAATATCTATTCCTGTCTGTCTTCGTTTTAAACTACAATTTCAAAAATGGTGTGTTTCTATTACTCTCTCAGAAATTCGTTCAGAGGACTACCTCCTTTCCCATAAGTGGAAACACTAAATTTAACAAAGAATTCATTTTATATAACAAAATTTCAGTGAATTCGAGAAATTTACATACATTTATCCAGGTTCCCTAACATCTTAGATGGTTGCAACCACCATATGTTCCAACTGCTTAAATACACTGCCTGACATTGAAAATGCGACACCACGAAAACGTGGACTCAGAGCCATGCAAATTGCAGGGTGGGGGCACGTACAAGCTATGCAAATCATTGCATTTTGGAGGCCAATCGCACGAACGACGCGCGGTATATTAGCGGACAACCAGCCCGTGAGGCCATCAGTCGGGACGTCTTCAAGGCCGCGAGAAGTGAGTGGTTATGCTGTAACCATATCTGGAGAACAAACAAGAGGTGCCAATGCCGTTAAGACGCCGTCGAACGCGATTTCGTCAAACGGATGAGTTAACGAGAGATATCATCGTAGGCCTTTGTACCGCCAGATGGTCCTTCGTCGTATCGCGGAAGAAACGCAATGTGATGCGACAACCGTCGGTCGCAGTTGGAGACAGTGGTCCCAGGAAGAATCTGTTCAACGTCGTAGGGAGACCGCAGCACAGAGAAGGACGTCCGAGCGCACCGATCGTCGCATCCGACGTCACGCCGTAGCGGACCAAAAGGCCACAACGGGGGACATTTTACATAGTGTACAGGGAGGCTTAGATGCTCCGATATCGACGCGGACAGTGTCACTCCGATTGGCTGCGTCTGGTTTGCTGTCCACCCGTTCTTTGCAAAGGCTACCCTTAACAGCGAGCCATCGTCGTCACTACTTCGCGTGGTGTCGCTCGAGAGCGGTGTAGGGTGTCGAATGGAACAGTGTGGTGTTCAGCGACGAATCTCGGTTCGGTCTCACCACGGATGATCGCCGTGTGAGAGTCTGGAGGCGACATAGCCAACGGGCGGATTCCTCTGCCATTGTAGAACGGCAACATTGGAATGACGGTGTGGGGTGCTATCAGCGCCAACAGCCACTCACCGCTGGTAAGCGTTACGGCAACATTGACGGCACGCCACTATGTTGACGACGTGCTGCTGCCAGTGGTACTACCCTATCTGCAGGGCACCCCAAACGCCGTTTTTCAAAAGGACAACGCCCGGCCGCATACCGCTCGGATCAACCTGAATACTTCCGTCGACAAAACGATTCCCTGATCTCTCGCCCGTCGAGCATCTATCGGACACGATTGGACGTCGGTTGAGTACACTCCCATCCCTGCAAAGGGAAGATGAACTGTGGACTCGGATGAACATGGTCCACGATACCCCAGGACCCTATTCGGACTATCACTGCCTCGATGCCACGTCGAATTCAACGCTGTATAGCCCGAAATGGGGGCCACGCTCTTTACTGATCATCATGTATTTTCGGCCACTGGAGACTACAAATTTTGAAGATGACAATTAAATCATTTGTTTAGGACCTACTTGGCTATCCGTGTGTGCAGTTTGGTCTGTTTTCGAGCATTCCTTCATGGTGTGGCATTTTCTCTGTTTGGTAGTGTATTTGGGGGGGCGCTAAAATGTGGTCTCAAAGGAAAGTTGAGTGTGCTGAACTCCACTCCAGCACACCCGTAGCGGCGTACATACCTATTATTTTGCCAGCCTGCCAGTCGTACCTACTTAGTATTTTGCCGCAACAATGGCTGTTAAAAGAAAGTGTAGTATTTGTTGTTTCGGGCATTATTGAAACAAAAATACATTTTTGTTGTGGTTGAGATTATTGTCACGTGACGAAAAAGTTGTTCTACTCGCATTTTTCATTTTATTTAGTTTAAAATCACCCGTGAACATCTAGGATTTCAAAAAAATAATATGTCCCTAATTTATGGCCGCCGATTTCAGCAAAAAAGGAGGACCGATATCATGAGATTTAAAACATCGCTCACCTTAACAGGAATTCCAATACAAAATCTAAAAACCACGCTGCACGTTATTTGACTCCTGGATTACAATGAGGGTTTAAGGAGAGAATTTCGGTCTCAACAATGACAAATATTACGCTTTAAAATGTAATTAAGACTGTTGCCAAAAAGCAGTAATAAAGAAATTCAACAATGACAAAAAGGATTCTAAAAGAGCAATAATAAAGATATTCAACAATGAGGAACAGCTACTATTTAAGAACACCCCTGAGTAGAGCGAGTCAGAAATCAGAATGTGTTCAGACAGTGAGGAGGTGTGTTCTTCTGAGATCACGACCCTATTCATTTCAAACAGTCATTGAATAACGAAAAGCAGAAATAAGAACCTGTGCAGACAGAAAACTGGTGAAGTTTTCTTGATCATCCTGTAAAAGAAAAGGCCCATTTCTTTCCCAAAACACACCTCAAGTAGCTGAAGACAGAAACCTTAATGTTTACTGATGGTAAATTTCCTTTGTATTCAATTCAAGCCTAAACATTTCTGTATAATAAATTCGAAGGGACAAATGTAAAATAACGAAAGATTTTCAGAAATTTGGCTTATATTTTAAGAAGTATTTAAGTGATTTGGTTTACAGTTTTCTAAAGCAGGAGAAAATATTTTGTAAAGCAAAATTCATTGGAGGATTTTCGTAAAACAAAAGTTTTACATGATGCGTTTACACAGTATTGTTTCAAAATTTCATGGTATTTCAATTTCTTGAGATATTCCTACCATGAATTTTGAAGCGTTTTGAAATTTCAGTGCGTCTCTCACGGAACAGGTTTTGGATGAATTCAGAAATCTGTTGTGAAATGAGAGCTTTCTATCTGATGATACAGAGCCATTTCATTACATGTTCAGTCTCCACGGTAGATGGCAATAGCCGCGTAGTACCACTGTGTACTCCACAGCTGCGACTGCCCGCATTGTCATCTGTGTAACTCTACACGCGAATGGTGCATCGCTGCTGTGCACTATTGTTTGAGCTGGGGGAACGATACCCGGTGATTCGCCAAGGTCACTGAGCGTTCGTGTGCGTCAACGAGGGGTTAAGGTGGAGGAATTCGTTGAGTGCTCTCTGTCATTTTCTCTTTTTCCTAAAAAATATTATAAGCTAGCCACTTTCATATAGTAATAGAATTAACGCATGAAACTATGAAGTGAAAGGCATGCTTTTACCAACTGAAGAAAATTACGTTTTGTAGAGCTTATGTAAGCGGTAGAAACCTGGAAAACCATTTGCTTTCATAAAATTCATGACACTTTATAATGTTCTTGTATTTTAAGAATGTAACTACATGTAGGAATGCCAATTGAGCCAGAATTTTCACATTAAGTGAAGGTTGTTCGTTTTAATTGAAACCCTGGATAGAAAAATGCCACCTCAAGAAATCTTAAAAACTATTGATAGGTTGCACCAAATAAGAGGTGCTACACTAGCTGCACTACTTTTGAGGAAAAGGTAAACCATTGTGTTTTGCATGAAGTATACAATTATGCAGCTCGGTATAGTATACATTAGTGGTGTACTGGGAAAACTTGGGCTACGGCTTTCATTTACTGACATTTTTTAATTCCATAGTATTTAATTAGGTTTATGTTTGTATTTAATTATTAACTTGGTTTATTTGTTAATTCCACATTAGTATCTAAGGTTAATGTGTGGGCGTCTCAATAATTCAGATTCTTTGGAACCTACAAGTGTTTTAAGTAAAACCAAAATTATGGTACTTCATGGAGTGTAATACAAATTGTATATACGTCGTGAATGAAAAGGATTGTCCTAGTCTTATACATTACAAAGAACTGCAAAACCTTTACACCAAAGTTAATCATATTATGCAAGTTTTATTACTTTATAGAAACTGAGGCTTTTGAAATGCCTCACGATTACGCACTTACAAAACACGTAACTGACTTGTGATATACTATATAGTGTCTACTGATCTTTACCGATTCATACGGGAACACAGAACATGAGTAAGCAAATAAAAAGCATTTAAGAATTATTGTACGCAAAAAGTTAAAATATTTTACTTGTGAATGTTTAAAAACATTTAATATAAAGTCAAAAATGTTTTCTCTACGAAAACCTTTTTCTCTTGAAGTTGTTACAAAAAATTACACAGGTCTCTGCTTCTTCGTCCCTGCAAAAAACATCTCTTACAAATAATACCTTATGCTTATTGGTACAAATATTTCATTTATTGAACTTATATTTCTTTCATATTCTTTTGTTAATCATCATCATCATCATAATCAGTGTCAACCATTGTCAATTAAGTTTCCCCAAGTTTCTTCCACAACGGCATGTCTTGTGACAGTCTCCTTTATGTTACTCCTACATGATTTCGAATTTCATGCGCCCATCTCCCATGTAGTCTTCTGGGTCTTTTTCCTGCCCCGTGGAATCTAGACTAAAATTTCGGTTGTCTATCGGTGGTTTGTCCTTCTGGTAATACGACCAGCACATTGCCAATTCAGGGATTTTACTCTGATCATGATGTCTTCTACTCTTGTCATTTTCCTGATCCACGAGTTCCTCTTATCTCTCCTGGTTACACGAAGCATGCATCTGTCCATGATTCTTTCAGTTGTTTGCAGTCTTGGCATTTCTTTTTTAGTTAAGGTCCACGCCTCTGCTCCGTACATAAAAGCACTGGAAGGATGCATTAATTAAACACTTTTCTTCTACAAAAATGGCACAGGTCTCTGCTTCTTCGTTGCATCTTAAAATTTTGTACTGTTCCTTCCAGAAGCTCTCCAACCAAGTTTTTTACGTCGATTAATTTCTTCCTCAATGGACCTTTGATTGATATGTGCTGTCTATGGTAAATGTAGGTATCGTTTATCTCCAGCTTTTCCGCATCAATCAATTAATTTTCATTCCTTGTAAAATCAGTTTCATCTTCTGAAAGTTTATTTTCTATCCAACTGCTTTACTCTTGTTAGCAAGTTCCCGAATCACACCCTGCGGCACTAAAGAGGCAGTTGCAAAAATGGCTACGTCGTCAGCAAAACGAAGATGAGTTAAATATGCAGACGATCTCGTTCTTATTGCAAGAACCCCAAATGAACTACAGACATTCATATATAAACTTAATGAAACCTGTAAGATATTATATGGTCTTGTAATAAATCTGCAAAAGACGAAATTAATGAAAACAGGTAGAAACACGACTAACATCGCAGTCACCCTAAATGGCGAACAAATAGATCAAGATGAAAGCGTTATTTACCTTGGAACAAAAATAACGGAACTAATAGACGCAGTAGAAACCATCAAACATAGTATAGCAATAGAATGGACAGCCATGGGAAAATTACAGAAAATCTAGAAAGCAAGCAAGATATCCAAACAAGCCAAAATCAAACTATACACTGCTGTTAAAGGAAACTGCAACACCAAGAAAGAAAGAAACAATCACTATGTAATTTATGGGAGGTACTGGTTACGGTACAAGCTGCAAACGATCATAATTACATACCGGTTCATGATGAGGAAGGCCAAAAGATTAGTAATAAGTAAATCCACCATGGTTGGTGATAACCGCCACCACTTGCCGTGGGATCGAATGAAACAGAGTTTGGATGGTCATCTGCGGAATTGCATTCCATTCTGCTTCTACATGCATCCACAATTCGGTGGTTGTGACAGGCGGGAAGGCCATGCGAGCCAGTCGTTGCGGGATGATACCCCAGATGTTCTCTATAGGCGACAAATCTGGCGAGCGTGCAGGCCGCGAAAGACGAGCGACTTGATGAGGATAGAGTACGTTTTGGACAGTACGGGCAACATAGTGTCGGGCATTGTGTTGTTGGAAGACAGCTCCAGGGATCGACTGAAGGAAGAGTAGAAGTTCAGCTTCCAACACTTTTAGGCGAGTGCGTGAATGAAACGCAATAGCGCCCCAGACCGTTACGCTCGGCGTGGGACCGGAATGGAGCTGCACAATGCAGCCTTCCAGATGCCATTCAACAAGGTGTCTGCGAACAAGGATTCGCCCGTCGTAATGCATTAGATGGATTCTGGACTCGTCAAAAAACACAATATGCTTCCATTTAGCACTCCAGTGTTGATGTTCGCGGCGCCACTGCAATCGCTGGTGGCTATGGTTCAGGGTCAAGGGAATTAAGTCGCAGCACTGGCCGGCGAGCAACGAGGCCTCTCTGCATCAGTCGGTGACGAACAGTGTTAGCAGACATCGGACAAAGTGTGACCATTCTTCATTGCTGCGCAAGTGTCGTGGATGGTGTTTTGCGTGACGTCACTACCATATGGTGCAAGTGCCTGTCTTCTCGTTCGGTCGCGCGATTTCGAGCTCCAGACCCTTAACGACGATGCGTAGAGCATTCTGCTGTCCACTGACGCCATGTACGTATAACGGTATTTCCATTACGCCTAAGGCCTGCAGCAATATCACGCCGTGATAAACCACCAGCTCTGAGTCCGACGATTCTGCTTCTACGACATTCCGTCAATTGTTCGTATGGTTATCTCGTCATCCTACGCGGCATGTTTACATGTTAGCAACTGCGTACGATTGAGTTTAGCGATGGCAAGTTTAAGAGCCTGCTCTCTGTACGCCTTCTTTTGCACCTGCTGGTGTGACGTTTCCGATGGCGTTTGCGTGCGCCTCACATTTGCATGTGCGCTGCAATTGTAACCATTTGCATATCTCATGGTGCCTTATCCACGCTGCAAATTTCGGGCTAATCCGAGCATTTCTTCATGAGGTTGCAATTTCTATTAACAGCGATATATGAATCAATAATTATACTTATGGAGCAGAAGCACGGAGAAAACATTATTAGCGTTTGAAATAAAATGCTTAAGAAAAATACATAAAATGAGTTAGACAGAAAAAAAAAATAGCACAGCCAGAAAAGAATTGTCATATCAAGTGGCAATATTGGAAAAAACTAGGAAACACCATCTTAGATGGTTCGGTCACTTCGAACGCATGGACACAGACTACCTAACATCTCAATAAATACTTTAACAAAAAAAAAAAAAAGAATTTGGAGATCAAGACTTACCTGGCTGAAATTAATTAGGACAAGCCGCCAACGGTAACAGATAACTGGGGTAAAGTTGGCAAATTTTGAGCGAGGCTATTGCAAAATCTAAGCTCATTAATCGTCTATTATGACAAATTCTAAAAGACAAACGCGTAAAATTTATGACTTCCAGAACAAAAGTAGCAAACATTCTAAAAAGAAATGCCTAAAATTCCTCATGAACTACAGTAGTTTCATTCACGCCTTCACATTGGTTGTGATCAGTTTGCATGCAAACAAAGCGGAAAGACACATTTAGATCGGAACCACGTTTTGCATTTTGTATCGCGAAAGACAGACGCACACACGCACATACACACAAACATCCTTTTATTTACGCTTTCCAACCGTAGGCTGAAGAAGCGTATATGCTCCAGCTTTGTCCGGCTGTCTGTCAGTCCGCACGATAACGCACGTAAAAATGTTTCGATTTCGGTGAAATTTTAGCACGTGGTAGGCGACCGCCTGGGATGAACCCTTTTTTTGAAAATGGACGAAATGGGGTCAATGGTCGCAACATAGGAGCGGGATCCATTCCATTGCCCTTATGCCTCATAACTTGCGTAAAAACGGTTCGATTTCGATGAAATTTCAGTATGTGGTAAGGGGCTACCTCGGGACGAATCATATTGAAAATGGGCGAAATGGGTTCAAATGTCAGGACATAGGGGCGGGATCTATTCCATCGCCCTTATTCGTCATAAGTTACGTAAAATTGCTTCGATTGCGAAAACACTTTATCATGTTGTTCCGGAAGTATACCGAACCGGTTCTGTTGAATATCAGCGAAATGGGGTCAAAGGTTAGGACACAGGAGCGATATTTACTCGATCCACAGCCATTATCTTCATAATTGAGTAATAACTTGAATGATGATTTCTGGTATGTTGGGAAAGCGTATCATAATCAATGCATTGCATGATTTTACTAACATGTTTGTAAGGGCGAGCGTACTTTTCTCATTATGTGAACACGCCCAATATTATGTTTCGTGGCCGTCCACGTTATAGGCCCCCCTCATAGCCAATAGATGTCCAAGGTTCGTTCCTAAGAACTTTCCCCAAAACCAAGATTGGGTAAATGGATGAAATCCTCCCCGCGTTTCTGCAATTTAATCTGCAAATCTGGAGGATGGGTCGAGACCGCTGAAACTCAAATAAGAATTGCTATTATCCTAAAATAATACAGGAGGATTTGATCAAACTTAAAGAATTTATTTTGAAAAGATCTGAAGTTGGAAAGTCAGTCTGTCCGTCGAGTCACCGTCTTTGATGGCAGATCAAAACGTTCGTTATCCAGTGAAAAGTTCGCACCTTGCCAATTCTAAACTTGGCGTCTATCTCCTAGTGCTATTTCCCTGATCTTGAGAGAGAGTCTTTCTCCTCGGAGACAAGACCTGTGTCTCTCGTGATCTCCTACCTCCGTGCCGTATCAAAGTCCCAGCTCTGACCTTCGTCTTCGCCGTCCCGGAAGTTATCTCCTTCCGACTAGTAATAGTACTCTGTGAGAGTATCTGGCTCTGAGACATATATCACGAGTAACGTTAACTTCGCAAAAACATCTCATTGCCGTTCAGCACGCGACTGAACTACCGAAACCTTATCGCCTGGGTTTGCACCCGCTCGACTATCTTCGAGCTATGCCTACCGGAGAACTTACTTCTCTGCTTTTCAGACTCTTACTAACTCGCTCGCTTCTCTCTCTCTCTCTCTCTCTCTCTCTCTCTCTCTCTCTCTCTCTCTCTCTCTCTCTCTCTCTGTCTGTCTCTCACTCTCTGTCTATTTCTCTTTCGCCCCGCGCCGCGCGTCCGTCACTTTCGTTTCCTTGCCCTCAGGCGTCCCGTCCTAAACTCTCTCTCTCTCGCCCCGCGCCGCGCCGCGCGTCCGCCACTTCCGTTTCCTTGCCCTCAAGCGTCCCGTCCTCCTCTCTCTCTCTCTCTCTCTCTCTCTCTCTCTCTCTCTCTCTCTCTCTCTCTCTCTCTCTTTCGCCCCGCTCCGCGCGTCCGTCACTTCCGTTTCCTTGCCCTCAAGCGTCTCGTCCTCCTCTCTCTCTCTCTCTCTCTCTTTCGCCCCACGCCGCGCGTCCGTCACTTCCGTTTCCTTGCAATCAAGCGTCCCATCATCTCTCTCTCTCTCTCTCTCTCTTTCTCTCTTTATCTCTCTCTCTCTCTCTTTCATCCTGCGCCGCGCGTCCGTCACTTCCGTTTCTTTGCTAGGAACTAACCCGCTCCTAGTCAATCGGCTTGTTGTTACGTACAACCGGGTGAGTTTGGGGATAGTGCGGGTATGCCAATAGGGTGTTACCAAGACCTGGGAAAGTCGCGGTACTCGCTGAGCGCATGTCTGCGCTATTAACATGCTATATCCGTTGCTTAACCCTAAAGTCGTGTCCTGCTTCCAGTTGGGCTTGCGGACCTCCAGCTCTCCCTTGTTGGGCTCGGTTGTGGACGGGGAACTCGGCGAACGAACTTTTCACTTCTATTCATGGCTAATAACAATTTTCCCTAAGAACTTCAAACAAAGCGGCCCATAGAGGAAGGGTCACCCCCTCCCAACAAGAAACCTACACCTGATTCTGCCAATGTTCGGTTCTTTTGCATCCACTCCTTGGACGCTTCAAACCCATTAAACACCAGAAGCCCCTTCTGGATAAATAAAGCATTGCAATCAATTGCCAGCTCTCCTAAGAGCGTTAAGAAGCTCCAATCTGGAGATCTTCTTGTTGAGATGTCGAGTCCCAGATATGCTACAGTGCTTTTAAACACTACCTCGTTTTTAGAATGTCCAGTAAAGGTTACCCCTCACGGCTACCTCAATTCCTCACGAGGTGTTATCTCTTCTCAAGACCTTCTGGAGTGCAGTGACCAAGAACTTCTGGAGAAACTAAAAGACCAACAAGTGAGTGGAGTTCGGCGCGTCCTATTTCGGCGTAATGGCAAATCTGTCCCATCTCGAAACATCATATTGACCTTTAACACCCCATCCCTGCCAACATCAACCAAGGCAGGGTATCTACACCTTGAAGTGCGCCCCTTCATACCAAGTCCTGCCAGACCAAGCTAGGGACGTGAAAGCTCCAACAACCACTATGCCTAAACCTGCTGCAACTAACACCAGCACCACATTCAACAACCCCGGGAGGAAAGAGAAAAGAAAAAGAGAAGAAATCTCCAAACTCTCATCATAAGAACCAGGATCGGGCAAGATCATCCGCGACACAGGAACCAAAATACCGTCCCATTTTACCACCAGAGACTACAGTGCGTCGGACAAAACAGTCCAAAGCGCAAATGGACATTGCTGACGAACTGATGGAATCGGACAACTATTAGTTGTCCCAGTCTTTCTCGAGTTTTGTTTTTCGTTTTTTTTTCCTTTTCTCATTCACCACACTTCAAACCATGGGTCAAATCGTTCAGTGGAACTGTCGAGGCTTTCGGACAAGACATGACGACGTGAAACATCTGCTTTCGTCATACTCTCCGGTGTGCCTTTGCCTTCAGGAGACAAAACTTAAACCATCAGACCTCCTTTCAGTTCGAGGCTACAATGCATTTCGGAAAGATAATGTTTCAGGAGATATAGCTTGCGGGGGAGTTGCCATCCTTGTCCCCCACAGTGTTCCAGTTTCTCCCGTTGCGGTCTCAATATCTTTACAAGCCGTTGCGGTGCGTATCTCCATGCCTGTGCCTCTAACTGTTTGCAGCGTCTATCTGCCGCCGCATGAGGACGTGAGCGTGTCCGCTCTTGAGAGCTTAGTTGAGCAGCTGCCGTCACCTGCTCTTCTTCTGGATGACTTCAATGCTCATAATCCATTATGGGGTAGTGTCAGAACAGACACACGAGGCCGTAGGATCGAATCTCTTCTTTCCTCGACCTCTTTGTGCCTGTTTAACACCGGTGCTGACACTTACTTATACAAGCCTACACGAAGTTTCAGTGCGATCGATTTATCTTTGGGTCCACCATCGGTTATGGCCGACTGGTTGGTCGTAGACGGTGTGCAACGACCTCCATGGAAGCGACCACTTCCCAATTGTACTTAGGTATAATGTGAGCGTGCCATCTTCTGCCTCCCGCCCTCCTCGTTGGAGGATGGATCGTGCCAAGTGGGAGGTCTTCACATCGTCCGCAGTGATATCTTCTGCCATGGTGACCCGGGGGTCAATTGACGCAGCTGTTACTGATGTCACAACGTGTATCATTCAGGCAGCGGATCCCTCTATCCCAAACACATCAACGACGCTCCCAAGAAGTCCGAAGATTTGGTGGAACCCTGATTGCGCAGCCGCTAGGAGAGCTCAACATAAGGCCTGGTGTACTTTTCGGCGTTATCCAACCGAGGCTAATCTTGTTAAATTTAAAAGAGCAAAATCTTACGCTTGGTTGGTGAGTCGACAAAGCAAGAGGGAGTCTTGGATGAAGTACGTTTCATCTATTAATTTACGTGCCAGTTCAAAAACTGTTAGGGAAAAAATTCGTAAGTTCCGGGGAAACTATAGTTCCCACCAAATTTCAATTCTTGAGAGTAATGGCTTCACGTATGCTAAATTAGGGGAGATTGTGGATTGCTGGGGCGAAGCGTTTGACTCAGTTTCTAGTTCTCAGGCGTATCTCCCGTCCTTTCACAGGATTAAGACAACCGCGGAACTCCAGAGAATCAATCTCCTTTGCTCTTTTTTATAACACTGAGTATAACTCCCCCTTCAGCCTGGTTGAACTTCGGGTGGCTCTGCATCGGTCCGGTGCAACATCTGTCGGTCCCGACGGCATCCACTATGACAGGATCCGTCATCTCTCGCAGTCGTCTCTCGAGAATCTGTTAGTGCTTTTCAACAGCATTTGGTTGGAGCACAGTTTCCCTGACTCTTGGCGAAAAGCTTTTGTTTTACCTTTTCCCAAGCCTGGCAAAGACCCCAAGTCTCCCTCTAGTTATCGGCCAATTGCCCTCACTAGCTGACTGTGCAAAATCCTTGAACGAATGGTTAATTCCCGGCTAATTTACTTTTTAGAAGAACATCGAATACTGTCTCCATCACAAAGCGGCTTCCGCCGTCATCGTTCAGCTCCTGACCATCTCCTGCTCCTTGAGACGTCTGTTCGTGAGGTGTTCGTACGTAGGCAGCACCTGGTGTCTGTATTTTTTGACATCGAAAAGGCTTACGATAGAACGTGGCGGCACGGTATTCTCCTTGACCTCCACGAAAATGGGTTGCGGAGAAACCTCCCAACATTCATTGCCAGCTTCCTTCGTAGCCGCGTGTTCCAGGTGCGCCTGGGTACGACGCTCTCTGCCCTTTTCCATCAAGAACAGGGTGTCCCTCAAGGCAGCATTCAATCGGTAACTCTGTTCATCCTCCGCATAAACTGTCTTTTCAAAAATCTTCCTCCGACGGTTTCGGCTACCATTTATGTTGACGACCTTCACATCTTGTGTACGTCATCAAGCATGCATTTCGTTGAAAGGCAGCTGCAGTCTGCAATTACCCAGATTGTTAAAGCGGCTAACAATAATGGGTTTGTTCTTTCTCCCGACAAGACAGCCTGTGTCCATTTCTGCCGGAGGCGTGGCCTCCATCCTGATCCAGAGCTCTATTTGGACCGTGCAGCCATTTCAGTTTTGGCGGAAACCAAGTTCCTTGGTTTGACCGTTGACCGTGCTCTCACCTTTTGCTCGCATGTTCGACGGCTAAGGACTTCCTGTCTGAGAGCTTTGTCAATCCTTAAGATCCTTGCCTCAGTCTCCTGGGGTGCAGACAGGACTTCCTTGTTCCGTATTTACTATTCTCTCATTCGGTCTAAGCTGGATTATGGCTGTATGGTGTATGGCTCTGCTCGTCCTTCCGTTCTCCGGCCGTTGGATACCATCCACCATCAAGCGCTGCGTCTTTGTACGGGAGCATTTCGCACGTCACCCATTCCCAGTTTTTATGCCGACGCCAACGAACCGTCGCTTCATTTACGCCGTCTGCAGCTCTCTTCAATTTTACCTGAAACTTAAATCTCTCTCAGACCATCCTTTATACGATGCAGTTTTTCATCCCCAGCATGCTCGTTTGTTTGAGATCCGTCCCTCGTGCATTGGAAGCTTCGGTCTTCGTATGGCGTCCGTTGCTCGTGATGCAGGGCACGACTTGTCACTCGTTGGAGAGACCCCGGGCTTTGAGGATCCCCCATGGCATCCTCATGGTGTCATGGTTGATACCAGCTTTACATCTTTTGACAAGTCCTCAACCTCTGCGTCAGTGTACCAGCAGCTCTTCGCTGAACATCGTTACGTCAATGCAGACTTTATTCCTGTTTTCACCGATGGATCTAAGGCGGCTGGTGTTGTTGGATCCGCCGCTGTCTGCGTTGACGAAGTTTCTGTTGCCCGCATTCCTGCTGAAGCCACGGTGTTTTCGGCGGAGATGCATGCTGTGTATCTTGCACTTGTTCACGTGCAGTCGAGCTCTCATCAGCGTGCTATTGTGTACACTGATTCGTTGAGTGTTGTGCAATCATTGTCATCTTTGGATTTCTCTGGCCACCCACTTCTTTTTACCGTACGGAGACTTCTTCGTTCTTTGCTCGAGGCTGATGTCCAGATTCTGTTCTGCTGGATTCCTGGGCATGTTGGGATCCCAGGGAACGAGTCTGCTGATGCTGCTGCTAGATCTGCCTCCTCTTTGGTCGTCACACCCTTGCCACTGTTCCACCGGGATTTTCGCTTTCTTGTTCACGATCATATCAGACGAACGTGGCGGGGTCTGTGAGACCAACAGGTGGAGAATAAACTGTACCGTATTAAATCTTTCCTTGGAGTCTGGAAATCATCGTGTCGCCGGAACCGTAGGGAAGAAGTTGTTCTTGCGCGTCTCCGCATTGGGCATTGTCGCTTCACGCATAGCTATTTGCTGTGTGGCGACGCTGCCCCAATGTGTGAGGCGTGCGACTGTTTACTCACCATCTCTCATGTTTTATGTAGTTGTGTTCGTTTTTGTAATCATCGGTTTCACTATTTTCAGTCTCATCTGCTGGACGAGGGTGCAGCTGCGCTTCAAAAGCTTTTAGGCGACCACTGCGACACTTTCGCAGTATTTTCCTTTTTGGAACAGATTAACGTTTTGAAACTTATTTAAAAAAAAACGATGATAATAATAATAATAGTAAAAATAAATAAATAAATAAATAAATAAATAATAAAAATATGTATATATATATTTATATAAACCTAAGGAATCAGAGGAAATGCTATCCCACACTCACCAACCCGCTTGGCCAGCGTGGTGAGTTATGGCCAAACACCTCCAAAATGACTCTACAACTTAAATCTTGGCCCTCAGTCTCCGGCAGCTGGAATATACCTGGCCAAGGCAGCGGCCAGTGCGACATGAAGGCAGAGGGTGCTAAGAATCCCCGGAGGACCGGACTAGGCTGCCATTTGATGCTGACCTTGGCTACGTATAATGGACGCTCCCTATCTTCTGATTCAAGGCTTCTTGAATTGGAAGAGGAACTACAAAGGATCAAGTGGGACATCGTCGGGCTAAGTGAGGTAAGGGGAAAAGGAGAAGATCTCATTGAACTGAAAAGTGGACATCTCTTCTACTATCGTGGGACAGATACTGGCAGAACTAGTGGTGTTGGATTTATAATAAACAAGAAACTGAAGGATAAAGTTGTAGAAGTTGAAAGTTCCTCTGACAGAGCTGCAGGACTTGTTATCCAACTCTCGAAAAGATACCAGGCTCAGATTATTCAAACTTATGCACCCACCACAAGTCATTCTGAAGAAGAAATTGAAGAATTTTATGAGGAAATTCGTCATCTAAATAATAAAGGTAAGCAGCACTTGAAGATAATTATGGGAGATTTCAATGCAAAAATAGGGCAACGGGAACAGAATGAAACTTCAGTAGGTAAATTCGGTCACGGCAACAGAAACCAGCGTGGAAATACTCTCCTTGAGTTTGCAGAGGCAGAAGGATTTTTCATCTTGAACTCCTTTTTCAAGAAAAAGCCACACAGGAAATGGACATGGAGACATCCAAATGGGACGACAAGTGAAATTGATTTTATTATGTGTAACAAAAAATTCGTCATCGAAAACTGCAGTGTGCTGAACAAGTTCAACACAGGTAGTGACCATAGATTGGTGAGATGTAAGATGCACCTCAACACTAAACTTGAACGTGGCAAGCTCATAAGACAAACAAAATCTATTGACATAACCAACCTTAAAAACACCATAATACCTTCAAGTTGGAACTGAAGAACAGATTCTCTGCTTTAGAATACCGAACATCGGAAGAAGTGGATATTTCTGAAGTTAACAGAAAAGTAACCAAAGCTCTTATGGAAACAGCAACAAAATTAGCTGGGTCTAAGAACAAGTTGCATGTGAACAAATTATCAGGAAAAACCAAAATGTTGATGCAAAAAAGAAGAGAGATGAGGACAACTAAAGACGATGTGACTTCCAAAGTGGAATATATAGAGCTATGCAAGACAGCACGAAAAAGTATCACTGAAGACGTAAGGAAATTCAACTGTGAGCTAATGAGGAAAGCAATTGAAAACAACCAAAGCCTAAAGATAGCAAAGGGACAGTAAGGGAAGAAAACAGATTATGGCACTGAGAAAAGAAGATGGTTCTGTAACAAGAAATAGAGGCGAAATTTTGACAAGAGTGAAAGATTTCTACTCCAAATTATATGAAAGGTATGATACATGTACTCCAGACATCATGAAAGGTACCAGTACCAGAGTTCTTCCAGTCCTCCCAGCAGAAGTTGCTCATGCAATCAAGAACATGAAGCGGGGGAAAGCTCCAGGAGAAGATGGAATTACTGTAGACATCATACAAGAAGCAAGTGGAGAAATTGAAACAGTACTCGCCCAAATTTTCACTCGATGCCTTAATGAAGGGAAGATTCCTGAGGATTGGAACAATGCTACAATGATCCTGCTACATAAAAAAGGTGACATTGAGGATCTCAGGAACTACAGACCTATCAGCCTCCTATCAGTGGTTTATAAAATCTTCACCAAAGTTCTTTCACACCGCTTGAAGGTAACACTGGACATGGCTCAACCGAGAGAACAAGCTGGATTCAGGAGTGGCTACAGCACAATAGATCATACCCACGTACTGAGAGAACTAATTGAAAGAGCGAGGGAATATGAACTTCCATTGTGCATGGCTTTTATCGATTATGAAAAAGCCTTTGATTCGGTGAAACCATCAGCAGTTACAACGGCTCTGAAATCCTGCGGTATTGAAGATGCATACATTAATATTATTAATAACATCTATGAAAATGCAAGTGCAAAGATTCGGCTGTTTGAAAATACAACACACATAAAAATTGGAAAGGGAGTGAGACAAGGTGACACCATATCTCCGAAGCTCTTTAATGCCACATTGGAAAATGTCTTTCAATCACTGAACTGGGAAAGCAAAGGGATAAAGATTAATGGAGATTATCTAACCCACCTTCGTTTTGCTGATGACGTAGTCATTTTTGCAACTACCCCATCAGAGCTGCATAGTATGATCCAGGAACTTGCTGACAAGAGTAAAGAAGTGGGATTAAAAATGAACTTTCAGAAGACAAAAGTGATGTTCAATGCTTTTACAAGAAATGAAGATTTATCGATTGATGGAGAAAAACTGGAGATAACAGATACGTATGTTTATCTTGGACAGCAGATATCAAGTGAGGGTCACATTGATGAAGAAATTAATCGGCGTACAAAACTTGCCTGGAGAGCTTTTGGAAGAAACAGCATAATTTTCAAGAGCAATATGCCATTATGTCTTAAAAGAAAAGTGTTTGATCAATGCATCCTTCCAATGCTTACGTATGGTGCAGAGACGTGGACCTTAACTAAAAGAGATATACAAAGGCTGCAGACAACTCAAAGTAGCATGGAGAGGTGCATGCTTGGTATAACCAGGAGAGATAAGAAGAGGAACTCGTGGATCCGAAAAATGACGAGAGTGGAAGACATCATGATCAGAGTTAAATCCCTGAAATGGCAATGGGCTGGACATACTGCCAGAAGGACAGACCATAGATGGACAGCCGAAATTTTAGATTGGATTCCAAGGGACAGGAAAAGACCCAGAAAAAGACCACATGGGAGATGGGTGGATGAAATTCGAAAATATGCGGGAGTGACATGGAGGAGACTGGCACAAGACAGACCGTTGTGGAGGAAACTTGGGGAGACCTTCGTCCAGCAGTGGATTGATAATGGTTGACAATGATGATGATGATGATAAACCTAATTAACTAACTAGTCCTCACAGCTTTCATCATTCTCTTTTCTTACCTTTACCAAGTCTGTCTTCTATTAATCATTTCACCCCGGTTTTAAAAATATTTAACTGATAGTTCTGTGTCTGGCGCTCTTTGGCCAAACCTGGCCCTTGCGCCACTAAAATCAACTAACTAACTAACTAACTAACTAACTAACATTTGCCCTCAAGCGTCCCGTCCTCCTCTTTCTCTCTCTCTCTCTGTCGCCCCGCGCCGCGCGTCCATCACTTCCATTTGCTTGTCCTCAAGCGTCCCGTCCTCCTTTCTCTCTTTCTCTCCCTCTCTCTCTCTCTTTCGCCCCGCGCCGCGCGTCCGTCACTTCCGTTTCCTTGCCCTCAAACGTCCTGTCCTCCTCCTCTTCTCTCTCTCGCTCTCTCTCTGCTGGCGTTCTACGTTACGATGACTAGCGCTTCTCTCCCTTCGTGCATGTTAAGCGCGCTCTTCCGGCTTAAGACCTCGGTCCCTCACTAGATAGCCGGCCCGTTTGATACATATACATTAGCGGCACTCTTTTGGACAGACTCAACTTATCGCAAAGTACAGAAACATATCAAGCACAATACACTCTTCTACCAGTATACAATAAGTAATAGTCAGATTGCTAGACATCCTGGCGTCTGTTCTTCGCTGACAATGCTTGCCGGATGTCGTCAGCCTAATAGCTGATGGTTCTCCGTCTTGGGAAAGGAGTGTCCTTCTCCCGAGCGTGTGAACTACATACTTTCTTTGTGTCATCCAAATAACCTCGAAAAAGTTCTAGAACCATCCACTTCTTCTTTGTCTATCGGATCACGTTTTAAGTTTGGTTTAATAATTACATACATGGATGTCCTCGTCATACGTCCATATAACACACATTAATTTGATATTATGTATACATAATGTTCAATTAATTATTCCGTATGCATAGATAATGTTTCCGCCTTACAATGTTATTATAGATTAAGCAAGTGTTGCGCTAACAGACGGAGTCTTTCCATTTCTTCGTGTTTCAATTAAACCGATTTTTTGAAATTAATGTTAGTGAGCCGACTTTCGTAAAACTGTTCAAGTAGAAGGCCATCTGGTTTTAATTGAAATGCCTCAATGACACGGAATTTCGGGAATCGGAAGGCTTCAAAACCTGACCATGGACGATGTCCAATCACATGCCAAAAATCACGGTGATCGGATATGTCATGCCGTAGCTATGCCCGAACAGATTGTCCCGAATCTCGTATATAGAGAGCGGATTTTTTCAATTAAAATTGGTCAGTTTTTAGTGGTCATTATTTTTACACAACACGACCAATCACCATGATACCAACCCCATGTCACTCATCCGCAAAACATTTCGTAAAACTTGTTTCTTGTGGTGCTCGCCCTGAGCATTCCCACTCTACACAATGGGTTGCGGGGGATTTCAGGATGCCCCTAGTATTCATCCTGAATGAGGCGAAGGTGCACCCATTGTATCATGTCTGTGTATGTTTCACTCATCACACAATGGTTTACCTTTAGTGGTACAGCTGGTATAGCAGTATAAGTACAGCTGGTATAGCACCACTTTTTGGTTCAACCTTCTACAAAATATTTAACAATGTATGTCTTTTCAGAAATTTTTCGTGAATCCACACTACTTATTTTTTACAGTGTGTAGTGATCCTGCAAATATAGGAGATTCCTTTGGAGCCGGAGGTCTGCTTGTTTGGGGTGGCATTATGTTGAACGGTCGCACACTACTGCATGTGCTCGCACGAGGGAATGTGAATGATGAGTGCCATAGGGACGAGATCCTGGAGCCTTATGATCTTTTCGAGGAGATGTTGGTCCCCAGTTCCTTTTCTTGGATGATAATGTTCGTCCGCGCAGTGCTCAACTTGTCCACGGTTTCCCACAGAGCAAGAATTTTCGTCTTACGAACTGGCCAACAAAATCTCCAGGCTTGAATCCTATAGAGCATGCCTGGGATACTCTGGAATGACACGTAGTAGTCTGTCAGAACCATTCCCGAGCTAAGTAGCGCCTTCACCGAGGAATGGAATTCTTTGGTGCATCAGCAGTCTGGTGATGAGCACATATCGTCGTTGCGAGAGTTGTCTGTCCGTACGAGGTAATATTCCTTATTAATACATTTTTAGGTTACATTCTTACATCTAACCCTGGTGACATTTGCGGATGTGACACTGTATACGCAAAATGTGCTCATAAGGAATTCCCATTAATTCCACATGATACGTGGAACGAACATCACACATCTTTCGAAGAACCTAAGGGTCATTTCTACGTTCGGTCGCCCTTGTGAAGCACAAATTCCACGGTGACTGAAATCGAATTCTTCTGCTCCGGAGTAGAATGATTTCACAATTAGGGAACGCCGACGAATCTTATCGTTTGAACTCTGCCGTCTTAACATGTGCATCATCTCCGTAGTACGACACACCACCAGTGGAGTATCGTAATCCGATACACGCTACCACTTACGTTGGAACAGAATACTGTGCTGCCATCTTGGAACTGATACGCGCTATGTTTCTTTTATGTGTTTTCGTTTGTTTGTTAACAAACACTGCGATCAACTCGGTGGGCTATAAGCAGTATCCTGTCTCTAATTTAGGATATCTGGTTCTAGGAAAGGAAGAGAGCCACGCCGTAACATAAACACAACACCCATGCCTCACCGGGATTCAAACCCAGACCCATATCTGACGTATGGTCGTAAGCCAGCTGTTAGATCTCTGCGCCACCTGGTGGCTTCGTTTTTCCAATTGCACGATAATTTCGCTTGGTACCATGAGAAACGTCTTGTAAACGGTGTTCCTCTGTTCTACAAAAAATTATACCTTAACCGAATATTGTATAAACTACACTGGTTTGCAAAAATTAAGGACGAAGAGGAGAAATTAGCATAACAGCGGAACGAGCTGGCAGAACGGACTGAAAGACCACTCAGGAGATAGACTAAAGTCCGGTACGGTAGGGCATGCGCATATATGCAGCATGACGTGGGGGAGGGGGGTCGGAAGGGTATAAAGCACACGGGCGGTGTACGCTCAGCAATTCGGTGAAAGCTATTGTACGGTGTACATCGGTTTGAACGACGTCGAGTTTCTGCCACCGTGTGATATGGCCAACAGGCAATCCAGTAGACGACATATGGATGACTTTACCCGAGGTAGCGTCATTGGGAAGTTGGGATAAGGTCGAAGTGTGACTAGTGTAGCCGAAGAGTTCGGGATCGCTCACAGCATCGTTTCACGAGCTTGGAGATCCTTTCAAACGAGAGTAACAGCTGTCCGAGAGTTTAGCAGTGATCTTTCACGAGCAACCACAGCGGCGGACGACCGGTATATTGTCCTACAGGCGAGAAGAGACAGACGCCAGAAATCGCAAGGCACATGCAACAGACAACTGGACGTCTGTTATCGCGTTTTACCGTGGCCAGGAGGCTGTACAAATGTGGTCTATTTGCACGACGACCAGTACGGTGTGTACCATTAACGCCTGCTCATCGGAGACGGCGGTTTCTGTAATGCCAGGAACACAAGAACTGGACACATCAGCAATGGGGTCGAGTTCTCTTTACGAATGAGAGCCGATTTAGTCTGACGAGCTAATCTGGACGTATATACATCTGGAGAGAGCAGGGAACACGCAATTGCACCTCCAACATCATCGAAAGGGACCGGTTTTTAGGTGGCGGAGTTCTCGTTTAGGGCGGTATCATGCTTGGTAGCCGTACTGACCTCCACATCTTCCAAGGAGGTTCAGTCACTGGTGTCCGCTATTGTACCGAGTTCTCCTGCCTCACGTGCGTCTGTTTCCAGGTGCTGTGAGTCCTGAGTTCCAGCCACTGTATGATGAGGTGTAGCGGTGTCGTCCATGAAGAGGAACTCGGGACCCACAGTACCTCTAAACAGACGCACGTGAGACAGGAGAACCTCGGTACAATAGCGAACACCAGTGACTGAACCTCCTTGGAAGATGTGGAGGTCAGTACGGCTACCAAGCATGATACCGCCCCAAACGAGAACTCCGCCACCTCCAAACCGGTCCCTTTCGATGATGTTGGAGGTGTGATTGCGTGTTCCCTGCTCTCTCCATATCTGTATACGTCCAGAATCAATCACTCGTCAGACTAAATCGGATGTCATCCGTAAAGAGAACTCGACCCCATTGCTGATGTGTCCAGTTCTTGTGTTCCTGGCACCACAGAAACCGCCGTCTCCGATGAGCATGCTTTAATGGCACGCATCGTACTGGTCGTCGTGCAAATAGACCACATTTGTACAGCCTCCTGGCCACGGTAAAACGCGACAACGGACGTCCAGTTGTCTGATGCATGTGCCTTGCGATTTCTCCCGGTGTCTGGCGTCTGTCTCTTCTCGCCTGTAGGACAATATGCCGGTCGTCCGCCGCCGTGGTTGCTCGTGGACGATCACTGCTAAACTCTCGGACAGCTGTTCCTGTCATTTGAATAGCTCTCCAAGCTCGTAAAGCGATGCTGTGAGCGATCCCGAACTCCTCGGCCACATTAGTCACACTTCGATCTTCTTCCAACTTCCCAATGACGCGACCTCGGGCAAAGTCATCCAGATGTCGTCTACTGGATTGCCTGTTGGCCATATCACACAGTGACAGCAACTCGACGTCGTTCAAAAAATGTTCACCGTGCAATAGCTTTCACCGAATTGCTGAGCGTACACCGCCCGTGTGCTTTATGCCCTTCTGACCCCCCCCCCTCCCGCTTCCACGTCATGCTGCATATATGCGCCTGCCCTACCGTACCGGACCCTAGTCTATCTCCTGAGTGGTCTTTCGGTCCGTTCTGCCAGCTCGTTCCGCTGTCATGCTAATTTCTCCTCTTCGTCTTTAATTTTTGCACACCAGTGTATATATACTACAGAAACATCATAAGACTGAAAAATGTTTTTACTGATTAGTAAGAACAAAAACGTTACCAATCACTGGGAAAAGAAGAGAGGGATATAGAGCTATGGTAAGCTGTTCTCCGTGACTTTGTTAAGATCCAGGCACGGACAACACCCAACCAACCCCTATAGGAGTGTGGGTTTATGAGCGAATTTAGTCTGCAACGTATCGGCAACGTGCCAACCGGAAACAGCAAAAGCAGCAACAGCAAAGCAAAGATAAAAAAATAAAAGAAATATAGGTGCATCGTGCAGGCCTCGATTCGCACGTTTTTAGGCTTATTTGGACAATGTTTTCATACCTTTTTGCTTTCCATCCTAAGGTTAATATTCTCATTTGACGGTTTCTTGCAAATAAGCAACTAAATTTAAGTCTTCATCCACCTTTAGGTTTCGTGAATATGCTTGTATATAATTATAGTTCGAGTTTGGTTGTAGAATTTTATTTCTTTTGTTATCGGCATCATTTGCTTCTCAGTGAGTTTTTTGTTCAGTCGGATGTGAGGTTGGACCTCGGAGAGTTTAGTCTGCTGTAAATAGGGTCTGTTTTTTTAAAATTGTTTTATTTATTAGAGAGTTGCCTTTTTCTTTTTCAATCTTTTTTTTTTTTTATTTTCGGGGTTGTTTTTGGATGTTCAGGGAATCGGGGTGTATCTTGGCCCGTGTTCTGGGTGGGTAAGTTCTAAATTATTATTTTTTATTATTATAATTATTTTGTTTATTATTTTTAATTTTATTTCTTTTATTATTTTTTATCTTTGCTTTGCTGTTACTGCTTTTTGCTGTTTCCGTTAGGCTCGTTGCCGATACGTTGCAGACTAAATTCGCGCAGAAACCCACACTTTCAGGTCTCTATAGTGGTTGGTTGGGTGTTGTCCGTGCCTGGCCCTTGACAAAGCCACGGACAACAGCTTACCATAGCTCTATATCCCTCTCTTCTTTTCCCGGTGGTTGGTAACGTTTTTGATCTTGCTAATCAGTAAAAAAAAATTTCAGTCTTGTGGTGTTTTTGCAGTATTTAATTTTCTTTTTCTTTGGTGCAGCCTTTTGGCGCTTTAGAACTGAAAATACTTTTTAACTGTTGCCTTTGTTTACATTTTGTATATATATATATATACACTATATGTACCAACAAGTAATTGGACACCTGTGATAGCAAAGGAAAACGAATTTTATTCACCTTCAATAGTTGGTGGAGCCTCCACGAGCGGCGATTACAGCTGCGACCCGCATACTCTCAACCAGGCGTTGTTTCCCAGCACGGGGATAACTGGTTTTCCAGTTATTTGGGGAGCGGTGCCCCCACGGCCCGAGCTGACCTTGTGACGGATCATTTTTTTTTCATTTCGTTTTGTACGATTGTGTAACCGAAGGGATAGCTGTTCATCCAGCTGCTGGGGGACGGCGTCCCCACGGCCCGAGCCGACATGTACTATATGTGAATTTACACATTTTTTATGTTTTTTGTTTTTTCACTTGACACGCTCCCGCCTCAGTTGTAGGTTGCTGAGGTTGTGATTATGCGCCAGCTCTGGATTTTACTTGGTCCATTCGTAGTGAATAAGCAAGGCGACGAGACTGTTGTGTTTGCTGCCTTAAAAGTCCTATGATTAACTAGGTTTTATGGGCATTTTAATAATTCCAACTCTTTGCAAACCTACTGGCATTTTTCGTAAAACCAAATTATTGCACATTATTGTGTGTAACACAAATGCGCACTTTGTAGCTAAAATGATTGCCGCAATTTCATACCAATACAAAATACTATAAAACACTTATGACAAAGTTAATCACATCATACAATTTTTATTCTCTTAGAGAACTAAGGCCAGCTTCTTTGAAATGCCCATGGTCACCCACATAAAGCACCCAACTTCCGTAGAACAGTGTCTAATGACCTTTCCCGTTTATACAAAAATACAAAACATAAGCAAATTAATACACAACTATTAAGAATTGTGGCACAAAAAGGCGAACCTACTTAAGTTTTTTATTCTTGATTATAAAATATACAGTGACGCAATGTTGTGTACTTAGTAAAATTTTTCTTGACTCTGTTATAAAAAAAAAAAGACACGTCTCACGAAAACCAACTCAGCAATCAGATATCGCTGAATTGACTGTAATTACTGCTTCACACGTGAAATTAAGCACATCAGAGAACTTAAAAATTGCATCGCCGTCGAGCGGAAATAAATCGAACCCGCATCTCGCGATTACCGTTCGATCATGCTATCCGTTGCGATCAAATTTTCAAGTTTTCTGATGAGATTGATTTCACGTGTGAAAAATTAACTACAGTCAATTCAGCGATATCTGATTGCTGTGTTGGTTTTCGTGACGTGTTAGCCACGTATTATCTATATCTTCATTCTATAATATTTTTTACTGTGAGTCCTAATTTGAGAGAACGGCTGATATGGTTGAGGTATCAAAATAAAGGTCTTACCATGTAGATGCGCCAGTCTATGAGAAAAATGAGATTGGGGCAACGGCTCGGGCGTTGTGGGGCTGCAAAGTTTCCATATAAAGTCTATGGGAGAAGCATGCGGTTGACATTCGATCGTCTGCGGTTGACTCACGCGTTGTTGAAAGTGGAACTGAGATAGTCCGAAGTCTTCTCTTTTCTGAGCGAAATGTTGCGCAAGCAACGTTAGCAGGCATTCGTATCAAAGTTCTTCTCATCGGAACAGCGAACACTCTCAAAGACCTGATTGCGTTATGCCGTTGGACTGTGGGATCTATATACACAATTTAATATTCGTTCCATCCAGTTTATTCACGTTTGTAAGACCTTTCCCATTATGTAAAGATGTAAATAAACATTCTGTTGACCATTGTTAGTTAAAATATTGCGGGCGACTGCTTATAGTCCATTGTGAGTTGCTCACGGTGCTGGTTAAACCTTCAGTCAAAAAAAAAATCAACCTGGACTATTATCTTTAGTGAAGTGGTTGAATGAATTTTTCAATCAAATAAAGCTTACATTTGTTGTTTCATATGAGTATATTCTTTTAAAAAAACTAACCGTCGTTTCCGACAGGTTTCGTCTAGTAAGAAGAATATTTCTTCCATTCTGTAAGACAGGTCCCTGTTTCTTCATTTCTGCGAAGAACAGATTTAGTTCATTATATTCTGAAAGATGTTATGTGTAGACAATTGTGATACATAAAACACCTTATTTTCATTGATATGAAAAATCTCGGTCCCGGACGATTCGTCCAACGACGATTGGTCCAATGCCGATTCGTCCAAAGGGACGATTGGTCCAATGTCCGATTCGTCCAACGACGATTGGTCCAATGCCGATTCGTCCAACGACGATTGGTCCAATGCCGATTCGTCCAAAGGGACGATTGGTCCAATGTCCGATTCGTCCAATGCCGATTCGTCCAATGGTACGATTGGTCCAACGCCGATTCGTCCAATGCTGTCATCTTACCAACGGTGAACTTTTTTATTTTCCAGAAAAAATTAATAATTTAAATTATTCTCCTCTTTATATCCTTTTGAAAGATAATTTCCGTATATTTAGTAATTGTAAACATTTTACATAAACCTGGTAAAAGGCACTCAATGGAGCATTTCTCAGCTGTTTGCAAAGCACCTAGGCCGCGGGCATTTTTTGAAGATTTTTATTTACAACCTAGATATTTGGTATTTGTAAATATGTTATAAAACCTAATAAAGGGCACTCATCCTATCATTCCTCAGGTCTTTACGAGACTCCTAGGCCCCGGGCCTTTTTAGAAGATTTTAAGTTACAACCTAGAAATTTGGTATTTGTAAACATTTTATAAACCCTTATAAAAGGCACTGAACGTATCATTTCTCAGCTATCTAGCAGGCACCTAGGTCGCGGGCCTTTTTAAAAGATTTTAAGTTACAACCTAGATATTTGTAAACATTTTATAAAACTTTATAAAATACATTAATGGTATCATTTCTGAGGTCTTTGCAAGGCACCTAGGCCGCGGGCCATTTTAGAAGATTTTAAGTTACAACCTAGATATTTGGTATTTCTAAACATTTTATAAAACTTTATAAAAGGCACTCATCGTATCATTTCTGAGGTCTTTGCTAGGCAGCTAGGCTGCGGGCCTATGAATTAATATTTCGTGCTTAAGTGAAAGGGCAATATTATTAACTTGATTCAATATGTAAACGTTATGAATATGACATCGCTGGAATAAAAACTGTTGAAAAGGCCTCTGTCCAAACCCCGACCAGTTGTTTCCATTGGGCAGTTGGCGGAAAACAACACTGCATTCTACAAACAGAAACGGAACACTAGTATTTTATATTATTTCATGCAAAAGAGAAACATTGAAGTTGATAGAACGGCTCGTACATCGGTAACTTCATACGGCAGCAAGGACAGTATAACAAGAAAAAGCGATTTAAACAAAAAAAAAAAAAAAAAAATCTCTAACCACAATATTACGCATGAAATGTAACATTATTTTACATTCTTTGGACTACCGGTACTTTCCTATAACATCGAAGATAGAATCAGAACAGATGAGACTTTTATAGCACGAGTAGCACTTCGGACAGATAGGACGGAATTGGACCAATCGTCCATTGGACGAATCGGCATTGGACCAATCGTCCCATTAGACGAATCGTACCTTTGGACCAATTGTCCCATTGGGCGAATCGTACCTTTGGACCAATTGTCCATTGGACGAATCGGCATTGGACCAATCGTCGTTGGACGAATCGTACCAGACCCGAAAAATCTCATTCAGTGAACTGATGTTTCTTTCGCATTCTTTTCTCAATATGTACTGAGGTGCCAAAAAACCTGGGAAAGGCGCTGCCATTTCCATTACAGGCCACCACACCCATGTGGTAAATGGTATCGTTCGCAAACGACGTATATATGAGGTCTGACAATTAAGTAATGAGACTGGGTCAAAAAAACGCATTCACTTACACTTTTAATCAACTACAATGTGATCACCTTCGAAGTAGTTCCCTTGAGTTTGCACACACTTATTCCAACGGTGCTGCCATTGCAGGTAGCAGCTCTGGAACTCATCAGCTGAGACACTATTCAAGGCCTGCGTCATACCCTTTTGGACGTCTGCTGCTGTGTCAAAATGGCGTCCTTTCGCAACTGATTTCAGTTTATTAAGTCGTGTGGATTCACGAGAAATTTCTGAAAAGATATACATTGTTAAAAATTATGTAGACGGTTGCCCCAAAAAGTTGTACTGTACCAGCTGTACCACTTTTGGGGAAAACGTAAACCATTGTGTGATGAGTGAAACATACACAGACATGATGCAATGAATGCACCTTCGCCTCATTCAGGATGAATACTAGGGGCATCCTGAAGTCCCCCGCAACCGCCGCATTGGGGGGGGGGGGTCAGGGCTAAGAGCACCTCAGGAAACAAGTTTTATGAAATGTTTTGCGGATGACTGACATGGGATCGGTATCATGGTGATTGGTCGTGTCGTATAAAAATTATGACCATTAAAAACTGACCAATTTTAATAATAATTGAAAAATTTCGCTCTCTATATACGAGACTCGGGACGATCTGTTGTTCGGGCATAGCTACGGCATGACCCATCCGATCACGGTAATTTTTGGCATGCGATTGGACATCGTCCATGGTCAGGTTTTGACGCCTTCCGATTCCCGAAATTCCGTGACATTGAAGCATTTCAATTAAAACCAGATGGCCTTCTACTTGAACAGTTTCACGAAAGTATGATAAATTTTAGGCATTTCTTTTTTAGAATGTTTGGTAATTTTGTTCTGGAAGTCATAAATTTAACGCGTTTGTTTTTGTTAGAATTTGTCATAATAGACGCCTTAATGAGCTTAGATTTTGCAATAGCTTCGCTCGAAATTTGTCAACTTTACCCCAGTTATCGGTTACCGTTGGCGGCTTGTCCTAATTAATGTCAGCCAGGTAAGTCTTGATCTCCAAAGTCTTCTTCTCCTTTTTTTTTTTTTTTTTTTATTGTGAAAGTATTTATTAAGATGCTAAGTAGTCTGCTTGTGTCCATGCGTGCGAAGTGACCGAACCATCTGAGATGCTGTTTTCTAGTTTTTTCCAATATTGCCACTTGTTATGACAATTTTTTTCTGGCTGTGCTATTTGTTTTTCTGTTTTTCTCTGTCTAACTTGTTTTATGTATTTATCTTAAGCATTTCATCTCAAACGCTAATACTTTTTCCTCCGTGCTTCTACTCGATAGGTATAATTACTGATTCATACACCGCTGTTAATAGAACTTGCAACCCCATGAAGAAATGTTCGGATTAGCACAAAATTTGCAGCGTGGATAAGGCACCATGAGATATGCAAATGGTTACAATTGCAGCGCACATGCAAATGTGAGGCGCACGCAACGCCATCGGAAACGTCACACCAGGAGCGTACAGAGATTACCATCGCTAAACTCAATCGTACGCAGTTAAGAAGGCGTTAAAAATTAACATCGCTAAACTGAATCGTACGCAGTTGCTGACATGTAAACATGTCGCGTAGGAGGACGAGACAACCATACGAACAATTGACGGAATGTCAAAGAAGGAGAATCGTCGGACTCAGAGGTGGTGGTTTATCATGCCGTGATAGACGTAATTGAACTGCCGTTATACGTACATGGCGTTAATGGACAGCAGAAGGTTCTACACATCAAGATAGGCACTTGCACCGTATGGCAGTGACGTCACGCAAAACACAATCCACGACACTTGCGCAGCAATGAAGAATGGTCACACTTTGTCCGATGTCTGCTAGCACTGTTCGTCACCGACTGATGCAGAGAGGCCTCGTTGCTCGCCGGCCATTGCTGCAACTTATTTCCCTTGACCCTGAACCATAGCCACCAGCGATTGCAGTGGTGCCGGGATGGTCGAAACCGGAGTGCTAAATGGGAGTATATGTGTTTTTTGACGAGTCCAGAATCCATCTAATGCATCACGACGGGAGAATCCTTGTTCGCAGACACCTTGTTGAATGGCATCTGGAAGGCTGCATTGTGCAGCTCCATTCCGGTCCAACGCCGAGCGTAACGGTCTGGGGCGCTATTGCGTTTCATTCACGCACTCGCCTAAAAGTATTGGAAGCTGAACTTCTACTCTTCCTTCAGTCGATCCCTGGAGCTGTCTTGCAACAACACAATCCGACACGATGTTGCTCGTACTGTCCAAGACGTACTCAGTCCTCATCAAGTCGCTCGTCTTTCGTGGCCTGCTCGCTCGCCAGCTTTGTCACCTATAGAGAACATCTGGGGTGTCATCCCGCAACGACTGGCTCGCATGGCCTTCCCGCCTGTCACAACCACCGAATTGTGGATGCGTGTAGAAGCGGAATGGAATGCAATTCCGCAGATGACCATCCAAACTCTGTTTCATTCGATCCCACGGCAAGTGGTGGCGGTTATCACCAACCATGGTGGATTTACTTATTACTAATCTTTTGGCCTTCCTCATCATGAACCGGTGTGTAATTATGATCGTTTACAGCTTGTACCATAACCAATCACTCCCATAAATTACATAGTGATTGTTTGTTTCTCTCTTGATGTTGCAGTTTCCATTAACAGCAGTGTATAATTTGATTTTGGCTTGTTTGGATATCTTGCTTGCTTTCTAGATTTTCTGTAATTTTCCCATGGCTGTCCATTCTATTGCTATACTATGTTTGATGGTTTCTACTGCGTCTATTAGTTCCGTTATTTTTGTTCCAAGGTAAATAAAGATTTCAACTTGATCTATTTGTTCGCCATTTACGGTGACTGCGATGTTAGTTGTGTTTCTACCTGTTTTCATAAATTGCGTCTTTTGCAGATTTATTACAAGGCCATATAATATCTTACAGGTTTCATTAAGTTTATATATGAATGTCTGTAATTCATTTGGGGTTCTTACAATAAGAACGAGATCGTCCGCATATTTGAAATTTAACTCATCTTCGTTTTGCTGACGACGTAGTCATTTTTGCAACTGCCCCTTCAGAGCTGCAGGGTATGATCCAGTAACTTGCTGACAAGAGTAAGGCAGTTGGATTGGAAATGAACTTTCAGAAGACGAAACTGATTTTACAAGGAATGAAGATTAATTGATTGATGCGGAAAAGCTGGAGATAAACGATACCTACATTTACCGAAAACAGCACATATCAAGCAAAGGTCCATTGAGGAAGAAATTAATCGACGTAAAAAACTTGGTTGGAGAGCTTCTGGAAGGAACAGTACAAAATTTTAAGATGCAACGAAGAAGCAGAGACCTGTGCCATTTTTGTAGAAGAAAAGTGTTTAATTAATGCATCCTTCCAGTGTTTTTATGTACGGAGCAGAGGCGTGGACCTTAACTAAAAAAGAAATGCCAAGACTGCAAACAACTGAAAGAATCATGGACAGATGCATGCTTCGTGTAACCAGGAGAGATAAGAGGAACTCGTGGATCAGGAAAATGACAAGAGTAGAAGACATCATGATCAGAGTAAAATCCCTGAATCGGCAATGTGCTGGTCGTATTACCAGAAGGACAAACCGCCGATAGACAACCGAAATTTTAGTCTAGATTCCACGGGGCAGGAAAAGACCCAGAAGACTACATGGGAAATGGGCGCATGAAATTCGAAATCATGTAGGAGTGACGTAAAGGAGACTGTCACAAGACATGCCGTTGTGGAAGAAACTTGGGGAAACTTAATTGACAATGGTTGACACAGATGACGATGGTTAACAAGAGAGTATGAAAGAAATGTCAGTTCAATAAATGAAACATTTGTACCAATAAGCATAAGGTATTATGTGTAAAAGATATTCTTTGCCGGGACGTAGAAACAGAGACCTGTGTAACTTTTTGGTAAGACATTCAAGCGAAAAACGTTTTCGTATGGAAAACATGTTTGGCATTATATTAAATGTGTTTTTACACATTCAAGAGTAAACTAATTTAATTTTTTGCGCAAAATAATTCTTAATTATTTTTTATTTCCTCACTTATGTTCTGTTTTTCCGTATAAATAGGTAAAGATCATTAGACACTATATATCACAAGGCAGTTACGTGTTTTGTAACTATGTAATCCTGAGGCATTTCAAAAGCCTCAGTTTCTCTAAAGTAATAAAATTTGCATGAAATGATTAACTTAGGCTTCAATATTTTGTAGTCCTTTGTAATGTATAAGACTTGGGCAATCCTTTTCATTCACGACGTATATGCAATTTGTATTACACTCAATGAAGTACCATAATTTAGGTTTTACTTAAAACACTTGTAGGTTTCAAATAATTTGAATTATTGAAACGCCCACACATAAACCCTAGATAATAATGTGGGATTAACAAATAAACCAAGTCAATAGTTAAATTTAAACATAAACCTAATTAAATACTATGGAATTAAAAAATTCTGGTAAAAAAATGTTAACAGATTTAGCCCATGTTTTTCCAGTACGCTACTGATGAATACTATACATCGGTGCATAATTGTATACTTCATGCAACAGATAATGGTTCACCTTTTCCCCAAAACTGGTGCAGCTAGTATACCACTTCTAGTTTGGTGAAACCTATCACAAAATTTTTAAGGGTGTAGCTCACTCCTGAATATTTCTTGAGGTGGCATTTTTCTATCCAGGGTTTCAATTAAAACGAAACAACCTTCACGTAATGTAAAAAGTCCGGCTGAATTGGCATTCCTTCATGTAATTACACTCTTAAAATCTAAGAACATTATAAAGTATCAATTATTTTTATGAAAGCAACTGGTTTTCCAGGATTCTATCGCTTACATAAGCTGTACAAAACGTAATTTTCTTCAGTTGGTAAAAGCATGCCTTTCACTTCATAGTTTCATGCGTTAATTCTATTACTATATGAAAGTGGCTAGCTTATAATATTTTTTAGGAAAAAGAGAAAATGACAGAGAGCACTCAACGAATTCCTCCACCTTAACCCCTCGTTGACGCACACGAACGCTCAGTGGTCTTGGCGAATCACCGGGTATTGTTCCCCCAGCTCGAACAATAGTGCACAGCAGCGATGCACCATTCGCGTGTAGAGTTACACAGATGACAATGCGGGCAGTCCCAGCTGTGGAGTACACAGTGGTACTACGCGGCTATTGCCATCTACCGTGGAGACCGAACACGTCCTGAAACCGGCTCTGTTTCGAAATGATTTTCGTGCTGATAGTAACTAACACAGACGAAATTTGCCGTATTTGCATGATCTATGCACAAGATGAAGGCACTAAGTGATCTTAAATGAGATGTTTATTTCGTTATATATATACGTCAAACTTTACTAGAATATCAAACGCCGTTATAATATTCTAGTAGAGTTTGGCGGTTGAAATACCTAATGGTTTTTTAATTGTAAACATGTTTTTAACCTATCTTTTTTACTAAATAAACATCTCATTTAAGATCACTTAGTGCCTTCATCTTATGTACAGATCGTGCAAATACGGCAAACGTCGACCATATTAGATATTATCGGTACTGTATCATCAGATAGAAAGCTCTCATTTCACAACAGATTTCTGAATTCATCCAAAATCTGTTCCGTGAGAGACGCATTGGAATTTCAAAAACGCTTCAAAATTCATGGTAGGATTATCTCAAGAAATTGAAATACCATGAAATTTTGAAACAATAAATACTGTGTACATTTGTTTTCTGTGAGACAAAAAAAAAAAAAAACATTGGTGCGTAAACGCATCATGTAAAACTTTTGTTTTACGAAAGTCCTCCAATGAATTTTGCTTTACAAAATATTTTCTCCTGCTTTAGAAAACTGTCAACCAAATCACTCTTAAATACTTCTCAAAATATAAGCCAAATTTCTGAAAACCTTTCGTTATTTTACCGTTGTCCCTTCGAATAATTTCTATAGAAATGTTTATGCTTGAATGAAATACAAAAGAAATTTACCATCAGTAAACATTAAGCTTTCTGTCTTCAGCTACTTGAGGTGTGTTTTGGAATAGTAATGGGCCTTTCCTTTTACAGGATGATCAAGAGAACTTCACCAGCTTTCTGTCTTCAGCTACTTGAGGTGTGTTTTGGAATAGTAATGGGCCTTTCCTTTTACAGGATGATCAAGAGAACTTCACCAGCTTTCTGTCTTCAGCTACTTGAGGTGTGTTTTGGAATAGTAATGGGCCTTTCCTTTTACAGGATGATCAAGAGAACTTCACCAGCTTTCTGTCTGCACACGTTCTTGTTTCTGGCTTTCGTTACTCAATGACTGTTTGAAATGAAGTGGGTAGCGCTCGCAGGAGAACTTACCTCATCACTGTATGAACACATTCTGATTTCTGACTGTGTCTACTCAGGAGTGTTCTTAAATACTAGCTGTTCCTCATTGTTGATTTTTTTTATTAGTGCTTTTTCAGAGTGTTTTTTCTCATTGTTCAATTTCTTTATTTTTGCTTTATAGCAACAGTCTTATAACGTAATATTTGTCATTGTTGAGACCGAAATTCTCTCCTTAAACCCTTATTGTAATCCAGAGGTCAAATAACGTGCAGCGTGGTTTTCAGATTCTACATTAGAGTCCTTGTTAAGGTGAGCGATATTATCTGAAATCGGCGGCCATAAATTAGGGACATATTATTCTTTTTTTCTTTTTTTTTGAAATCCTAGATATTCATGGGGGATATTAAACTAAATAAAATGAAAAATACGAGTAGAACAACATTTTTGTCACGTGACAATAATCTGAACCACAAAAAAAATGTATTTTTGTTTTAATAATGCCCGAAACAACAAATACTACACTTTTTTTTAACAGCCATTGTTGCGGCAAAATACTAAGTAGGTACGACTGGCAGGCTGGCAAAATAATAGGTATGTACGCCGCTACGGGTGTGCTGGAGTGGAGTTCAGCACACTCAACTTTCCTTTGAGACCACATTTTAGCGCCCCCCCCCCCCCAAATACACTACCAAACAGAGAAAATGCCACACCATGAAGGAATGCTCGAAAACAGACCAAACTGCACACACGGATAGCCAAGTAGGTCCTAAACAAATTATTTAATTGTCATCTTCAAAATTCGTAGTCTCCAGTGGCCGAAAATACAGGATGATCAGTAAAGAGCGTGGCCCCAATTTCGGACTATACAGCGTTGAATTCGACGTGGCATCGAGGCAGTGATAGTCCGAATAGGGTCCTGGGGTATCGTGGACCATGTTCATCCGAGTCCACAGTTCATAGTCCCTTTGCAGGGATGGGAGGGTACTCAACCGACGTCCAATCGTGTCCCATAGATGCTCGACGGGCGAGAGATCAGGGAATCGTTTTGTCGACGGAAGTATTCAGGTTGATCCGAGCGGTATGCGGCCGGGCGTTGTCCTTTTGAAAAACGGCGTTTAGGGTGCCCTGCAGATATGGTAGTACCACGGGCAACAACACGTCGTCAACATAGTGGCGTGCCGTCAATGTTGCCGTAACGCTTACCAGCGGTGAGTGGCTGTTGGCGCTGATAGCACCCCACACCGTCATTCCAATGTTGCCGTTCTATAATGGCAGAGGAATCCGCCCGTTGGCTATGTCGCCTCCAGACTCTCACACGGCGATCATCCGTGGTGAGACAGAACCGAGATTCGTCGCTGAGCACCACACTGTTCCATTCGACACCCTACACCGCTCTCGAGCGACACCACGCGAAGTAGTAACGACGATGGCTCGCTGTTAAGGGTAGCCTTTGCAAAGAACGGGTGGACAGCAAACCAGACGCAGCCAATCGGAGCGACACTGTCCGCGTCGATATAGGAGCATCTAAGCCTCCCTGTACACTATGTAAAATGTCCCCCGTTGTGGCCTTTTGGTCCGCTACGGCGTGACGTCGGATGCGACGATCGGGGCGCTCGGACGTCCTTCTCTGTGCTGCGGTCTCCCTACGACGTTGAACAGATTCTTCCTGGGACCACTGTCTCCAACTGCGACCGACTGTTGTCGCATCACATTGCGTTTTGTCCGCGATACGACGCAAAGGACCATCCGGCGGTACAAAGGCCTACGATGATACCTCTCGTTAACTCATCTGTTTGACGAAATCACGTTCGACGGCGTCTTAACAGCATTGGCACCCCTTGTTATTTTCTCTAAAACTCTTACAGCATAACCACTCACTTCTCGCGGTTTTGAAAACGTCCCGACTGATATCCACACGGGCCTGTTGTCCGCGTATATATCCCACTCGTCGTTTGTGCGATTGGCCTGCAAATGCAATGATTTGCATAACTTGTACGTGCCCCCACCCTGCAATTTGCCTGGCGCTGCGTCCACGTTTTCGTGGTGTGGCATTTTCCATGTCAGGCAGTGTATTTAAGCAGTTGGAACATATGGTGGGTGCAACCATCTAACATTTTAGGGAACCTGGATAAATAAATGTATGTAAATTTCTCGAATTCACTGAAATTTTGTTATATAAAATGAATTCTTTGTTAAATTTAGTGTTTCCACTTATGGGAAAGGAGGCAGTCCTCTGAACGAATTTCTGAGAGAGTAAGAGAAACACACCATTTTTGAAATTGTAGTTTAAAACGATGACAGACAGGAATAGATATTCCTTGTCAGGTTACAATCTAATATTCATAAACAACTTTATGAAAGAAAAAAAAAAGACCAAAGTAAACTAAAATTTCAAAAAAATAATAACCTGCAGTAGAGATTAATATCCTATATGGTTCCCATACTACATACATTGAGTAAATACTACGTAGAGTATTTACTTCTCTTTACTAGGGATAACATTATCAACGTAAAGTAAAATGCATACAAACCAAATTGTTTTGCCAAGATTTCTTCAAAACACTTCAGAATTAGTGCCCCCCCCGCGTCATACTTAGCCTTCCTATCAGCACACCCAGTTCTGAGGGGTTGGTGTCACCACTGTCAATAAATAACTTCCGATTACCTGTGGCGAGGGATTAGGATATATAAATCGGTGTCTGTCAACGTCATAACACTCTCCTGACTACAAGGGCGTTTTTTGGCGTGAATAAAAAGACAACATGCTAGAGAACAGATTTTAGTAAAAATGACGACCTGCCTGGATACGTGGTCTCACACGGAGCTACCGGTGATTAGGTTGAATTATGTGACGACACTCTCTTGAGTAGTGGGCGTTGTTTCGGGCAGATGCTTGAATAGATGGGTAACGTGCTGCAGAACGGATTCAAGAGAAAGTGATCACCGTCCTGAGAGCAGGGTTACACTCGTAGGTACACGCTGTGATGTGGATGAATAAAATGTCGATAGTCTCCTGACTAGAGGGCGTTGTGTGGCACAGGAGCTTGAAATAAAAGGCTACGTGCTGGAGAACAGATTCAAGAGAAAACGATCTCTCGCCTGGAAACAGGGTCTCACTCGGAGGTACGCGCGGCGATTAAGTTTAATGATGTGACGACACTCTCCTGACTAGAGGGCGTTGTGTGGCACAGGAGTTTGAATAAAAAGGCCGCATGCTGGAGAACAGATTCAAGTGAAAACGACGACCCGCCTGGAAACATGGTTTCATTCGGAGGTACGCGCGGTGATTAAGTTGAATGATGTGACGACACTCTCATGACTAGAGGACGTTGTGTGGCACAGGAATTTGAATAAAAAGGTCACTTGCTGAGGAACAGATTCAAGAGAAAATAATAACTCGCCTGGAACTATGGTCTCACTCTGAAGTAGGTTTCTCTGGTCATATTTTCGCACAAGTGTATAAGTACAGGGCGCTACAAAATAATGTGAACACCATAATTGTAGGGATTAATGATGTTCCTGTGGGCTACAAGAAACAAAAAAACATTTTGATTATCTTCATTTTCATCCATTCTTTGGATGAGTTCTATGCCAGTGTCGTACAAGTTGTGTTCAGGAGCGGTTCTTACGAGCGGTCGGAGAAATGGGTGACTTGTCAGACTTCCAAAGAGGACAAATTGTGGGAGTCCGTTGAGCAGGAAAGTTTCTAACCATAACAGTCAAGTTGTTTGGTGTTTCAAGAGCAGACGTCTCCACGGTTGTGACTGCGCACACAAAGCATAGCAAGACTTCATCGGCGATGAAAACTCGTGGGGATAAACCGAGACTGAATGAGAGGAACCGTCGAGCACTAACAAGGTTTGTGGCCAAACAACACAGAACTGCTGTAGCAAAAGTGACTGCAGAACTCAATATCTACCTGGGAGACCTGGTTTCCTCAAAAACAGTCCTCATAGAACTTCACAAAGCCAACATATATGGGAGAGCTGCAATTGCTAAGCCATTAATCACAGAAACCAATGCTACAATGCGAAAAAGATTATGTCACGAGCATAAAACCTGGACAGACGATAACTTAAACGCGTGATTTGGTCAGACGAGTCCCCATAATTTTCAACTGTAGATCGGGTTTGTGCATGGAAAACCCTCAAGAAAGCGTGCAATGCA